>BGPT01001119.1:164924-193213 GCA_003297045.1 Symbiodinium sp. clade C Y103
GGGAATAATAGGGTCTATGTGATTGTTACATTTCTGGCTTTTATTAAATGGAAATTTGGTACATGCATTTCATTAATCTAATTCAGAAAAATATTAGTTAATTTAATTCATAATAGCAATTAAATGAATTAAATGAATTAAATAAGATTTTCCATTTAATTCATTTAATTCATAAAACTAATTGAATGAATTAAATTAATTGAATGAATTAAATGGGATTTCTATTTAATTCATTTAATTCATTTAATTCCGGAAGGTACCGGGATTCCAGAAACAGTTTTCCATTTAATTTATTTAATTCATTTAATTCATTTAATTCATAAAACTAATTAATTAAATGAATTAAATGAATTAAAAAGGATTTCCCATTTAATTCATTTAATTCGTAAAACTAAATAATGAATTAAATGAATTAAATGAATTAAATGGGAAATCCAATTTAATTCATTTAATTCATTTAATTCCGGAGGGATCCGGGATTCCAAAAACAGTTTTCCATTTAATTCATTGTATTTATTTAATTCATTTAATTCATAAAACTAATTAAATGAATTAAATGAATTAAATGGGATGTCCAATTTAATTCATTTAATTCGTAAAAATAATTAAATGATTTAAATGAATTAAATGAATTAAATGGGATTTCCCATTTAATTCATTTAATTCATATAATTCTGAAGGGATCCGGGATTCCAGAAACAGTTTTCCATTTAATTTATTTAATTCATTTAATTCATTTAATTCATAAAACTAATTAAATGAATTAAATGAATTAAANTCCGGGATTCCAGAAACAGTTTTCCATTTAATTTATTTAATTCATTTAATTCATTTAATTCATAAAACTAATTAAATGAATTAAATGAATTAAATGAATAAAATGGAATTTCCCATTTAATTCATTTAATTCGTAAAACTAATTAAATGAATTAAATTTAATTCGTAAAACTAATTAAATGAATTAAATGAATTAAATGAACTAAATGGGATTTCCCATTTAATTTATTTAATTCATAAAACTAATTAAATGAATTAAATGAATTAAATGAATTAAATGAATCCGGAGGGATCCGGGATTCCAGAAATAGTTTTCCATTTAATTTATTTAATTCATTTAATTCATAAAACTAATTAAATGAATTAAATGAATTAAATAGGATTTCCCATTTAATTCATTTAATTCGTAAAACTAATTAATGAATTAAGTGAATTAAATGAATTAAATGAATTAAATGGTAAATCCCATTTACTTCATTTAATTCGTAAAACTAATTAATGAATTAAATGAATTAAATAAATTAAATGGAAAACTGTTTCTGGAATCCCGGATCCCTCCGGAATTAAATGAATTAAATGGGAAATCCCATTTAGTTCATTTAATTCATTTAATTCATTTAATTAGTTTTATGAATTAAATGAATTAAATGGGAAATCCTATTTAATTCATTTAATTCATTTAATTCATTTNTTAGTTTTACGAATTAAATGAATTAAATGGGAAATCCTATTTAATTCATTTAATTCATTTAATTCATTTAATTAGTTTTATGAATTAAATGAATTAAATGAATTAAATAAATTAAATGGAAAACTGTTTCTGGAATCNAAGTGAGCAAGCTTTGGGTGCGCAAGTGAGGCTTGAGGTGCGCAAGTGAGTAGGGTGCGCAAGTGAGAAAAGTTGGGGTGCGCAAGTGAGGCGATTGCCCCATCTACTCCCCCAGATTTCAGCTTTGGCGCCAAGGCCTGGAATTCCCATCCCATTCCCAAGTGGCCGCCGCGGATGCCGCCCTGCGGTCCGGTCAATCCGGAAGGTGGGCGGGTGAAGATTAAAGACCTGGGGGACCAGAGATTTCAGTTGATGTTCAATATAAAAACCATCTATTTTTTAGGGAGACCCAATTTTGACCCATGACTTTACCTGACTACAGGCTGTATAACCCTTGAACATCAGTCAACATCTAAAGTTGGCCATGCAAAAGTGGAAATTCCAGCTGGCCAGCGGCCACCTTGCCTTACTGGAGGGTATGATAATGATCGCCGGAATTCCGATGATGGGCAATGATGGGTGGCGGTTTCATCTATGGTGGTGGTGGTGGTGGTGGTGGTGATGATGATGATGATGATGATGATGATGATGATGATGATGCTGGTGGTGGTGGTGATGATGATGCCAAATGACCCACGTTGTTTAGTTGTCTCAAACCTGTGTTTGCTTGCCCTCAATATATCTTGATAAGTAACAACCCACCCATGCGGTCTCCCAAAATGATTGGATCCAATATTCGACCATGATTTCTAGGCGGGTATCTTGAATACTTGGGGGAAAGGGATCACCGGTCACCGATGTCTTTTCTAAATACTTGAAGGCTTACTCCACTTAGTGATTGGTCAGTAAGCAGCTATGACTTACAACCCATTGATATACGAAACGGGGGTTAAAGGCCCAAAGTCCTAGAATTGTTTTGATTTTCTATAGTTATGTAAACATTTACCAGAGGGTATCCCATGGTATCCCCCATTGATCGAACCCCCCATGTGTGGTCCCAGCTCGGTCGAAATCGCACCGAACCTGGCAGCTGGTGATCCGACCAACATCGGAGATGCCTGGGCGCGGATGCCCAGCAAAGTACTGCAAACACATTGGAGACCATGATTTGGGTGACATCAACTTTTTTTTTCTGAAAGTAAACATCATGATAATTATAGATGAGTTCCGATACTGTACCCTCTGGTTTTGCCTAAGATAGCTATGAACAATCACAAGCTACTTAATGAGAAAATCCACGATTTCTATGGCCCATTTTCAATAGCAAAGTGTAAACGTTTACCAGAGGGTAAATGGAAACCATATTTTAGCCTCTGGTTATGACTAACATAGCCATGGAATAGCTGGCTAATTTTGGATGATTTTCCCAGCTAGAAACCTCCATTTAGTTCGGGGATTTTCCATGGCTATTCATATATGTTCTCAACCATCCAACTTGGGGGTAAGTTTTTTTCAGACAACTGCTGATTTCACCAAGCCAGATTTAGCAAGAAAAAGGGAATTTTGACTTTTGACATCTTTTGACCATCCAAAAAGGATCAAAAAGCGGCAAGATTACAGGCTCTCACCAACAAACAAAGGATTTCGCCAACCAAATGTGGTTTCATCCACCAAAATGAGGATTTGTATAACACCAAAAACTGGATCAAAAGACCAATACAGGGGGTTTAAGCAGTTTAATCACAGAAAGGGATATTTCCTGCTTATCTGCGAAGTTGGCCACCATGTTCCACCGTGTCTGTGGAAGCCTGGCATGGCAGAGGTCTCCTTGCTCATATCCAGGGGGTAGCTTACCAATTTATACAAAGGGCAACCAGGTGCGCGCCAGGTAAAGGTAGAACTCAAGGTATGAGCCAGATATTGCCATTTAGTAAATGGTAGGCCAGTCGAGGTCTGCCTACATGTCCATGTCATTCGTTTATCCATTTTTGGACAGAACCTCCGGCAGGATTGCCGACAACACAACAGATGCACTAGTCACTAGTCATTCTTCCGGGATCTATATAAATCCTGTATGGAAACATGAAGGTTACCAGGTTACCAAAGGACTTTCGAATTCTTGTCACTTCAAAACCTGATGTCGAATTTGTATAATATAAAATACATACATCTACCCCTAGGCATCCAGGTACCGTTTGGGGTATGATTTTGGGGTTCAGGTACCTTCTCAGAAAGTATTTGGATGGTACAGTGTTGGTCAGTTTTGCTGAAGTCATCTTGAAAATTCTTGAAATCACATCAGTTTTGGTTGGACACCGAAGGTGGGCGGTTGAAGGTCCAATGCCAGGCATTGTGATCCAACAGTCTTGGATTCATGTTTTGGGGACCATGCGGACCCAGACTTGAAAAACTGTGCAACATTCAGGTAAGGTTCTGAACCAGGGTTCCAGCTTGAGACAGCTTCAACACTACCTGGCAAACCTTAGTTGGGTAGTTGAGTGGTTCATTTCAGCCAGAAATGGGGAAACACAATACCATACAATACCCATCCTCCCAAAAAGCAAGGTATCTAGTGATCAACCACTCAACTATATATTGCCAGTTTTTATAATATACTGCCAGATATCATTATATCATGATCCATATAGTGATACAATAGCCATTTTTTCTGCCAGCTGTTCCCCATCCCATGTTCTTCCCGCTGTCCGCTCGAGGTCCCGGTGCACATCCATGTGAATCCGGGCTTGGTGGGGCAGTGGGCACGGCAATGTACCCGTGAATACCGGCCGTACCCTGGAGAGATCTTGTGCAAGAAGCCGGGGGACCCAGGGGGTTTCAGGATGCCAAACAGGATTATATAATGTATGTTCAGGTATGAGTATTACTGTGGTCCACACAAGAGTAAACAACAAATCAAAACATCGAATTTTGTAGAGTTTCTACAACCTGTTTCTGGTGAAATTAGGGATTATTCACTATTGGGTTTACCACATTACGTCCAAAGGTTGGATATCAGCCGGGCAAAAATGTTGGCCTCCGTAAGTACCATAGATTTGCTTGTGAAATGGGCCTCCTCTTAGGCAATCCTTTGAAAGGGATGGAATCCTGATGCTTTGAATCTCGTTTTGGCTTCAACAAAACTGGCAAAACTTCTTGGCAAAAATAGCGATGTCTGTGGAATAAATCCTTGCCCCCTAACAGGACAAGGACAAATATCCCCCAGGACCAGGCCCACAAATGAATAGGTCCACATTCCACCATGGTTTGGTTTGAGGGGTGTTTAATATTAGTGGGAAGAGATTAGTAGTGTGAAATGATGCAACTTCCAGCATGAGACACGGCGCCGCATTTTGATGCGGAAAGCATACTGGTGGAGGATGTGGAGGGCTTTGGGCTTCGCGAGCATTTTTTTCAGTGAAACCAACTTGATTCGGTCATTTTGAGGATCTGAAACCATCTGTTTTTAGCCGACAATTTTGACCCATACCCTACTGAGCATTGACTAGGGGTGATCTCCGAGAGTCCAGTGATCGTATTTCAAGGATAATTCCCGTGGAAATGTTCGGCAAGATAATGTCATGAAATATCATGGCTATCCCATGCAGAAGGATATTTTGTTAATATCGGACGTTCTCCGACAAGTATCATCCAACTCAATATGCCTGGTATGCTCCTGTGGCATCCTGTGGCAATATATGTCCCCATCCAGGAGGGTACCCACCAGTTGATGCCTTGAATACATTTTTTGGAGGGTTCATAGAGCTTTTCAGATGATTCGATTTTTTATTTTTCAGGGGATTTAATCCTTCTATTTTACCAATCGTTCTAAGTCATTGAAGTCATTTAAAGTCAATAGTCAATTATGTTGATTTTTTATTGCCCATTGAACTTAGATATGTGTTTCCATATAAACCTATATTTTACCCTTCCCAGAATTGTATAGACACGGGATTTTCCATTGCCATGGACCATTTTCAAGGTGGCGCCCCCCAGCAGCGTGCTTGTTGGCTTATAAACTAATAACATCCAAGTATATTAAGATATACAGTGAGTAACATCTATCATAAACCCTAGTAAAAAAAAGCAGGTCTACCATAGTTACAGGATGTTACAGGTAGGTACATTATTAATTAATGTATTTATGTTGGTTTATAACCCCTAGAAAGCCTTCATAATGACCAAGTTCACAAACTACAGGGGCGCCACCTTATGGCAGGTATAAGATCGAACACGCGGTGGGTGCCGGACACTTCACACGCGCGTATCTGGCCACCGACATCGATAGCAACACCAAGGCGCTGAGTTTGGTCGGTTCCCATGGGGTGGATGGAAAGTTGCAGGGACCTCGGTGGAAATTGTGGGGTTTCATGTGATTTTGTAAAAGTGGGGATTTGGGAAGAAGGAAGAGGGATTTTGCCGGGAACGATTGAGGATCCAAGACAGTTTCACCTGCAATGTAGGGACTTGGCTAGGAAACTTTGGGATTTTATCTTTGTTTTTCTGCCAAGGGAAAGTCGTCTGTTTGTGGATCAATGAAGGGGTGATCTTATCAGTCAAAATTCAATCTTGCATTTCCCAATCCCCTATGTCTGGATGATGGCATGTCAACAAAGGTTCCGGGTAAAAAAAACATGGGTCAGTCTCTTCCATCTTATCACTACTGTACATTTGGAGACATTTTTGCTTGTCCCTGTGCAGCCAACAATAAAAGTGATTCCTTGGGCCATTCACAACAGCTTGCTGCTCTTAGCCGAGCCCCCCCCAAGTGATGTTTAGAATCCCCACTAGTTCTAGATATCTATCATAAACCCTAGTGCAATTGAAGTTGTTTGCGCCAACTTAGCTAACGACCCGCAGATCCCTCACTTTGGATTGCTTCAAGGGAACATTTTACCAGGCAACAGTTTTAACACCCATGTGTCATGGGGAAAACAAAACCCAGCGTTTCCTATGGTTTCCTGTAGATTTCCCCTTGTGCCGGTCCAATGCACCAGCGGATGCCGTTGGGTTCCCCCAACGGCCGGCGCGGAGCCAGGTGTGCATCAAGCGACACGGTGGCCTCACGGTGGAATTGATGACAGAAGCTTGGACGAGATGGGGAGCACATCCAGTAAGACGACCATTTTAAGGCCCCCTAGATAGCTAGGTTGACTCATGCCTTGGTTCCCTGGCGTTTATGGGGGATACAGCTATAGTTCATGGGTTTATAGAGCAACTTATAACTGGGGGCTCGCACCTTGTACCATTTTAAGCTCCCAATGGGGGCACCAAAATGATGATTCGCCATGATTTTTTTGGAAACCGTACTTTTGGACAAGACCCCACCTCAACTCGCCAGTAGTTTTTAGGGGCATGGGGGTCGCTTATGCACCTGGAAATTTTCTCGCTTATGCACCTGCACATCTCCTCTTGTTCGTGAAATGATGCGAAATCCTGTGAATTCTCAGGCGCCCTGTAGGAAGTGGATCTTCTCTCGCTGGTGCACCTGTGCCATCTTTGAGCCATGTTCGGATCGCTTTTGCACCTGTCACATTTGTTTGTTCTTAGGATGGTGTAAACTTCTGAACATCTCTGGCAAGTATCCACGCAACATTGAAAGGAGCTTCCCAGAAGGTCTCGGTGCTACTTTGCAACATTCAGGTGCAGAAGCAGCTCCCATGCCACATCTTTCTCAAGCAACCACCAAGACGCTCTCGATGCTACGTTGTAACATCTTTCTTCTGGTACGGCCGAGACGCGTTTTCGATGCCATGTGTTTTTGTTCTTCGCGCCTCTCGTGACGCTCTCTTTGCAACGTTCTAATATCTTCTTCAAGTCAATTCCAACAGACGATCTTGATGCTTCCCTGTAACATCTTTCTCCAGTAACCTCCAAGACTCTCTTGAGAACCTCCAAGGCGCTCTTGATGATGCTACGTTGTAACATTTTCTCCACGGACTGGATAGAAGTTTTTCATGCGACATTTGACATTTTAACATCACCACAGCGTTGTAACATCACGAAGTCCCTTGTCTCCCCAGTCCCGTTGTCCCATGTCCCCTAGTCCCCATGTCCCCCCCATGTCTCCTAATTTTAAACCCTAAATGGTTGTTTTCATGGTGAAGTTGTCGAGGCGCGCGATTGACTCAAAATTGGTTGGCAAGTTGAGAAGAAGATCTCCCAAGAACAGGATGAGATGAGTATGACATAATTTTGCTGCAGGTGCGCAAGTGACACAATTTTGGTTTTGGGGTGTTTTGGGGACTTGTGATGAAGTAGTTGTCCTAGAACATTGTGACCCCAAGTTTCCTGACCCCATGTTCCCTGTCGCGGTTCCTGGGTCCCAAAAAACGTGGAAGGGTATGCACTTTTTGTGTTCCAGGTGCGCGAGTAATACCATGTCTAGGTGCGTAAGTGACACCATGTGGTCAGGTGCGCAAGTGACACAATTTCTAGGTGCGCAAGTGATCCCAGTCCCGTTTTTAGGTTGTTGTTCTGGTGGTCATATGTGGTCACTATTAGTGATATTAGAGTAGGTGGATGGTCATAACGAATAGTGCCCTCCATGTTTATCTTGAGTACAACAACTGAAACAGGCTTCTACTGAAACTGTCCTGATCATCGATTCCGGAAAATGGTAGCTTTACTGGTAATTAATGAGTTTCAGTGGCGTTTACCAGCTTATTAACCATTTACAGTGCACTCTGGTCGTCTCAGAAGGCAAAAAAGCATTCTCTATCTTTAAGAGGAAGCCATTGATATATAGTGAAATTCCTACAGCCAGAGGGAAATGATATGATATCCCATTTTGTTCCCACTCTATCCCCATTACATCTCGGTCGTATCCCACCTTGAAGCAGTTTTTGTTATTCTGAGTTGTGGCCCACCAAATTTGAAACAAGGTAACCAGCTTCATGCCTACATCCGTTGCGCCAAAGGACTTGTTGACCATTAGCAGACGGATCGAATCGGTGGACCCCGAGTGCAAAATCTTTTCGAGGCGATCCGTGAAGATTTTTCCATATCAGGGCCCCGTCTGGTATGGTCTCATGGAATACAAATACACGTTGATCACATAATGTATACATTAGAACACAATTTAAGATGCAATTTGCAACTATACCCATTTGCATATGCGCGTGAATGACTATATATACATAGATTTCACGAGAGACGCGGCAGGTTGATTGAGGCCTTTTTCGACATGGTGCCTGGGCTGGGCAAGTTCTGCGCTGGGTAGGATGTTGGGATGTTGCAAGAAATGAACATGGCCATCAACAAATTCGGATTTCACCAAGGAATATTTCATAGTTTACTGGGATACAATGGAGATACAATAGGGATACATATAATATCACCACCCCTTCCGTGCCCCAAAAAGGGGGGGGACGTTATCCAAATGTAACGGGCTATTTCTCATACCCCTCTCCCCCTCAAATTTAAATGTATTTACGGTTTGTGGAACGATTACATCTTGGTTGCGGAAAGGGGTGTGTAGATTCCCACTTTCCCAGGGGGGGAGAGGAGGGGGGGAAGGTCATAATTGCAACTATATGACCTCAAACGTACCTCAAACGCATCTCAATTGTACCTCAAATGGACCTCAAATGTACCTCTACGTATGTTTACATTCAATATATATTTGAAATCTACCTGAAATCAATTACATCCGTACCTGAAGCCACAAACATGAGTTTATTATATCTTTTATTGTCTTGTTTGAGCACCTTCTGCAAGGAATTATGGACCTCAGGTATACGATGGCTACATGCGCTTATGGTATCTTTACTGTGTTGTTTGAGGACTTTCTGCAAGGAATTATGGACCTCAGGTGTATGATGGCTACATGAGTTTATTATATCTTTTACTGTCTAGTGTGAGAACTTTCTGCAAGGCATTATGGACCTAAGGTATTTGATGGCTACATGAGTTTATTGTGTCTTTTATTGTCTTGTATGAGGACTTTCTGCAAGGAATTATGGACCTCAGGTATATGTTTTTATGACCTTCCACATATCAATTTACATTTTTTTGAGATTCAAAGATTTTCCCAAAAATTGCAAGAGATTAGGTACCTCAACTACCTCTATACTACATGTTGAAATAATCAAAAACATGTAGAATATATGAAGGTTTACAAGCATAAAGGGGTCCTACAAACTTTCTGTTTACATTTTTTGGTTATTTTATGCAATTCTGCAGCGATTTGAAGACCTTTATGCCATCATTTTACATTTTTGTTGCATTTCTTATTTTTTTTGTCCGTTTTTTAAAAATGTAATCTTACATTTAAAGGTCCCCTCCAAAAAAACCAGGGTACCTTTAAATGCCGGACTTACATTTCAAAAGTCAATTTTTTTAAATTGAAATCTTACATTTAGAACGTCCCCCCAAAATGACGTTATTAATGCCCGTTGCATGTGGATGACGTCCCCCCCTGCTAAACGGATGGTGATCATATAATGGGATATGATTCAGATATACAAGCAACATCAAGCAACAGTAATGATAACACATGATAACTATCATGTGGTCGGCGACAATTTGCCCCCCCATTTGTGGCCACTAGGCCATCAACGGGGGATACCACCCATCTCCCTTGGATGGTGATCCCATATCAGAGCAGGGGGCTCACAGATTTCAAAAGGCATCCAATTTGTGGGTGGCGTCCTAGAGTTTCTATGCCACATATTCATATCATATTCATGTGCCAAAAACCAAGGCAATCATTACTAGTTATCCGTATGCACAGCTCCTGCCTGCTTATTGGGTCAACGTATGTCAAAGTTAAGCTCGGCTCATGATTGGTTTGAAAGTACCAACATCATCCAGCAGCAACTCAGCAATTACGGCACTTTGTATTTTTCCAAAGTCACTATGGCATCTCCAGGTCCTAGATTTTTAAGTGACTTCTTCAAGCAAGTGATACGTAAGGCTCAACACTGGCAGCCTTTTTTCCAGGTCGGCTACACCGTGGAGACGCTGATTGAAGGTCGAAACTGCATGGAATCTTGGCCATGGCACGACATGGGGGGTGATGGAGACAAGCCTGCCAATCAGACGGGTTCAGGGCTTAGTAATCACCAACAGCCACTACTAAAGGCTTATTCGGCTTATTCATGGTTGGTTATATATCAATATAGTTGGAATGATGGTTTCAACACATTCTTTATTTTCAAGCCTAGCAAAAGGATGATGATCCCACCAGTCATGGTTTCCGCAGGAACCGCAGACCGGGCTAAACTCTCGTTGCCTGTTGATTTGCCCATCTTGAGGATGTCACCATTCCATTTGTCATATTTTGTGTTCCGTACCCAATGGTCTGATTTGGAGCCCTTAGATGGCCAATTCCGTGACCGTCACTTTGGTTTAGAGATGTGTTGGGTTCAACGCATTTTTTTCACCAAAAGGTGTGGTTGTTTTTTTTCCAGCATTTTTTTTGCGGAAACAACCTTCGCGAAAAAATAACGGTGGCGTCTCCTTTTTTTGGAACAAATCACCACAGAATTACAGTAGTTCATCTGATAGTTGTGTTCGTGAACTCTTATCATATCGGTTGATCGACCCATGCTTGTGTCCAATTTTGGTGATGAAATCCAACTCAGCATTGCTGGTGCAGCCATTCTGGATAGAACAACCCACAGTCTGCAGGTTATTTCATGAGTTGAGGTTGCAAAAGATTGTCGTAGACCCAGATTGCAAACAATGCAACTGCAGCTACAAAATCCATCAACATGGCCATCCAATCAACATCACCTGTATCAATGGCCTAGGCAAGTTGGAGTGGATCATTCGGGATCACCGGAGAAGGGAGCCCCTTTTCACCCAAGGGTTTCCCTGTAAACATGGACCAATGATTAATAAGACTTGGCTGTTTTTGCTTTTACTCCTCATTTTTGTATATGGAGACACAATGATACACATATATGAAATGTACAGCCCACTAATACCCCCATTCTATTTCCCTAAAATTTGCGTGCTTTTCCTTCCAAAAACTACCAGACATTTGATATATATATATAATTTTGCCATTGTATATGTCCCCATGATATCCCCATTGAATTCAATGTTCTCTCCCGATCAAGTCCCTGACATTTTCCTTCCCCGAGCCTGCAGGAAATTTGTAGAACCAATCACCAACACTTCAAAGACATGTCCAACCTCCGCACTGTGGCCATTGGCTGCTTGCGGGGCTTGGAACTGCTGTGCAACGCCGGGGTGGTGCACTGTGACATGAAGGCATGGAGTCGGGAAATCGTGGGTGTAAGAGGTGGATATGGTCTATCTATTTATTACATTTTATTACATGTGATGTACTGTATATGTTTAGTATGGCTGAAATGAATTGACAATATGATATGATATCGTATCACAGATGGGTAATGACGCGGTATACTGCTATGATTTTCCATTTAATACCCCTAGTAATCTGAAATTGGCCATGGAAATCTCTTCGTTTGAGGCGAAATACATGTATAATATATAATCATATCTCTATATATATATATATACATATGAATGAAAGAGAAAGAGTGGTTCTTTCGCTCCCAGGTTAGATTACCAGAGGGTAGGCCGGCTGATGCTTTGAGGCATGATGTATTTTCTATCTTTCTTTGCCATCATACTCATCCATCTCTGGGGGTGAAAACCACCAAGCACAAAGGCGCTTCTGCTTTTCCATCCAATTTGTTTGGAGTCGTCAAATTTGACAATGACACATACTTACAACCATCGTCTAAGAAAGATCTTGGGATTGCGGAGGAGCCAGTGAAAATCCTTCATTGGGATCTCAAGATTACAGCTATCCTGTCTATGCTTGGGGTGCATCCCAGCAGTTGGTTAATACAAGCTGAAAAACACCAATTAACTGGGGGTAATGAATGCTTAGTGTCCAGTTGAACCTTGGTTCGGTAAGTTTGTGGGTCAATTATTTGCCATGGGAAAATCATGGAAAATCGATTGGCCACTTGGCGAAAACTCTATTTTTGGCAGGGTATTTAAGGTAAACCATGTCAAAATCATTGGTTGGAGATGAACAGGAGCCGAGTTGTTGCGGTTGAAGTGCTGTTTGTTTCCGGAAATTTGGATCCATGTTTTATGGAACTATGAGCCAGGTGTGAGGGAGCATTTATAGGTTTTATGATGTGGTGATAAGGCATTGATTTTGGTTGTGTGATTGACGATGGTCAATGACAGTTGAGGATGGTAGATGATGCTTTAAAGAAGCTGATGATAGTTCCAGGATGGTTACCTGTTTTTTCCCATTTGACTTTGATGTTGGTTTTTGCGAGGTTGGGATGTGCCAGATGTGCTCAGTGCTCTGCGATCTCAACATTCAGATCTCTTCTGAAAGACCGCCCCTTTTTGCTTGTAGTTGGTGGTATCAACCACGCTTTTCCCTGGGGATTCAACCCAAACCCCAGTCAAGACCGTTCTGGCTGGAGGGTCACCCCCACAAGATGGTATCCCAGTCGGATGTTTGTTGCTTACATCACCATTGATCCAGACTTTGCCTGATAAAATCTTGTAACACATAGAAGTGGTTGACTTGTTTCCCCATGTTTTTTGAGGATCTCTTTACGCATTTCACTAAGACATCTAGGACGATCCACACCCCAAACCGTTCCTGGGCGCAGGCGGACAACTTCATGTGGACCAAAGGTCCAGATGGCGCCACGGTGGTTCGCATCGTGGACTTCGGTTGCCTTGGCACGAAGGATCCGTTGCGGAAGTTCTGATGTTTGGAAACTGGGACAGAAGATGCTCTATGTATATGCAATGTGTACAAAGTGTACAATATGTATGTTCATACGTTTTCGGGAATAAACATCAATTCACATAAGCATTTGACCTATAGCTCTGGCTTAAGGCTAAGTATACATGGTCAGCCACGGAGCTGACTGTGTGTGCCCTTTTTGTTCATCGGTATCCCGCCTAGTGCAATTGTTCATCACTGGTGGGGCTACCCAGGGCTTCCATCCTTTTGCCTGCTGTAAAGTGCGGCTTTTGGAAGCTGAGCTCAGAGACGAGCTCCAGCGCCTCCAAGGTTTGGCAAACCGAGGCACCGGGGAACCAGCATTGCCACCTGCTGGGGAGCCCGTAGGGGAGGTTAGCGCCCCCTCCCAGGCCGCAAAGACTGCTTCAGAAGCTAAGGGCCAGTGCTTAGCAGTCAAGGTTGCCCCACCAGTACCTCCTGCACACCTTGAACACCCGCCAGTTGAGAAGGTAAAGCAGGAGATTCACCAAGGAACTGAGGAGGAAGAGGATACCGCAGGAGTTGCCGCTTCATCATCGAGGAGAGCCACCAGCAGGAGTCATCGACGCCACAGGGAGAGACGAGATCGTGAGAGAAGCCATAGAAGGAGCAGAGACCGTAGCAGACGGAGTCGGAGGAGATCTACGAGTGACAGAAGGGGAGACAAAAGGACTCCCAATCGAGAGGAGCAGAGAGGCCGAGAGAAGAAGACGAGGAGTGAAAAGCCCCCAGAACCAGACTATCCACCACCCGGGGCATCGGGGCATTCGAGTCGCCCTCCAGAGCCTGCTTGTCCGCCTCCTGGCAGAGGTTGGGTAGGACCAATTCCACGGAGTGATCATTTCCGTTGGACTGGGGGAACAAACAAGGGGATAGTCAAGCGTGCAAAGCAGGAGCTGCACCACCAAAGGCGGCGAGAGCAAGGGCGCAGGTGAGATATGCCGCCCAAAGTGAATAGGGGAGTCCTGAGGAGGCCGGCAGCTCGGAGTCGAGGTGTGAGGAGACCTTCAGCTGACAGGCCAGAAGACTCCCAGTTGGTGGCACTTAAGAGGCCTTTAGCAAGTCTGACTCTGCAGGAGCTCCAATCTTTGGGCCCAGTGTACCTGCCTGATGCTCGATACTATGGGCGCTTGGTTCAGGTTGCGGGTCGTCTCCAAGGACTTCAGCATGAAGGTGGTGAAATCTTCACGGAATTGCTGGTGTCAGGAGTCAAGGACGATGAGCTGCTTCGACTGCTTTCAGGTGAAGCCAAAAGAGTTCTGAGGGTCCATCTTTGCAGTGAGACCTGTGGAGGATTGCTCACAGACGCTCTTCTTATCCATGGCAAATCCTTTGAGGAGGTGGACCTTGCTAGGGTACCCTGGTTGACCAACATGGAGGGCGTGGAAGTACCCCCTGGACCGGGGCCTGATGAGCTAGAGGCTTTGAGGGAGCTGCAAAGGAAATCCCAAGAGTTGGAGAGAGACGGTGGCAAGACTGATGAGAAGAAGAGTAAGAAGCGCAAGAAGAAGCAGGAAGGTGTTGAAGGAGAAGAAGGGAGGAAAGAGCGACCTCCCAAGCGTGGCATTGAGGATGATGAGATTGGCCGCAAGAAGCTTGAGGATGTCTTTGGAGGAACGGGCTTGGACCCAGACCCGGTGCAGCGGGGAAGGATTCTTAGAAAGGCGAAGCGTCTGGGTAAGGGCAAGAAGAAGAAGAAGAAGGAGTCCAGCAGTGAGGGTGATAGCACAGGATCATCTTCCACATCTACGAGTTCGAGTGCAAAACGGCATGGCAGAGGACTTTTTGAGGATGAGAACAAACTCAACCAGTTGTGGAAGCGGTATCCTGGATCCCTCACGGCACATGCAGTCCATGAGGCCCGTCATAGGTTGATGAGCCAAGCTGGGACTCTATGGAACTTGAGTGACAATGAGATTCCTCCATTGTTCACCCAATATGCCCGCCAGCAAGTTCTGGCCCATACTTCGGCCAGCCCGGCCATCCAACAGGAGCTCCTCACCATCTCTCAGGCATTGGATTTTGCCCTGATGGGCAAGATGGCTTCCATGGCCGACATCCTGTGTCAGCGGGTGAAGTCGCTGGAAGCGACTATCGAAGGTTCTCATTGGACCTTTGCTCGTGAGATGGAGCTTGTGAGGAGCGACCAGTTCACCATGGCGGAGGACTCCGAGACTTTGCAGGCTGCGCGCCGAGCTAGAGAAGGAGACCGCCTAAGGAACTTGTTGACCAGGCCTCAAGGGTCAAAAGGAGGTGGAGGAGACGGCAAGACGAGGAAAGGATCAGGAAAGCCCACAGCAAAAGGTCGACCAGAGGAGGGAGGCAAAGGTAGAGGTGGTGACAATCGCCCCAAAGATGATGGTCGAACAGGAGGACGCAAGACTTGAGAAGCTAGGGGAGGAGACCCTCCCAAGTGTTGGCCAAAGCAGTGGGCAAAAGCAACCTTTCAAAAGTTCTATGCAGGAGGTTCTTGCGCTTGAAAGAGAAGGGAAGTCAGCCAAAGGTGGCTTTGCGATGGGTGGCAATTCTTTGGTGCAAGTGGCAACGGATGATTTCACCCCTGGCGATGTGGAGGCCTTGATTGCCGCCGCTATGAATCGAGCTGGGGACGCACAGGGGAGGGATCTTGGGGTGGCACCTGATCTCTCCCAAACTTTGCATGAGAATTTGAAGGAGCAAGATGAGAGGAGTTTTGAAGGTCGTGATGACCACTCCCAAGAATGGCGTAGTCGAGTGAGAAGCCTCTTAGATAGCTTCCTGGCATCGGCTGCAAGCGACACCACGGTGGGCGACATGGGGAAGGTCCTATGGGAAATTCTGATTGAAGTAGACTTCTACATTGGTTGCAGACCCCGGACCTCTACTGGGAAAGGTAATCTACGTAGCTGTTCAAAGGCTATTTTTCCTTTGCCAGTCTCAGGTTTCTCAGAGGCCATTACCCCCAAAGCCCTGTTTCAAAGAACCATGGCAGCCTGCCTCAATAGCATGCATGGCGTGCCTGGTGGAGTGCGAGGCAACCCGTCCTCCTTACGGGTACTGAAAAGATTGGAGGGCATCCTTGATGAGTCGGTTATCACTGCTGAGGTGCTTCCTAATCTGGACTTCAAGCAACTGTTTTCCACCAAAGGTATTGGGTACCAGGGTGAGGAGATCCGATTGGCCCGTAAGCTGATTTGGGAAAGCCTGGAACCATCCATGCCAGATCAAGTTGGGACGTTAGATCTTAGAGACTTCTGCAGTTCAGGGGTGCTCTACTACATCAACAACTTCGAACAATTTTTGGTCCCTCCTGATCTTCAAGTTCTTGGTAAACCCCCTAGGATCTTTGTTGACGAAGATGAATGGACTTCAGTGGCAAGTGGCCTCATCGCTAAGCGGATATGCACCCCCATGCGACTTTGTGATCTACACCATGTACACGGACTTCCTTTGGTAAATGGTTTATTCTCAGTCTCTAAGGAAGAGTACAAGGATTCAGTGGAATTGACGCGGTTGATTATGAATCTACGACCAGTTAATTCGCTTTGCCGGCCTCTTGAGGGTGATACAAGTACCCTGCCCATGATCACCCATCTATCCTCCTTATACCTGGATGAGGGGGAACTGCTCTCCTTGTCGTCTGAGGACCTGCGGTGCTATTTTTACCTGTTTGCCATTCCAGAGGCTTGGCAGCGGTACATGGGATTTGGGAAGAAGCTTCCTGCATCACTTGTCCCAAAGGGGGGCGAATCAGAGGATTGGGTGTTGTGTAGTAGAGTTTTGCCCATGGGGTTTCTCAACTCGGTGGGCATAGCTCAACATATCCACCGGGCAGTGGTATGCAAAGCTATGGGTAGCATGACCCCGCCTAAGGGAGGTGAAGGAGAGTTGAGGAGAGATAGACCCTTCAGTCAGGCTTCAGAGCTCCATAGGGTATATCTAGACAACTTTGACGAGCTTCGCAAAGTCGACCGCGCAACCTTTGAGCTGATTTCTGGGACTCCGTCCCGCTTGGTGCAGGGCCTAAGGGAGACCTATTCAGAGATGGGTCTCCCAACTCATCCCAAGAAGACGGTGGTGCAAGCGGCTCAGGCTGAAGTTCAAGGAGCTTGGATAGATGGTAGGCGTGGCACTATGTGCGCTAAGCCTGCTAAGATTGCCAAGTATGCCCGCTTGACGTTGGAGTTGCTCAGGCGTGGTGAAGCTACACAAAAGGAGCTGCAAGTGGTTTGCGGGGGGCTGGTCTATGTGGCTATGTTTAAGAGGCCTTTGCTTGGAGCCCTCAACCAAGTGTGGCAGGCCATTGTGGCTTTGGATCCTCTCCCAAAAGGCCAACGCTGCCAACTGTCAAGGGAGGTGGTTGCCGAGTTAGCGAGGTTCTTGGGTCTCTTGCCTCTGGCTTTTTCCTCTTTCAGGTCTGGGTTTGATGAAGTGGTGACCGCAAGCGATGCATCTATGCAGGGAGGAGGCTTGTGTGCTTCCCGTGGTCTTACGCCGTATGGGATATCTGCTGCTTTGAGCACGGTTCGAGGAGATGTGCCTGAGCTTCATGACTACTGTCAAGTCCTCTCTGTGGGGCTGTTTGATGGAATAGGTGCATTGAGAGTTGCCTTGGATGTTCTGCAGGTGCCAATGGCAGGGCATATATCGGTTGAATCCAACCCTCAAGCCCAACGCGTCGTGGAGGCCAACTTCCCTGACTCCATCCTTGTCAACTCCATTGAGGAGGTCACGGAGGAGTTGGTGACCGAGTGGGCGCTGCGCTTCAGCTCGGCTGGCCTTGTTTTGGTTGGGGCCGGGCCCCCCTGCCAGGGGGTTTCAGGTTTAAATGCCGATAGGCGAGGAGCATTGAAGGACTCCAGGAGTTCGCTCTTTGTGCATGTCCCCAGAGTGGTGGGCCTATGTCGTGCCAAGTTTCCTTGGGCCCAAGTCCGGTACCTGGCTGAGAACGTTGCATCCATGGACGTCAAGGACTGCCAGGCAATGAATGAGGGCTATGAAAAAAGCCCTTGGTTTATCGATGCGGCTGGCCTTGGACTTTGTCATCGACCCCGACTATACTGGGTTGATTGGGAACCCTTTGAAACAGCGGGAGTGACCATGCTGTTGGGCAATGATGGGCGGCTACCCGTGAAGGGTGAGGTGGTGCTGGCAGCGGAGGTGGAGCAGCGCTGCTTTCTTGAGAAGGGAGCGTCCCTCAACTCGGACCGGAAACTCCCAACTTTCACTACGTCGCGACCAAGTTCTGTACCCATGAGGAAGCCGGCAGGGCTCAAACAATGCAGTAGCCATGAACTGGAGCGATGGAGGCAAGATAGGCACAGGTTCCCTCCTTACCAGTACATGGACATCAACTGTGTCTACGCGCAGGGGAGGTATAGGCCTCCCAGTGTAGCAGAGCGAGAAGTCATGCTCGGCTTCCCCTACGACTACACCCGCCAGTGCCTCAAAAAAGCAGAGCATGATACCTTGGCGCATGAGGATGCACGATTGACCTTGCTGGGGAACACCTGGAGTGTCGGGGTCATTGCTTGGCTCCTTTCTTGTCTACTTCAGCCGCTTGGGCTTATGGAACCTCTCTCCTTGCAGGATATGGTGAATCGGCTCACACCAGGTAAGTGCACTTCTTTGCAATCATTGCTGCGGCGGCCCCCTCTTTGTCATTCGACCAGTACTCATTCTCCCAGCCAGCTACTGGTGCAGAAGATCAGTGGCCTTACCTCACTCAAGGGAGAAGACGTGCTGCTGCAAAGTGGGAACGAAGTTCCTTTGCGCTACCACAGGCTCAGGGCGAGCATTCCAGCAAGGTTGTGGCGGTGGAAGATCATTTCCGGATGGAAGTGGACGGGACAGGCTGAACACATAAATTGTTTAGAGGCTAGGGCGGTTCTTACCAGCCTTAAGTGGAGGACAGAGGCCTGCAAACAACTTGATAAGCGGTGTCTTCATCTTGTGGACAGCATCGTGGTCCTTCACTGTCTTACACGGGGCAGATCCTCCTCAAGAAAGTTGAGGCGAACGACTATGCGGATTGGCTCTCTTCTCTTGGCCACAGGGCTTCAGCCCGTATGTGCCTACGTTGATACCCATTCTAACCCGGCGGACCGTCCGTCCCGCTGGGCCACAAAGAAGGCATGGGTAAAGCGGCCTCGTTGAAAGGGGCCCGGACCAAGGAAGAGAGAAAGAAAGTCCGTAAGTCGCTTGGATCACTCAAAAGCCTCACAGTTCAGCCCAAAACCAAAACCCGCTATGCAGATGAGTTGCAGCACTTCTTCGACTACCTTGCAAGGGAGGGATTAGTTCTCCCAAGATGTCGTGACGACATGGATGCCATCGTGAGTGATTACCTGGAGTTCCTGTGGGGAGAAGGTGAAGGCCGGGCAGTGGCCAGCACTTTCTTAGCAGCCTTGCAAGACACCGAACCAAAGCTCAAGGGCTTGCTGCCAGGGTCCTGGCGCTTGATGCGCACATGGACTGCCAATGAGCTCCCGCAGAGAGCCCCTCCTCTCAGTGAATCTGTGCTTAAAGCTATGGTTGGCTGGGGCATTCTCCATGACCAGCCGTTGTTTGCGCTGAGTTTGTTGGTTGCTTTCTTTGGACTTTTGAGAACCGGAGAGCTGTTAGGCCTTCAGGCATGGCAGATTCAGATGACAGGTCCCACATCACCCGCTGTGGTCAGTCTTGGGCTCACTAAGTCCGGGAAACGACAGGGTGCTGCTGAAAGTATCACCATCACTGAACACTCAGTTTTAGTGGCCTTGTGGCACTGGAAGCGGGTTGCTTCTCCTCATGATTTCCTCACGCAGAAGCCTCATGCTTGGCGGTCTTTGTTTTCTGAGTGTACTGCTAGTCTAAACCTTACGCGCTGGGAATTCAGGCCCTACTCTTTGAGGAGGGGTGGTGCCACCTTTTTATTCACTAAGTGCGGGTCCCTTGACCGGGTTTTACTAGCAGGTCGATGGACAGCCATCAAGACTGCAAAAATTTACCTTAATTCAGGGCTCGACCAAATGATCCATATGTTCCTTTTTTATGTCAACTGTTTAACTTATTTGAAAGAATTGGTCTGCAACGTGTCAAAAAGATGGAGTGAAGGTGATGTTTGTTCATACGTTTTCGGGAATAAACATCAATTCACATAAGCATTTGACCTATAGCTCTGGCTTAAGGCCCCAACCCCCCCCTGGGAAAGGGACTTAAAAAGAAGTCCAATCCAAAACATACGCGTCAGTCGCGTGGTAAAAGGGGGGGGTGAGCTCTTTTTTCAGATGGATCCGTGTCGCGGGCTTAAGGATTCCCCCGGTGTGGCGGGGCCCTTAGGGGGCACGGGGAGCAATATTCCTCCTGGGTGTGGCCGGAGGTCTACCAAATGATCCATATGTTCCTTTTTTATGTCAACTGTTTAACTTATTTGAAAGAATTGGTCTGCAACGTGTCAAAAAGATGGAGTGAAGGTGATGTTTATATATATATATATATATGATTATATGTATATATATACACGATATGTACTGTATGTGTTCTAATAGTGGGTGTATACCGGTGTGTCTAATCATATGCATATCCCGATACTTATTCCAGATCAGAGGTGACGCAGCAGCATCTCCGGACAACTTTAGCACCTAGTTGGTGAATCCCGAGCCCGGTCTGCCAGCAGGGGCTGGATTTTTGGGACAAACCCATCTCAGATTGTTGGTGAAATAGTCTCCCTTTCCACATTTTGCCGGCAGCCACTTGTATGTGGCATTGCCTTTTGCCAATGACCATTTGCTGCACACCATGAACCTGGAAGTTTTTTTGCCAGTGTCCATCAAATTCCAGATGTTATGGTTGGTTCTTTTTGGTTGTATACCTTCATATTTCTTGCTTAACTTCTCCATTCTTTGTTCAATCCCAGCCAAAACCGGTTGTATCGAGCTACGAAACGAGTTGATCTCGGGGGCCGAGTCGGGCCTGGTATGGAAGGGCAATGTTTGGGACGAGCATGGAGATCACCGGGGATCCATTCCCCCCAGGTGGCAGTGACTAAAATAAGGGTACCCCAAACTCCAAACTCCATTGGTTTTCCCATTGATAGGAACCAAGAACTTGGATGCTTAAAATGAGTCCCCCATGTTAGGAGGCGCCCAAATATTGATACTGAATTTGACTTGCCATGGTTGGACCCCAAATGCATGTTAGGACCACGTCTGCTTAAAGACATGTTGGGTTAGGGTCTGGGGTCCATGATCTCCTTGATGAGTTTTCGAGTGAACAAATGAGTGTTCGATTGATTCCATGGTTGGTAAGCACATGATTACCAATGATTACCCATCATCCAACCAGGGCGGTTGACATTCGGGATTCAAAGTCCCACCTGCATGGAACAAATATGATACCGCTTAGGGTTTACATTGAGTTATACGAGGGAAACCATGAAAACATGACAACTGATTTCTGCAGAAGATCACCAAATCCGATGTGAAATTACATTTTGAACCATACTGGTAGTATCTTAATCCATCCAAACTCAGGCATGTTACAAAACCACATCTAAATACGCAGTGATCTTGTATCCCTCAAACGCAACACATTCCGGGCAAATTCTCAGTCCTCAGCTTTGCAAGATCAACTCAGGAGAGGAATCACTGGTTCTCCAACAACTGCCCAAGTTGAACCTTCATCTAGACTTCCCCAAAAAAGATGCATAGTTGCGTCAGGTGTTTTTTGTTTCAACTCCTACCCTTTGGTAAACTAACAGTTTGCTATAGTTTGCTACTGAAAATGGTCATAGAAATAGTGGATCTTCCCATTAAATAGCTGGTGATTTTCCATAGTTATGTAAACCTCTATATTTGATGGTCAAAACCATGGTTTTCTGTAAATTTTTCCATTAACCAATCCAATGAAACTCCTACTGTACTTCCCCCCCTACGAAAAATCCCAACATCCAACATCGGTGACCAGCAGGTTGTTCACGCCTGGACAGTCGCCTGGAGAATGGCCGCAACTGGGCCTTTGCCGAAGGTGGTGCAGGCGAAAACCGCGGCGGTGTTTCAAGCTGCGTTTTGAGGTTTTGATGAGTGGTGGCTGAAAGATGGAAAGATGAGTCTGCAATCTTTTAGCGTTTTCGTATGATGTATATCATAAACTATGAACTATTATTATTATTGTTGTTATTATATTGTCGTGATTTTCATAATTCAACGAATTGATATTCCAACTCCTGCCGTACTGGAAAAAAGGGACGGACATGGGAATTTTGGGGTTTCCTTGGCTGCCAGGACACATCGGCAAATGGGCTCCAGAGATGATGTGTCTTGCCATGGGTCCATGGGTCTGAACCGAAGTCTCCGATGATTTAGTTGAGTTACCCTCTGGTAAACTAACATAGCTATTGAAAATGGCCATTTATAGTGGATTTTCCCATTAAAAATGGAGATTTTCTATAGCTATGTTAGTTTACCAGAGGGTATGTGAAGTTATTTGTAGTTTTCCTTGATTTGTTTTTTCTTGGTTTTTAAGTTGCATTTGAGTATGAGTCAAGTGGGTGGTTGCCCAAAACTGAGTATGTATTCACACACACACATATTTAATGTAATAGATATATATATATATATATGAATACGTATATACATAGTTGAATGGCAGCTGTTAGACATTTCCAGAAATAGCAAAAATTGCTGGGTCGAGAGGTTAGGAATTGCTGTGACGCCTTTTGCAGAAATCCCAAGTTTTTGTTCATCATTGGGATAGCCAATCCCATCAGAATATAGCTGGGGTATCACAAACTCCAAGATGGTCTCCCCTAGGTCATATCCGAAGTTGTTGGATACCCTCTGATAAACTAACATAGCTATGGAAAATCACCTTCTTTAGTAGGAAAATAGACTATAAATGGCAATTTTCAATAGCAATGTTAAATTACCAGAGGGTACCACTTGTTGGTTGTATGATGTCGCATGTTTATTCTTGGTTATTCGATCCCCATGTTGCAATGTTTGTGAAATCCCGCACCCTGGTTTTAGCTGTGGCGAGGCTGTTGTTCGTAAAAAATCACATCTTCCAAGCGGAAGTTGTTGAAAGAATGGAGAAGCAATCGTTTGGGATATCGATATTATCCCATTTTAAAAGAAACACATATATGGGTTTGTTTAAAATTTCTTAAAAAAACAATCCATCATAATCCATCCACTTTTTTGAAAGCCTCATGTTCCATCATTTTCCAGGATTAGATTTGGCTACATTCTCTCATTAAGCACCATTTTTGGAGCATGATGTTGGAAACCCCCCACTCCAAGATTCCACTGTGCGCTTAGAAACCGCATATACTCCATAAACAAAGACACTGCTTAGAAACCTCATCCCCACGAAAATGTCTTCATGTAGGTTTCCTAACATAGGGGGTACACCCAGTTCTCATCCATTTTTTCGGGAATTTTCATGGATTTTCCATGAAAGAAACCATCCAGCTGTTGGGGTACCCCCCATTCATGGAAAGCCACCATGTTCCGCAGGTTGCGGTTGCCCATCACCGACAAGGCGGACGTCTGGGGTCACGCCGTCGCCTTGCTGGAGCTCTACTCGGGACGTGTCTTGGTGCAGTTCTCCTACCCCATATGCTCCATGTATGGAATGTTTACCTACATTCGGATCATTTTTGGGGTGAATGTTGGTAGATATTCCATGAGTATGGCAAAAATCAGCAAAAAAGGTGAAGAATGGTGGGTTTCACCATGAAAACTGGGGACTTAAGAATGATCCATGGATGAGAAATGGGGGCTTTAAGTACGATTCAATATGACATAATGGAAGTTAGACCCAGATGGCTTAGTTGAGGGGTTGATAGTTACATCCCGCTCATGATTTATTATGGTTGATGCGATGCATTACCTCCCAGCGATGGGTAATGACTTGATGCATGTTGATAATATGGATTTGGGCTTTAACAACACCAATTGAGAGGTTTAACCGCTCGAGAAAGGTCTACATCAATGGATACAACTGGTACATGATGGTTGATTCTTTGATTATGGTGGTTATACTGACTGGTTGATTGGGGAACAACCACTTCTATGGGAATACCCATTTGCTACTAAAGCCAGTATTTCGTGGGATGGGATAGAGGTATTTTTTATGCTTCAGATGGATATGTGATATATGTGATAATGGGACTTAACCATACTTAACCAATGGAAAAATGCTGGTTTGGCAATTAACATACAGATTTAACACGATTTAACCTATGAATAGAGTATATTGCTTCACTTACTGTATCGTCCAAAGGGATGCGACCCACAAAATGGAGCATGTTTGGACCTCAAACATACCGACAACGGGATATAGGGTGAGTTTTTATGGGAACAATTGGGACGGAATATGTGATCTGAAAATTGGGATTGAACCAATGCATGGAATAGTTTGATTTGATGGGATAAAATGCAAGATCTATAATTCGCAATCTGATACAAGGGTGTGTGTGAAAATTGGTTGTACCACCAGAAAATTGCTTTTTGCACAGTATGAAACTGGCTCTTTAACCTTGGATTTAGGGGTAGTTTAGACAAACCCACATAGCTGGGCTTGATGGTGATAGCCACTGAAAAATGGGGATGTAGAACCAACCAACTTATATATATAAAGGGATATTTCATGGGAGCTTTATCCAGCAAATTAGAACAACTTCACAGGCGAAGCGAAAATGGCTGAAATGGATTATTTCAAGCTCCAGATAGAGATGGGTAATTTCTGGTAATCTGACTTAGCTATGGAAATTCACCGTTTAGACATATTTTGAATCTGTAAAATAAATAGAAATGGACCATTTTCCATAGCTATGTTCAATAATCACAGGGTATGCCGTATGATGGTATCAATCACCATCCATTATCCTCCAGTAGTCTATTTGACAGTGCTGGACAATGCTGCATTTATATAGTCAGATGATTTTCACATTAATAAACGGGTGATTTTCCATCGCCATATTTGTTTGCCGGAAGGTGATAAACTAACTACTGTACCAGTGCCATAGAACTTCAATCGGAGATTGTTCTCAATCCAATCCTCTCCAACCCGTTTCTGGTATTTCTTGTGAGTTTGGGTTTGCCAGCTACCACACTCAATGTTGTTTTTTTTTTTGAAGCTTTCTGGGCCCAGATGACATATTCAACTAGGTGGAGATAGGACCCTACCGATTCATTACTCTCTTAGGTGGAACCTGGACGTCAACAAACCATCCCAATGTGTGACATGTTTGATATAAGGAGCTCCTTCATGACCAAGATCCATGCACAGTTTACTTCTGATTGTTTGGAGTCAGGTTGCCCCAAATTTCTGGACTTCAGACCCCGAATTTTCAGTTGGCCTTGAAACGTCCCGGTATTGGGACGAGAAAAAGAGACGTCTTCATTTCCTTTGCCTCGCCCCAAGTTTCGGGGGCCGCAGGCAGTGGATCTCCAGCTGCAAGTCGAACATTCTTTTTGATTGGGCTTCCGTTTCTGTTTTGTTGGACAGCAATGAATCTTTATCTTCTATAGTTTAGTCTATGGGGGTTTCCGAAAATGGGGGTACAGTAAATCATCCAGGTTATTAGACCAGTTTAGTATTGAAACCGATGGTGACTACAGGTACCCGCAGTTGAGGAAACTTCCTATGACGAAACTGACATGTTTCCCCATGGTGTTTCCAGATCCCTATGGTAGCATCTCCAGGGCCAAGACCACTGAGGTAACATGTGGAATGAAGAGGAGGACACAGCTTCTTGGCCACCGGAGCTGCCTTGAAATATATCTTTGCTCAGTAAAGAACTTACCCAGCCAATTCACATAGATATGGAAAAACATGAAAATCCATAGATCATCCACCAACCTTGCGGGTTGTTTATGTGTGGGGGGTACCACTGTGGAAATTTGAATAGCAGTTTACCATGGTTTACCATTATTTTTCCGTGACTTCCTGGCTTGACATTCGCAGTGTTCCACACCCAAGTTTTGCCATGCACGTGGGCACAAGTCACATACTGCCGAAAAAAAAAAGTTTCGGAAGGTACTGTAACCAAAGTTTAGCCAGGCAACTGATTCGGACAATGGCGCGCAGGTTTTACTCTGTTGAAAATTTGAGCCTTGCTCCTCTTCCTTGAGGTTGAAGTTCCGTATCTCATGAGGATTTTTACAGATTTTTTTGAAGTGTATTTGGGCGGGCCAACCATGTCGACTTTAGACCTCGACAGACATGATGATTCGTGGTGAATCTCAGAACTCAATACTTACCTGCTGGAAGAAACTATCCGAAAGTTTGAATGACCTTCAACCAGTTTGAACTGTGGAACTTCTCAAGCGTCCATGGTCATCCAGGTCGAGTATATGCTGGCACAAGCCCTGGGTCTTGTCAACGAGAAGGCCAGGGTGTATGGAATTTTTGGGGGGTTCCCATTCGGAAAGAATCTACTTTTCTGGCGGATTTTCCTCAGCTATACATAGCTGTGTTAGTTGATTGGATGATAAGACCTTCTAGGCCCTTCCTTTTTTTAGCAGTACCCTTAAATCTCACCTGGCAATGTACATGCATGTGGAAGTCATCACAATTGCCGATGCGAAACTCAATGCAGGTGGAGAATGTTGTGGTAGTCTCATATTGCAGCAGTGGTAAGGAAGCCCTGAGCAGAACATGATTACATGATAAAGCTCCTACCAGGTTCTCATCATTTCTCGCTGGAAAACGTGTATATACATATATAATTATATATATATATAATTAAATATACAAATAGAGAGTTTGGGTATCTTTGGGCTGTCCAATCACTTTAGAATGCAACGGCTTACTAAAGAAAGCAGGAAATCATAGTAAATCATCAATCCCGTGTTTTTTTTAAGGTATTAGTATTGATTTCGCAAAAAGCTCAAGGTCAGTTAACTCACGGTTTTTTTTTGCGAATGGGGTCTAGGTGGGAGCATAGTTCCACATAGCCCATGTAAAGTAGCTTCAAGGGAAGTCCCAAGGATTGCAGTGTCTAACGGAAAAGGTGCCATGCGTTAAGCTTTCAGAGCCGTGATCATATTGGAAAGTTACAGCTAGCCTTAGGGAACTAGCTAGTCACAGGTTATCAGCCGTAGCGCCTCCTACGGAGAGCTACGTGCGTGGGAGAATCGTGGAAACCTTTCCAGGATTGAAATGGCCGAAAGCAGTGATACCTATTCCTTTGGACAGGCCGCAGCGCCAGCTGCTGGCTCGCAATCGAACACCTCACAAAGTATTGACACTGGTGGAAGTGATGCCTCTGAACTGAGGAGACCTTCAATTCCAGCGCGTGCTTTTGTGGAACCAAGAGGAAGACCTGCCGCTATGGCAGCGATTGAAGACAAGGACAACCCTAGCGAACCAAGATCTGGATCGAGGAGACCTCCAGTTGCTACTGTTTCTCCTCCTTCGACACCAAGGAAGAAGTCGAAGCCTTCAGATCCTCCTTCACCTATACCCGTTGTGACGCCCTCGGGGCCGGGTTCGTTTCAGAAGGTTTCTATGCCGTCAACTGGAAGTGACAATTATTCATTGTATCGTGATGAGGTCAATGAGTATCGTACCTTGATGGAAAAGATTGAGGAAGAGAACAACAATCTTCGTCTCAGAATTGGTGAAATATATTCTTATGCAAACCAACAGTTCGTTCAACTGGAAAGTGCAACCCAATCAGAGATGCAATCTATGACACAACATTTGCAACTCTTGAATGCTGAGCTGACTGCAGCTAAGCAGGAAGATGAGGGTGCAGCCTACAGGATTGAGGAACTGGAACGGTACAAATTGCTGTCTGATGAAACATCCTCTTATCTGCAACATCAATACGTCGCATTGCGTACTGAATTTGCTGAACAGATGGATCATGCAACAACCATTGTTGCGCAGACCGGACATGGATTGAGAGACCAAGTCGACAATCTACGACANNNNCGCATTGCGTACTGAATTTGCTGAACAGATGGATCATGCAACAACCATTGTTGCGCAGACCGGACATGGATTGAGAGACCAAGTCGACAATCTACGACATGCATTGGAGAATGCAGAGATCAATGCGCGACAGGAAGCTATGGCTGTCAGTTTGGCAAATGAACA
>BGPT01001120.1:6364-23348 GCA_003297045.1 Symbiodinium sp. clade C Y103
TAAGATGTGCAGATGTGAAGATATGCAGATGTGAAGATATGAAGATGTGAAGTATGAAGATGTAAGATGTGCAGATGTGAAGATATGAAGATGTAAGATATGCAGGTGTGAAGAGCAGATGTGAAGATATGCAGATGTGAAGATATGAAGATGTAATCATGCAGATCTCTTTTTACGAAAAACCCTTCGCAGACGCTCTCGGGAAAAATGCCTGTCAACATGCATTTAACGATATCTTTACATCATCTCATATCAATATGCACCAATACGTTGATCATGTTTTATGCTTTATGATCTTCACACTTACACATCCCATACAATTTCTTTTCGCTCTCGGGCCATCCGTCGTCTAGTGTTTTTCCAATGTTTTGTGGCTCCGGAGGGTCAAGAAGTAGGCTCGCTAAAGCTGCGGGTGCAGGGCCATCTGGGCAGATGAGAGATGAAGAAATGCACGCCGCTGTGGCGAAAGCGCATTTGGAAGTCAAAGGCTTGAAAAAACTGACGGTCTCGGGGCGCGCTTTTGGAAGTTGAGATGCTGAAAAAAGTGCACGGCGTTGTGGCGCGAAGCACATTTGGAAGGAAAAAGTTTTAAAAACTGACGCGTTCGGAGCACTTTTGGAAGTTGATATGTTCAAAAAGCGCCCGGCGTTGTGGCGCAAAGCACCCATTTGGAAGGATAAATTTTAAAAACTGAACGCTTTCGGAGCACTTTTGAAGGTTGATATGTTCAAAAAGTGCACGGGGTTGTGGCGCGAAGCGCGTTTTGAAGTGAAAAGTGACAAAACGCACCATTCCCAGAGCACTTTTGGATGTTGAGATGTGGAATCAGTGCCCGCCGTTGTGGCGCGAGGCACATTTTGAAGTCAAGATGCGAAAAACACACCATTGTTGGAGCATTTTTGGAAGTTGAGATGTCGAAAAAGTGTACGCCGTTGCGGCGCGAAGCGTATTTCCAAGTCAAAAGCGCTAAAAACTGAGGGTCTCGGAGCACTTTTTGAGGTTTTGATGTGCCTACACTACAACTACAACTACAACTACAAGGACCATTACAACTACAACTACAACTGCAACCACCGCCACCACCACCAACACAACCACCACCACCACCACCACAACAACAACAACAGTTCAAGGACCGGATAACCCCCACATGTCAGCTTCTTCCAATATGTACCAAAGCAGATGCGCAGATGGGATGGGAAAGGCAGGGAAGAGAAAGGGGATGGTGGAAGACAGATCGTGTCAAGGAGTCGTGCGTGAAAGAATTGTGTGAAAGAGTTGTGTGTGACAAAGTGGTGTGTGAAAGAGACTGAAAGAGATGTTTGTGAAAGAGTTGTGTGAGAGAGCTGTGTGTGTGAGAGAGTTGTGTGTGAAAGAGTTGTGTGTGACAGAGCGGTGTGCGAGAGAGCTGTGAGTGGAAGAGTTGTGTGTCAGTAAGTGTGTGTGTGTGTGTGCAAGTTGTGTGTGTGAGTAAGTTGTGTGTGCGTGGTGTGTGAAAAGTTGTGTGTGTGTGTGGAAGAGTTGTGTGTGACAAAGTTGTGTGTGAAAGAGATGTGTGTCTGAGAGTTGTGTGTAAACAGTTGTGTGTGAGCTGCCACGCAAAGTCAAGGTCCATGTCGCCAAGCGGCCAAGCGCCACGTCTGCCACACAACGTGAAGGTCCATGTCGCCAAGCGCCACGCCTGCCACACAAAGTGAAAGTCCATGTCGCCAAGCGCCACGCCTGCCACACAAAGTGAAAGTCCATGTCGCCAAGCGCCACGCCTGCCACACAAGGTGAAGGTCCATGTCGCCAAGTGCCACGCCTGCCACACACAGTGAAGGTTCATGTCGCCAAGTGCCACGCCTGCCACACATTGTGATGGTGCAGTTGTGTGTGGGTAAGTTGTGCGTGAGTAAGTTGTGTGTGTGGGTAAGTTGTGTGTGGGTAAGTTGCGTGTGGGTAAGTTTTGTGTGAGTAAGTTGTGTGTGCGGGTAAGTTGTGTGTGGGCAAGTTGCGTGTGGGTAAGTTGTGTGTGAGTAAGTTGTGTGTGCGGGTAAGTTGTGTGTGTGGGTCAGTTGTGTGTGGGTAAGTTGTGCGTGAGTAAGTTGTGTGTGGGTAAGTTGTGTGTGGTCAAGTTGTGTGTGGGTAAGTTGTGCGAGAGTAAGTTGTGTGTGGGTAAGTTTTGTGTGGGTAAGTTGTGTGCGGGTAAGTTGTGTGTGGTCAAGTTGTGTGTGGGTAAGTTGTGTGTGAGTAAGTTGTGTGTGGTCGAGTTGTGTGTGGTCAAGTTGTGTGTGTGTGGGTAAGTTGTGTGTGGTCGAGTTGTGTGTGGTCAAGTTGTGTGTGTGGGTAAGTTGCGTGTGCGCGGACGCGGGCGGAAGCGGAAGCGGAAGCGGACGCGGAGCGGCGGGATGCAGAACAAAAAGCAAGAACCCCACGCAAAGATGTGGGGAAATACATCAAACGCAAATCAACATCAGCCTGTGCTCTGCAACACGTCATGCTCAGCTGGTGACTCCTGTCATGCGTAAACCAAAACTACTATGACAAGGGAACACACAAAGCGGAGGCCGATGTCACCAAGCGCCAGGCCTGCCACACAAAGTGGAGGTCGATGTCACCAAGCGCCACGCCTGCCACACAAAACGCCGCGGCGTCAAAGCGGACCAAGCGGACCCAAGCGCGTCACCCGCGCCATAAGTGCCACGGCTGCCACACAAAGTAGTGGTCGATGTCACCAAGCGCCACGCCTGCCACACAAAACGCCGCGGCGTCACAGCGGACCAAGCGGACCCAAGCGCGTGACCCAGCGCCATAAGTGCCACGGAAGATCGTTTTCACGCATACATGTTTACAACGAGAAGTCTTCACACACAGGAGATTTTACACACAGAAGCTTTTACACAGAAGAGCTTTTACACACAGACGTCTTTACGCGCAGGAACTTTTCAACAGAAGGACGTTTATACAGAAAATTCTTTTCACACAGAAGCTTTCACACAGAAGAGGTTTGACACAGAGGCACGTTTACACACAGGAGCTTTTACACAGAAGAGCGTTTACACACACACACACGAGCTTTTACACAGGGAAGCCTTTACACGCAGAAGCTTTTACACATAAAAGCGGAACTTTTACACAGAAGGGCATTTACACACAGACCCGTTTACAGAGAGAACTCTTTTACACACAGAAACATTTACACACAGGAGCTTTTACACAGAAGAGCGTTTACACCAACACACGTTTACACACAGGAACATTTACACAGNAACTCTTTTACACACAGAAACATTTACACACAGGAGCTTTTACACAGAAGAGCGTTTACACCAACACACGTTTACACACAGGAACATTTACACAGAAGGACGTTTACACACATACACGTTTACACACAGGAGCTTTTACACAGAAGAGCCCTTACAACTTACACCAAGACGCGTTTACACACAGGAGCTTTTCGGCAGAAGGACGTTTACGCAGAAAATTCTTTTCAGACAGAAGCTTTTACACAGAGGCACGTTTACACACAGGAGAGGAGCTTTTACACAGAAGGGCGTTTACACACAAGAGCTTTTACACAGGGAAGCCTTTACATGCAGACGCTTTTTCACATAGAAGCGGAACTTTTTGCGCAGAAGGGCATTTACACACAGACCCGTTTACAGAGAGAACTCTTTTCAACACAGACACATTTACATACAGGAGCTTTTACACAGAAGAACGTTTACAACGAAGATACGGTTGCACACGGAAACTTTTACACAGAAGAGCGTTTATACCCACACGCTTTTACACAGGGAAGCCTTTACACGCAGAAGCTTTTACACATAAAAGCGGAAATTTTACACAGAATGACATTTCCACACAGACCCGTTTACACAGAGAACTCTTTTACACACAGAAACATTTACACACAGGAGCTTTTACACAGAAGAGCGTTTACACCAACACACGTTTACACACAGGAACATTTACACAGNAACTCTTTTACACACAGAAACATTTACACACAGGAGCTTTTACACAGAAGAGCGTTTACACCAACACACGTTTACACACAGGAACATTTACACAGAAGGGCGTTTACACACATACACGTTTACACACAGGAGCTTTTACACAGAAGAGCGCTTACAACTTACACCAAGACGCGTTTACACACAGGAGCTTTTCGGCAAAAAGACGTTTACGCAGAAAATTCTTTTCAGACAGAAGCTTTTACACAGAGGCGCGTTTACACACAGGAGCTTTTACACAGAAGAGCGTTTACACACAAGAGCTTTTACACAGGGAAGCCTTTACATGCAGACGCTTTTTCACATAGAAACGGAACTTTTACGCAGAAGGGCATTTACACACAGACCCGTTTACGTAGAGAACACTTTACACACAGAAACATTTACACACAGGAGCTTTTACACAGAAGAACGTTTACAACGAAGACACGTTTGCACACAGGAACTTTTACACAGAAGGGCGTTGACACACAGACACGCTTTGCACACAGGAGCTTTTACACGGAAGAGCATTTACAGAAGCTTTTACACAGAAGAGCGTTTACACACACGAGCTTTTACACAGGGAAGCCTTTACACGCAGAAGCTTTTACACATAAAAGCGGAACTTCTACACGGAAAGGAATTTACACACAGGCCCGTTTACACAGGAACATTTGCACACAGGATCTTTTACACAGAAGAGCGTTTACACCAACACACGTCTACACACAGGAACATTTACACAGAAGGCCGTTTACACACACACACGTTTACACACAGGAGCTTTTACATAGAAGAGCGCTTACACCAAGACGCGTTTACACACAGGAACTTTTCAACAGAAGGACGTGTACGCAGAAAATTCTTTTCGCACAGAAGCTTTTACACAGAAGAGCTTTTACACAGAGGCGCGTTTACACACAGGAGCGTTTACACAGAAGAGCGTTTACACACAAGAGCTTTTACACAGGGAAGCCTTTGCACGCAGAAGCTTTCACACATAAAAGCGGAACTTTTACGCAGAAGGGCATTTACACACAGACCCGTTGACACAGAGAACACTTTACACGCACAAACATTTACACACAGGAGCTTTTACACAGAAGAGCGTGGACACCAAGACACGTTTGCACACAGGAACTTTTACACAGAAGATCGTTGACAGACAGACACATTTACACAGAAGTCTTCACACACAGGAGATTTTACACACAGAAGCTTTTACGCAAGACTTTTACACACAGACGTTTTTACACACAGGAGCTTTTACACAGAACAGCGTTTACACACAAGAGCTTTTTCAGAGAGAAAGCAAATTGCAATCCTACCCCAATTTGTCCCTTGGACCCTCATTTTGTGCGAAAGGGTTGCATCTGAGACTTCGAAAGCGCAATTTCACCACAGTTTTTGCGCATGGAACTTCATGTCGTGCAAAAGGGTTGCCCGGACGACCCCGGACGACTTGGAAATCGCAATTTTACCTCAGTTTTTGCACACCGAACTTCATTTCGTGAGAAAGGGTTGCAGCGCACGATTGGAAATCGCAATTTTACCAAGTTTTGGCATATCGAACCTCATTTCGTGCGAAAGGGTTGCCCGGAGGACCCCGGACGACTTGGAAATCGCAATTTTTACCCCAGTCTTTGATAGTTTTTGCGCATCGAACATCATTTCGTGCGAATGGGTTGCCGCGCGCGATTGGAAATCGCAATTTTACCTCAGTTTTTGATAGTTTTTGCGCATCGAACCTCATTTCGTGCGAAAGGGTTGCGTTTCGCAAACCGGCATTTGGCTGCCCTGTTGCCTAAAGAGAGAATTTAGAAGAACTTGAGAAGTAGGAGTATTTGGTAGCGGTTTTAAATCCTGAATACTAACTTATGAGTAATTACTCCTGAGCATTAACTCCTGAGTAATTACTCTTGAGTACTAACTCCTGAGTACTAACTCCTGAGTAGTTACTCCTGGATGATGTGAGTAGGAGATGTTGTGTAGATGAATTAGGTAGTTGTTCTATGGGAAAAACCCTTCGCATGAGCTTTCGGGAAAAACATCATCAATGATGATCATGCATGGACAAACCTGGCCGCGGTCCCTGACTGAGGTTCCCAACATGATATAGTCGGTATCTCTTCTGATGTTGGAGCCGGCAGAAAATGGCCAGGATGCTATGCTACAAACATGCCAAATGTCAAATGATTCTTCCGCGTTAAATGATCGTGCCGTGTTGCGGTGTGTGTGAGAGAAAAGTTCAACCAGAGTGGCATGGGTGGCATGAGTGGCATGGCCATCCGTTGTCACCCATTCCCACCCATTTGTCATCCATCGATTGCCATCCATCCATCCATTGCCATCCAACCATCCATTGCCATCCATCCATCCATGCATCCATCCACAAATCCATCCATAAATCCTTCCATGACCCCCCATTGCCATCCATCCCTCCATCCATTCAAAAACCCATCCGTTCCCATTCCCCTGCCAAGCATTGAATTTGAGACATCAAAATTTTTATATCTCAAAGACTGACTGCTGACTTCAGTGTGATGAATACATTGGAAAGCAAAGCTCAAAGACATTTTCATCACCCAGACCTTGCCCACAGCAGTGATTTTGTCAACAGTTCAAGGCATCTGCCAGATCACTGGCAATGATATGATACCTACACGCAAGACTTCAGCAAAGAATCCTCCAATCAGTTTTGATTTCACTTTTTAATTTTGAAACATCCATATAGATCGGAAACATCCATATGCCATGAAAGTGGCCCAGCTACCGACACTGCATCTGCAACCCCTGCCTTAAAAACAGGGCATGGAGGCAAGAGCAGCAGCAGCCAAAGTGTGTCTTTGCTAGCTGCCGCGACGTTCACACGGGCGTAGAGCGGAGTGATCATTGATGCGCTGGCCCTGCGCCGGAAGGCCCCAGAGCTTGCCAGACATGGGACCATCTCAAATATACGAGAATTGCTGGAGCAGTTGAGAGAGGCCCCTGACTGATCTGCATCGGCGCATCAAGTTCAGGAACGCTTATTCTAGTTTTCTTTAGCCTTGTGGTGCCACAGCTTGGGTCAGACTTGGGTTTGGCAGTTGTCTCTGGAAGCTTCAACTGGTCATGCTACGCTCAAAACCTGGCACGCGTCCCAGAGTCCCAGAGCTTGCTCCCTGATCGTGCCAGGTTGCTCCGAAGGTCATTGAGCACGAGGCCGCGGAAAGAAAACCAGGTGGAGGGATAGCTCCGCCCTCCTTTTGGAAACTGGCCGCATCAAAGGGCATACTTGCGCAGTAGCCAAGCAGGACGATTGCCAGCAAGGGCTCGTAACATTTCCTTCGAACAAGATGCAGTAAGATGTTGTAAGCTAAGCGAAGGAAGTTTAGAAGCTAAACCTTCCGACAATATGGACAGGTGGAAAACGCACGGCAATGAAGCAAGTCAGAAGATGGAGACAGTCAGAAGATGGAGAAAGTCAGAAGAGAAGAGACGCAGGTGCGCGAAACACTGTGTTTTACCAATGTTTCGTGGCTCCGGAAGGTCGAAAAGTAGGCTCGCTAAAGCGGCGGGTGCGGAGACATTGCGGCAGATGAGAAAGGAAAAATTGCACGCCGTTGTGGCGCGAAGCACATTTGGAAGTAAAAAGTTACAAAACACCTCATGCGCGGACCGCGTTTGGAAGTTAAGATGTGAAAAAAGTGCACGGCGTTGTGGCGCGAAGCACATTTGGAAGTAAAGCGTGTTAAAAAATGCCAGCTTCGGAGCGCTTTTGGAAGTTGAGATGTGGAAAAAGTGCACGGCGTTGTGGCGCGAAGCACATTTGGAAGTAAAGAGTGTTAAAAAATGCCAGCTTCGGAACACTTTTGGAAGTTAAGATGTGGGAAAAGTGCACGGCGTTGTGGCGCGGAGCACATTTGGAAGTGAAAAGTGCTAAAAACTGTCACGTTCGGGCAACTTTTGGACGCGGAGATGTCGAAAAAGTGCACGGCGTTGTGGCGCGAAGCACATTTGCAAGTGAAAAGTGAAAACTGTCAGCTCCGGATCGCTTTTGGAAGTTGAGATGTCGAAAAAGTGCACGCGCTGCGGCGCGAAGCACATTTGGAAGTCAAAACGCACAAAACACCACATTCTCGGACCATTTTTGGAAGTTGAGATGTTGAAAAAGTGCACGGCGCTGTGGCGCGAAGCACATCTGGAAGTCAAAAGCGTTAAAAAACTGAGGGGTTTGGAACACTTTTGGACGTTCAGATGTCGTTTTGTGTGGCAGGCGCAATGGATTCTGCACCTTGTCAAAAATGAGCTAAACGGCGGGACATTTGAAGAGGATCTGCAAAGATGAATTTTTCGTGGCAGGCGCAAAACAAAAGACATCCCAAGCAGAGATGTTAAGAGGTCAGGGCGCCGATTTCCTGAGAGGGGTTGCATTTTGGAACATAAGATACTCAGGTCTGTCAAAGTCATTTTGCGTGACAGGTGCAGCACTTCGTATGACCCGGCCTGACGTTTTCGTGGCAGGCGCAGTACTTTACAGACATGGCATGGAAAGATCGCAAAACGCATTGGTACAAGGCCATCAGCTGCACACTCAACTTTCCATNAGGCGCAGTACTTTACAGACATGGCATGGAAAGATCGCAAAACGCATTGGTACAAGGCCATCAGCTGCACACTCAACTTTCCATTTTTGAAGGAAGCCTCGCAAAATTGCTTCGTTTTTGGTGTTGTCAACTTGGAAATGGAGGAAGTCGCATAGAATAGAAAGGAAGCTCTGTAGATAGATGGCGAAAAAGAGACACAGGGAGAAAGAAAGACAGAAATGGAGAAACACTCAACCATCTGTCAATCCGTCAGTGGGTTCGCTCTGCCATCCATCATTCACGGCAACGAACCTCTCCTATAGGTTTCCTATTTTTGAAACTTCCGCCACCGCCTTGTGCGNGTCAGTGGGTTCGCTCTGCCATCCATCATTCACGGCAACGAACCTCTCCTATAGGTTTCCTATTTTTGAAACTTCCGCCACCGCCTTGTGCGGTACTACAGGTAATGTTTCTATGGTTTTTGCATTTTGCAGTATGTTGGGGTGATTTGGTCAGAAGGCCAAGCAACAGCCTGCAAGCTTTTGCCATGCTGGTGGTGCAAGGCGCTTCTGCGGGAGCTGACTCGGGCCCAAAGCAAGGCGACGATGCGTGTGTTCAATTTGTTGCCCAACGTGACCGCGTCTCATGGCGAGGTCTGCGCAGGACATTAGATTATTCTACCTTCCAGGCGCTACAGTAAGTGCAGTATAGAGGCCTGCTTTTCCCCTGCGCGCTTCTGCACGTCTCCGCTTTTCTAGCGCGCATATTCCTTGAGGAACCATGTATCTAGGCAGGTGTGCACGCATCACGCATCTCTGCCGGCATGTTTGCATGCACTAGTGTCAGTTCACGGCCTGGCAGGCCTGGCAAACCTGAATCTTTGATCAAATGCCTGCTGACAATCGGATCAAGCCTGTCATGGTCGAGGCTCCGAAAAAGAAATATCCCGGCCCAACCCGGGCATTGCTCTGCAGAGTGTCTCTGTCTGCCATTCCTTATCCCTGATCAGCAGTTGCGCTTCTTTTTGTTCATGCCGTTCCAGGGAGGGTGCAGGAACCGGTAGGGTGATTGCGTGCCCTTGCCCTGACACTTAACCATGTTGCACACACTGCGCCTTTTGCATCCTGCATCCATGCCCCTGCCAGTGGTTTCGAGTCGAAGCGAACCAATGCTCTTTCGCACATACGCTTGTCAGGTTCAACAACTCTTGTGAGATGCGGGAAATGCAACTTCCAAACCATACAGAAACCGTTTGAATGCCTGAGCCTGAGCGAGAATAGAAGAGCGCGTGATCCTCAGCCGGTTAAATTTGATCAGGCGTGGCGTGTATACTGTATACGTGTATGTGTGCGTGCCCGTGTTTCTGTCTGTATAATTCTGTATATCATATTTGTCTGCGTGTATCCGTGCAAAGTGCTGCACTGCTATGGGTTGCCGCACAATGCAAAATATTGCGCAAACTACTTGTCTGCACGCCTGTAAGATCCTGTGGCCGCGTGAGTATGTGCGCAGACACGCAGGCAGGCATGCACACAACAGAGGATTGTTTCTTTAGCATGCCTTCGTATTTACACAGATGCGCGCATGTAGCCTATGGGTAGAACTTAAACCGCTATTTTCTTGAAGCGGTTTGTCAAACGATTCCTGCTGATTACGGAATTTCCGTTTCAAATCCGCGTCCGAATTCAGCAGGGGACGGTTGCATGGTCTGAGAGTCGCCCGCCAACAAAAGACATGCTGCGCGCACACACAGAGAGTGTTTCTCCGGTGTCATGAAGGCGGGTTAGTGACTTGAAGCTGCCAGCTGACAATTGTATACAATTGTTATGCATGCAGGTGTATATATCGTCCAAGCACCAGGGCAAAGCAGATCGATGCTTACGAAACGCGCTCCTCTCGCACGAAGTGCGTGCCAATCATCAAAAATGATGCGCGCTTGCGATTTGGTTCGTCCGCGGCGAGGCCTGCGTGAAACACGCGCCGATCGTCGAAAGCTGCGCAAGTCTGCTTGTTCCTACTTGTTCTTATTGGCGGACCTTTCCCGCACGAAAGGCCCGCCGATCGTGAAAGGGTGCACTTGCGCGTCCGGTTTTCTTCTGTGAGTCCGTGGGAAATGCTTGTCTATATCGTCACAAACTGCGATTTGGCTTGTCCCCGGCGAACCCTTCCCACACGAAACTCGCATCAATCGTCATCAATTACCGTCATTGAACCTCCGCAAGTTCTGGCCGCTAACAGTGGTAAAATTGAGATTTGGGCGGCGGCGAATTCTTCCAGAAACGAAGCGCGTCCCAATCGTCAAAGATCAACTAAAATCGTGAGCGCGGTGAACCTTCCGGTGCGCAAGTGGCATGTTCATGGCCAGAAACTGTAGTAAACATCCGAATTGGTTCCTTCCCGCACGAAGCGCGCGTCAATCGTCAGAAACAAGGGCAGGACGGTGGTTTTCTGGCGCCGAACTTAGTGAGGGGGTGAACCTTTCCCTCACAAGCCACGTGCCGATGGGCGAAATCTTTGTGCGTGGCAAAGCTTCTGCGTGTAATTGCAACATTATTTAAGGCGACGTGTAAAAGCTAAGGTGTGCAAAAGGCATCTGCGCATGAAAGCTGTTTGTGTGCGCAAGCATCTGTGAATGAAAGCTTCTGCGTGCAAGCGCATCTATCTGCAAAAGTTTCGGTGTGAAAGAATGTTGGTTAAAAACACCTGTGCGTCAAAGCTGCCTGCGTAAACACATCTGTGCGTAAGCGCATCTACGCGTAAGGGAATGTGTGGGTAAAGGTTTTCTACGCATAAAAGCTTCTGCGTGCAAAGGCGCCTGCATGTCAAGGCGCCTGTGTGTAAAAGCTTTTGCATGTTACAAATTCTGTTGATAAAAGGCGCCTGTGTGTAAAAGCTTTTGCATCTTACAAAGTTTGTGAAAGATTCAAAGTTAAAGTCAAAAATTCGTGTGTGAAAAAATCGTCCTGCGCGTGAGTTTGAAAGCTTTCTGCATGTACAAGCTTCTGTGTGTAAAAGCACCTGGCTATAAAAGTTTGGCACGGGTGTGTAAAAGCTTTTGTTTCTAAACGCATCTGCGCCCAAGGGGTCTGTGTAATCAGCATCTGCGTGTAAAAGCGTTTGCGTCTTTGGTGAGCACCGCTCCTGTTTTGGAAGCTGCGTGTGGGCCACGCTGTCGCCTAGTCGTCTTTTGATCAAGTTTAGCAGTGTTTCCATGCAAACTCGGCTTCAAGCAGCAGGGTGGCAGCACGGCAAGCGACGAAAGCCGGTCAAAAAATTGCAGCGGCCACCCGGATGCAGTCTCAAGGAAGATTTTTCCCACCAGAATTTGCCACTAAGCAGTCAATCAACTTCTCTCTGTGATACAAGTCAGCTCTTAAGGTACGGATGCGACCCTTGATATCACAAGTTACGTTTGCGCTGCAGCGCACTTCATTCGATGCGAAGGTCCCACAGTTCGAACTCTGTGGAGGAGGAACGAGGAGAAAGCCGTCCTCTTCTGGAAAGCCAAGCTCAGCTCTGAGCTGCTTGAGGATACAGCTGCCGCAGATGCCAAAGCCGCCCTGCACCAAGCTCTTTCAGATGGGCTTTCGACCGAGTCGCTGGCTGAGGGTTTGGCGCTTGCCTTGGCCCGTTTTAAATTGACTTCGATCCAAATCGAACCCATTATTCAAAGCTCTTTGGACCAGCTCGGCGAAAATCTTGAACGCGGAAATCTTTCCGAAGAAGAGTTTGATGTCACTTGCTACAGGAGCGTGTTTATTGCTGCGTCGGACGAACTACGACGAAAGCTTTTGATCAGTTGAAGCGTTGCAGCGCATGCGGATTTTTGTATTGCATTTGTGGATGAATTCGTTTCAGCATTGCAGATCTTGCCATTAATTCACGCCGAGCAAAAATAAAGAAATTAATCTATCCCCACCCCTTAGCCTTAGCCTAGGTTTTTTTGGCGGGGACCTGGCAAAATGCAACGTGCAATTTCCGAGGCGTTTTTTGAGCGGGTTAATGATAATCAAAATTTAAAAATATATATAAGAGCCTCCTATAGGCACGTCCCCGATCAAAGATTTTTAGGGCATTTATCGGGAAACCCCAGGAATAGGTCGGGCATATTTTTCCATGCACACGGGGGCGAGGGCGGAGAAAATATAATTTTAACATTTTTTGACCCCCCCTTCCTTTCAGTATTCTTGGCTTTAAGGCGCGGATTAAAGTGAAATCATTGGATCGTATTGAGGCAATAAAAAGAATCTTAGGCATCCTGGGGGCCAAAACATGTAAAGCCCCTTGGGGGCGAGTCTAGAATCTAGAAGCTAACGTTTCTTTCTGCGCCTTACGACGACCAATTTACATTTTTCGTGGCGAAAAGAGCCCGCGCTACTGCTGCAAAATCATAGTCAAAGAAATTGCAAACCCCAAACAAAATATACATCTTTGTTTTACCATGGGGGGCCGTGTTTGGATGACCACCCTAAAATTAATCTATTTTTGAAAGGAATTATCTAAACAAAAATAACACCCTTAAAACTATCATTCCTCAGAAACAATTATTGCACAAACTTCCGAGTTACGGACAAATGTCCAGGGGTAATCTTGTCGTTATCATCATCATTATCTTCATCATCTTTATCATCATCAGTATTACCAGTAGTACCGCACAAGGCGGTGGCGGAAGTTTCAAAAATAGGAATCCTATAGGAGCAGCTCGTTGCTGTGAATCCTGGATGGCAGAGCGAGCCCACTGATGGACCGACAAGTGGTTGGAGGCAGCGCCGTGTAGCTGTAATGTAGTGTAGTCGTAGTTGTGGTTGTAGTTGTAGATGTAGTTGCGGTTGTAGTTGTAGTTGTAGTTGTAATGCAGCGCAATGTAGTGTAATGTAGTTGTAGTGGTTAGTGTGGTTGTAGCTGTAGTTGTCGCAGTTGTAGCTGTAGTTGTTGTAGTTCTTGTAGTGGTTGCAATTGTTGTAGTTGTTGTAGTTGCTGTAGCTGTTGTAATTGTAGTTGTCATGGAATTGAAGTTGTAGTTGCAGTTGTTGTAGTTGTAGTTGTAATGGTAGTGGTTGTTCTGGTTGTAGTTGTTGTAGTTGTTGTAGTTGCTGTAGTCGCTGTAGTTGTTGTAGTTGTTGTAGTTGTTGTAGTTGTAGTTGTCATGTAGTTGAAGCTGTAGTTGTAATGGTGGTGGTTGTTGTAGTAGTTGTAGTTGTAGTTGTAGTTGTCATGGCAATGGTTGTTCTGGCTGTAGTTGTTGTAGTTGTTGTAGTTGTTGTAGTTGTTGTAGTTGTAGTTGTCATGTAGGTGAAGCTGTAGTTGAAGTTGTAGTTGTAATGGTAGTGGTTGTTGTAGTTGTTGTAGTTGTAGTTGTAGTTCTCATGGCAATGGCTGTTCTGGCTGTAGTTGTTGTTGTTGTTGTTGTTGTTGTTGTTGTTGTCGTTGTTGTCGTTGTTGTTGTTGTTTTGTAGTTGAAGTTGAAGTTGTTGTTGTTGTTGTTGTTGTCGTCATGTAGTTGAAGTTGTTGAAGTTGTTGTTGTTGTTGTTGTCATGTAGTTGAAGTTGTTGAAGTTGTTGTTGTTGTTGTTGTTGTTGTTGTTGTTGTTGTTGGTGTTGTTGGCGTTGTTGGTGTTGTTGGTGTTGTTGTTGTTGTTGTTGTTGTTGGTGTTGGTTGTTTTTGGTTGTTGTTTGTTGTTTGTTGTGTGTTGTTTGTTGTTTGTTGTTTGTTGTTTGTTGTTTGTTGTTTGCTGTTTGCTGTTTGTTGTTCGTTGTTTGTTGTATGTTGGTTGTTGTTGTGGTTGTTGTGGTTGTTGTGGTTGTTGTTGTTGTTGTTGTTTGTTGTTTGTTGTTTGTTGTTTGTTGTTTGTTGTTTGTTGTTTGTTGTTTGTTGTTTGTTGTTTGTTGTTTGTTGTTTGTTGTTTGTTGTTGTTGTTGTTGTTGTTGTTGTTGTTGTTGTTGTTGCTGTTGTTTTTGCTGTTGTTGTTGTAGTTGTTTCAATTGTAGTTGTAGTTGTAGTTGTAGTGGCTGTTGTGGTGTAGTTGTTGTAATAGTAGTAGTTGTAGTTGTAGTTGCACTTGTAGTTGTAGGGTAACGGTGCGAAACGAAGCAAATCTGTGAGACATCTTCAATTTTTGAAGTTGATAACGTCAAAAACGAAGCAATTCTGCGAGGCTTGCTTTAAAAATGAATAGTTGAGGTGTGCAGCTGACGGCCTCGTACCAATGCGTTTTGCGATTTTCCCCTGCCATGTCTCTAAAGTATTGCGCCTGCCACGAAAAAGAGACGCCAGGTCAGACGATGTATTACGCCTGTTAGAGAAAATGATTTTAACAAACGAGAAGAGACGATGCTCCAAAATCACACCCCTCTCAGGAAATCTCCGCCCTTGCCTCTTAACATCTCTGCTTGGGATGTCTTTTGTTTTGCGCCTGCTACGAAAAATGCATCTTTGCAGATCCTCTTCAAATGTCGTGCGCCTGCCATCATTTTTGAAAATGTTACAAAACCCCTACACACACAGACACACACACACACACACACACGTTTTTTCAAGGTGCAGAATCCCTTGCGCCTACCACACAAAACGACGTCTGGACGTCCAAAAGTACTCCGAACGTGTAGTGTTTGCAACATTTTCCCTTCTAAATGTGCTTCGCGCCACAGCGCCGTGCACTCTTCAATATCTTAACTTCCAAAAGTTGTCCGAACATGGGGTGCTTTGACACTTTTTACTTCAAAATGTGCTTCGCGCTAGAAAGGTTTGCACTTTTTCCACCTCTTAACCCCCAAATGTGGTCCGAGCATGGTGCGTTTTGACACTTTTGAGTTCGAAATGTGCTTCGCGCCACAACGTCGCGTCCGAACATGGTGGTGTTTCACTGTTTGACCGCTTTTTACTTCCAAATATGCTTCGCGCCGCAACGGCGTGCAATTTTTGATCTCTCATCTGCCCAGATGGCTTCGCGCCCGCCGCTGTAGCGAGCCTACTTTTCGGCCCTCCGGAGCCACAAATCATCGGAAGAACACAATGCTTTGCGGCTTTCCTACCTTTTTGCGCACCTGCATCTTCTCATCGTCTGGCTTTGTCCATTTTCGGACCTCCTTCCTGGCCGTGCTTTTCCATCTGTCCATGTTGTCGGAAGGTTTAGCTTCTAAATCCTAAACTTCCTTTGGTTGTTATTATCATTATCCTGTCAACATCACACGTGTATTACATTCACGGGTGAAATTTTTTTCTGCGCGAAGCACTGTGTATAAAGTGGTTTCTGCGGGTGCCGAAGTAAAGTCTCTGTTTTCGATGGGCGCGGGCCTGGATCTGGGAAAACCGTTAACAAAAAGCGCACGGGACTGTAACGAGAGCTCGATTTCACTTAATTAAAATGCTTAAAAAATTGGCAACGCCAGAGCACTTTTGGAAGATGAGGTCGACAACAAGTGCACAGCGCTGTGGCGCGTCGAAAAAGTCAAGTGCACGGCGCTGCGTTACGAAACGCATTAAGAAAAAAGCCGCGCAAAAAAAACCCTCATTTTTGGATTTGCACAGCGGAATTTGAATTGTCAGCGCTGCGCGGACGCTGGTCGATTTAGCGCGGCACTCCTGCTACGCGGGCTTGCAGCCGGCTGTGACAAAACGCATTGGCACGGTTGCGCGCAGCAAAGCATGAGTGATGTTGCGACGTTCTTGGTAAGAAGGCTTATAGCTGGAGGTTGCAAAATCCAGCTGGTACTTGATTCACCATAGTGCTATTCTTGCCCTGCGCGGGATTCAAGTTGGACGTTGTAAAACGTATTGTGTGCTGGCTGCGCGAAGAGAAGAAGCGGGTTGCAGAAACTACAGGGAGGTAGCTGGGAGGCAGCCCAGAGCAGAAGTAGCTGCGAACAAGTTGCTCAGTGAAGAAGTAGCTCAGCAAAGTGGCTTACCCATCCACCCATTCATACACCCGATCTTTAAGGCTTGAGGGCTGAACTGATCCTAATTCCGAATTGCTTCAAAACCGCTTTGGGCCAAATCCTGGCTAGGAGCCTTTTGGAGCTAGATTTAGGCAGGTTTGGGCTGTTTGGGAACGATTTTGGCTGTTTGGGATTCGTTTTGGGCGGTTTTGGGATATTTTGGGCCGTTTTGGACGGCTCAGGTTTTCTGTCGATGAAACTTAGAGGCTCGGCCACCAAGTCCTGCCTTGCCCTTGGTGTTTAGTAGCCCCAGCTTAACCTGGGCTGCACGCTTTGGTGCTTTTAGGTCGTTTGTTGAGCGTTCTTGCCTTCCAAATATCTTTCGATGAAAAATATCTTGGACATATTTTTTATAATCGATAAGTTAAAAATGTATTTTGTTTTTCGAAAAATTCATATACCAGTAGTTCCCGGGCAAGCCGGGGTCGGAAGTTTCAAAAATTGAAACACCTATAGCTTATAGAACTGAACAGAGCCTGGGCCTATAGGATGCAGGCGAGC
>BGPT01001120.1:27694-52731 GCA_003297045.1 Symbiodinium sp. clade C Y103
TGTGAAAACAAAGCTTTCGTGCGAGACTTCCCTCAAAAACAGAAAGTTGAAGTTGTGAAAACGAAGCTTTCGTGCGAGACTTCCTTCAAAAAACAGAAAGTTGAAGCTGTGAAAACGAAGCTTTCGTGCGAGACTTCCTTCAAAAACAAAAAGTTGAAGTTGTGAAAACGAAGCTTTCGTGCGAGACTCCCTTCAAAACCTCAAAGTTGAAGATGTGAAAACGAAGCTTTCGTGCGAGACTTCCCTCAAAAACAAAAAGTTGAAGTTGTGAAAACGAAGCTTTCGTGCGAGACTTCCTTCANAAAGTTGAAGATGTGAAAACGAAGCTTTCGTGCGAGACTTCCCTCAAAAACAAAAAGTTGAAGTTGTGAAAACGAAGCTTTCGTGCGAGACTTCCTTCAAAAACTCAAAGTTGAAGATGTGAAAACGAAGCTTTCGTGCGAGACTTCCTTCAAATCCAACAACTTCAAGTTGGCACAAGCAAGCCTGAAGTGTCATTTTGCTTGCGGGGCCGGTCCGAGAATGATCCCCAGCCGGGACCGTCTCGAAACCGTCGCGCAGCAGACCTTCCTCATCCCTCTTCCGAGGCACGTTTTGTATTGCAAAACACAGCATTTCGTGCATCCGCTAACTTTCAAAAACGCATTTCGTGCGAGACTTCCCTCAAAAACNNNTCAAAAACAGAAAGTTGAAGTTGTGAAAACGAAGCTTTCGTGCGAGACTTCCCTCAAAAACTCAAAGTTGAAGATGTGAAAACGAAGCTTTCGTGCGAGGCTTCCCTCAAAAACAGAAAGTTGAAGTTGTGACAACGAAGCTTTCGTGCGAGGCTTCCTTCAAAAACAGAAAGTTGAAGCTGTGAAAACGAAGCTTTCGTGCGAGACTTCCCTCCAAAACAGAAAGTTGTTCAACACTTTTGCTTCGAAAGCACGCTCTGAAGGAAGTTTTGGTGTAGGTTGAAGTTGTGAAAACGAAGCTTTCGTGCGAGACTTCCCTCAAAAAGACAAAGTTGAAGTTGTGAAAACGACAGTGAATTGAAATGACAGTGAATTGCAATGACATTGACTGGCAATGACATTGACTTGCAATGACAATGAATTGCAATGACAGTGAATTGAAATGACAGTGAATTGCAATGACATTGACTGGCAATGACAGTGAATTGAAATGACAGTGAATTGCAAAAGACATTGACTTGCAATGACAATGAATTGCAATGACAATGAGTTGCAATGACATTGAATTGCAATGACATTGACTGGCAATGACAGTGAATTGAAATGACAGTGAATTGAAATGCCATTGAATTGCAATGACAGTGCATTGCTTTGACAGTGAATTGCAATGACATTGACTGGCAATGACAGTGAATTGCAATGACATTGACTTGCAACGACAATGAATTGCAATGACAGTGAGTTGCAATGACAGTGAATTGCAATGACAGTGAGTTGCAATGACAGTGAATTGCAATGACAGTGAATTGCAATGACATTGACTGGCAATGACAGTGAATTGCAATGACATTGACTTGCAATGACAATGAATTGCACTGACAGTGAATTGCAATGACAGTGAATTGCAATGACAGTGAGTTGCAATGACAGTGAATTGCAATGACAATGAATTGCAATGACAGTGAATTTCAATGACATTGACTGGCAATGACAGTGAATTGAAATGACGGTGAGTTGCAATGACAATGAATTGCAATGACAGTGAGTTGCAATGACAATGAATTGCAATGACAATGAACTGCAATGACAATGAATTGCAGTGACAATGAATTGCAATGACAATGAATTGCAGTGACAATGAATTGCAATGACAGTGAATTGCAATGACAATGAATTGCAATGACAATGAATTGCAATGACAGTGAATTGCAATGACACTGACTGGCAATGACAGTGAATTGCAANACAATGAATTGCAATGACAATGAATTGCAATGACAGTGAATTGCAATGACACTGACTGGCAATGACAGTGAATTGCAATGACAATGAATTGCAATGACAATGAATTGCAATGACAGTGAATTGCAATGACAGTGAGTTGAAAAGACATTGAATTGCAATGACATTGACTGGCAATGACAGTGAATTGCAATGACATTGGCTTGCAATGACAATGAATTGCAATGACAATGAATTGCAATGACAATGAATTGCAATGACAATGAATTGCAATGACAATGAATTGCAATGACAATGAATTGCAATGACAGCGAATTGCAATGACAATGAATTGCAATGACAATGAATTGCAATGACAGTGAATTGCAATGACACTCTGACCGTTACTGTCACTTAACGTTACTGTTTGACTTGCAATGACAATGAATTGCAATGACAATGAATTGCAATGACAATGAATTGCAATGACAATGAATTGCAATGACAGTGAATTGCAATGACAGTGAATTGCAATGACAATGAATTGCAATGACAGTGAGTTGCAATGACACTGACTGGCAATGACAGTGACTTGCAATGACCATGAATTGCAATGACAGTGAATTGCAATGACAGTGAATTGCAATGACAATGAATTGCAATGACAATGAATTGCAATGACAATGAATTGCAATGACAATGAATTGCAATGACAATGAATTTCAATGACAGTGAATTGCAATGACAATGAATTGCAATGACAATGAATTGCAATGACAGTGAATTGCAATGACACTGACTGGCAATGACAGTGAATTGCAANACAGTGAATTGCAATGACAATGAATTGCAATGACAGTGAATTGCAATGACAATGAATTGCTCCGTAACACGGAAGTATAGACTTCTAAACTTCCTTCGACTACACCATTCTGGACCATGTTAATCCATACTACACCTTAAAGAAACGACTTCCGTGACGGGGAGCATGGGGAATTTTCAACGTTATGGAGTCGAGCTGAACCCTTTCCGTATCTCTGGCAGGAAGGGGAGCAACCTCATCTATCCGAGGCCACAGCTGAAAGAACTTCGGTACCACTTGGCATGGAGAATCTCTGGTATCTTTGGGCCATTGCAATCATTTCTAATCTACTAGTAGTATATAGTATTATATAGTATAGATGTTAATTTCCTCCACATTTCCTGAGGATTTTGGTATAGTTTGGTCGATTTTGTTCTATACCCCGTCAATGACCTTTGTTTCCTGTGTTCGTCTCACAGGCAGGGCAGAAACGTGCCCGGGAAAGCCAAAAGGTGGAACCTTTTTCCAAAAGGCAGAAGGAGGTGCGACAAAAGAGTTGGGTGTGCTATAAGAAAAATGCGGATTTACAACATGGTACAACAAAATATCCCAAATACCACTGGAATGCACTTTTTTTGGTATGTTCCAGACAAAACCATGTTAAGAACAATGAACGACTTGGCGCCGTGATAAGCTGTGATTCTTGCCATGAAACCTTGACCTGGAGGCAAAGGAAGTGAGCAGCTTGGCGTCCAGCAAGGACAGCAAGGAGCAGCATGTCACATGGTGTCACTTGATGTCACAGATGTCACATGATGTCACATGATATCACATGCTACATTGTGCCCCAGCCATAGAATTTCTACATATTTCAACCCAACCACTCAGTAGCTCTGCACGTTGCAGGCGACTGAACCGCCCCTGGTGGCTTGACTGCTGAATTGGCCCGTTCTCACTGCGAAAAAAAGGCTGCCTTGAAGGTTGCAGACCCTCCACTGCATGGCTGGATTTGAAATTTGGATTGCATCGACTCTTTGCTTTGTCTTTAGATGTTCTGATCAGTGACATGGCTACAGTCAAGTTTGAAACAAGAAATGAGCGTCTCTTCACCACGAGTGTTTGTACCGCAGCATGCTTTGACAAGCCTAGTTTTTGATAACGGCCCTGAGCAGTGCGACGCCGCACGCAGTGTTTTCAACTGCGGGATGTCGTCTGTTGGGGCCAAGTCGGAACTACTCAATGTGCTTGGAGATGTGAAGGTCAGAGTTCAGGACAAGCTTGGGATTGTTGATTTCCCGATGCCTCAATTCATTTTACTTGGAAGACAGTCCGTAGGCAAAAGTCGCCTCATTGAGGCCCTGGCCGGAGAATGCTTCAACTTTATCTCAGGTACTTTGGGCAGCAGAAGACCTACCATCTTAGAGTTCAGACATGCACCTGGTTACACAGTTTCCAAGTGGTATGTCCGAGACAGGAAGAGCAACCAGTGGATGGAGTATCCCATTGAGCAGGTGATGAAGATTGTGGGCGATGCGCACGAAGAATGTGGAACATCTTGTAGTCATGAGCCCATCTATGTTCGCATTGAGTCCAATGCATGCGTTGATATGCAAATTGTGGATCTTCCGGGCTTCAGAGATTTTGCTCTTGACACCGGCAAGCAAGACTTAGCCGACAAGATTGAGAAGATGGTGATGACGTTTATGAAAGACAAGAGAAATGTGATGCTTTGCGTGGAACAGGCAGGGGATGCAGCAACAATGTCAACATTGGCAAAATGTCGCAGCTTGGACCCGGAGTTCAAAAGAACCATCCTCATTAGAAACAAGCTTGACAAGTACTACAATGACTTGACACCTGACAACGTGAGCAAGTGGGTGGATGGTTTTGGAGACCTGCCTGACTCGCTGGTGCGATTTGCGCTGACACTTCCTTGGTGGCATGATGGAAGTCCAATGCCAAAGCCATTCAACCAGATCAAGGATGAAATGGATGCAAGTGATAAGAATCAAATGGCCTCAAAAGGCCTGAGTGATATGTACATGGATACAATTGGTTTCAAAAACTTTGTGAAATTTATGGAAAAGAAGATTGAACAGATGTTTGCAGAAGCCATCGACCCAGTAGTGGCGAACCTCAAGGACTTGAAATCCACCGCGCAGAGCCAAAAGAAGGATCTGGAGACGGAGTACAATGACACAGATCCCCATCGCATTCTCAGCACCACACGGGACTGTGGCATCTCCTTCGCAACTGCCTTGACGCATGTCATGGAAGGTGTGCTCGATCTGCAGCCTGTGATGAACTTGGACGAAGAGCTTCGTGCTTTTCATCACTACCATGAAACCTTGGGCTCCAACCATTTTAGTATGCTTCCTTCGGAGGATTTCTGCAGCATCAATGACTACATTGACTACCTGAGAAATGAGATGCAGATTGGTGCCTTCGATGTTGAGGTGAATGGTGGTGCCCAGTTTCGGCGCTTGATGATGGAGGTAGAGATCTTTCTGCGTTTCTCAGAGATTGCGGTTGAAATCAAAAAACGCGATGTGATCCAAGCCCGAGGGGTTTCCATGAGCAGCTTGACGTGGCGGGACGTGGTAGTGAAACTCCTGAGCCATGAAGCACATCTCCCGCTGCAGCGACGGGTGGCCTATGTGGGAGAACGGATCAAGTGGTTTTTTGAGATACAGAAAGATGCAGTTTTGGAGTTCATGGAGAAGCTTGAAGGCTCGCCAAATGCCAACCTTTTTTCTCCTCTCTACCCCAAACATGCAAAACTCATCAAGCAGAATTTGATGATCAAACATGCCGTTTGGCAGACCTACGATCAAACCTGCAAACGCCAGCTTGCTCAATTTGTTGAGCTCTTCGAGAACATGCTTACCTCCACCTTTTCCAACCCATGGGTATTCTTGAAGGGAGCCACAACAATCCCAGCCATCTCTGGGGATCTTGAAGATGCCATGCTGCCATCATTCGATGACACCAAGAATCGAATCCCTCGAGAAATCGAAAGCAGAAGTGGCAATGAGGTGGCCATATCTCATTGGCTGACCAAGATCCCGGCAGAACCGCATGAGATCGATCAAGCAGTGGACAAGGTCCAAATCCTTGTGCTGCACACCTATAGTTTTATCAGATCTCAAGTGTGTGATCAAGTGGAACTCTTTTCGGAATCCTTCTTCAAACTGCCAATGATGAGACGGCTTGAGGAGGACATGGCAAAGATTGAGTTAACTCCAGAAGACAAAGCCAACTATGAGGCAAGAAGACAACGTTTGGAACCAGAGATCAAGACGGCTGAAGAGAGCCTTGTTGAGATCGACTGGTGTCTTGATCGCCTGCAGGGCTTCAAGTTGAAATGTGATGCAAGAGGCTGAGAAGAATTTACAAACGCCAAAAAAGTGAGGTGACCTGTAGGAAAGTGGCAAATTTTTGGAATGGTGCAGTGTCTGTCACTGAAAAGCTTTTCAGTACCACGATACCAAGATGCCACAATGTTATACATGCAATGCTGTATCTGCACACAACACGTCACACATCTGAAGAACACTTCCGTGGCACCAACACACTTTTGTATCATTCTACAAGCTTTTCTATAACAGGCGGCCGCGGACAAACAACATCATTCCAAAAAATCCACCCGCAGCCATAGCTCCGGCTTCATTGCAAGATGCATTGGGCCAACCATTTTCCAGCATCCTGTTGCAGGGTGGATGTATCGGAAATCATGTGCAAATCATTGGTGCTGTGGCAAGCGTGCAGGAGATACATTCAGAATTCATTCAGATATGTTCTGAAATACTACTTCCAAGGCTAAGGGTCTCTTCTCTTTAACATCACGTTTTCAGCAAACTTTCTTTGCAAGCTGAGGAACATCTTTGGACACACACGCAATCCACAGCAATGTAGCGAGAGTGTCTCTATCATCGATTGATTGCGCTCACCTGCGACCGCGTTCGAAAAAAGCCGCTTGATGCTGCTTGCAAATACATGCTTGGCCAGGGAATGTCATCATGTCCAGCGTTTGCCGCAAAAACTTGGAGGCATGTTGGCAAAAATTGAGACTGTCCGCACTGGCCTTGATTCATCAAGCGCTGTCAACGATGGTATAAACTTCACGTATATAAATGTATATAATATATTCATGCTATTTTGATGTTTTTTGTACTTACAGCGAGTTCTCACTACCAAGCAAGTATGATACCACCAGAATTGTTTGCAGTCAAAGAGGAAGTCAAGACCGTCAGCAGCTTTTGTAGGTCACCAACATTTTGTGCAATCATCGGCCATCCCCCTTGGTTGAAAGTGCAGTGCGGTGCAAGGATGCTTGCGCCAGAAGCTCAATTCCATCTGCACAGAGGGTAAAAAATGGCTGCTTTAGCAGAGACTTTGTGACGGTCCTGTGCCCTTTGTTTGGTTCGAGTGGAAATGATGTGAATGAAGAATACATGTGAAAGAAGATACGCAAACGGCATGTAGAATGTAGACGCAGAGAGAGAAAGTGAGAACAGAGAGCATTTTGATGCATCTTGCCACAAAAACATCATCGTCTCGTCGCTAAGTCCTCCATCATGGATGTTAGCTCCAGAACACACCGGAGGTGCTTTTCATTTTTGAACATGACACTCTCTTGTTGATCGACTGCTCTGAGTCGGCTTTGCAGGTACAGCAGGAGCCTTTGCATCCGGGGGACCTTCTTGCCATTGCATGGGAATCTTGTTCCATGGACAGACTCAATCTGCGTCTTGAAGTCATTCGCGCGGCATAACTTGTTGCGACTTACGACATCTTAGGCTGAACAGGAAGCAGAGGAAGCCCGTCTACGACATGCTAATAGCTTTGCCGCAGCCGGAGACCTATGGTCCATTGACCGCAACCGGGTGACGAAGGGGAATCCTTTGTGCCAGCTTCAGGCTGCAGCGCGAGATGAGGAGATGCGGCAGTTTGTGGCTGCGGAGGCCAGCAAGTGGGAAGATGTGGTCGGTTGCCCTAGAAATATGTTTTTCCCCACCTGCCAGGTGAGGGTTGTTAGATTTTATCACAGCTGCCCGGGGTCCTTCTCCTCCTCCTCCTCCTTCTCCTCCCGCTTCTCCCGCTCCTCCTCGCCAGCTCCAGATTGCAGTGGGCACTGCCAGCTCCAGATCCGCAGTCCAGATCCCAGTGGGCACTGCCGGACTTCATCTGCCAGCTCCAGATCGCTCACCCGTGACGGCCTGAAGTAGACGGTCGAGGTCTAGCGTCACCCGTGTGCCGGACTTCATCTGCCAGCTCCAGATCCCAGTGGGCACTGCCGGACTTTAGTTGCGACTGCCAGATCCCAGTGGGCACTGCCGGACATCAGCCGCGACTGCCAGATCCCAGTGGGCATTGCCGGGCTTCAACCGCGAGCCCCAGATCGCAGTGGGCACTGCCGGACTTCAGCCGCGAGCTCCAGATCGCAGTGGGCACTGCCGGACTTCAACCTGTATACATGCNGCCCCAGATCGCAGTGGGCACTGCCGGACTTCAGCCGCGAGCTCCAGATCGCAGTGGGCACTGCCGGACTTCAACCTGTATACATGCCAGATTGACTGCAAGAAAGAATGCCAGATAGAATGCCAGAAAGAATGCCAGATAGAATGCCAGAAAGAATGCCAGATAGAATGCCAGAAAAAATGCCAGATAGAATGCCAGATAGAATGCCAGATAGAATGTCTCTATCTTACGGTCTAAGAATGCCAGATAGAATGCCAGAAAAAATGCCAGATAGAATGCCAGATAGAATGCCAGATAGAATGTCAGATAGAATGCCAGAAAGAATGCCAGAAAGAATGCCAGATAGAATGCCAGGTAGAATGTCACATAGAATGTCAGATAGAATGCCAGAAAGAATGCCAGATAGAACGCCAGAAAGAATGCCAGATAGAACGCCAGAAAGAATGCCAGATAGAATGCCAGAAAGAATGCCAGATAGAATGCCAGATAGAATGTCAGAAGATATGCCAGATAGAATGCCAGACTAGATGCCGGATAGAATGTCAGATAGAATGCCCAAAAGAATGTCAGAAGATATGCCAGATAGAATGCCAGACTAGATGCCGGATAGAATGTCAGATAGAATGCCAGAAAGAATGTCAGAAGATATGCCAGATAGAATGCCAGAAAGAATGCCGGAAGATATGCCAGATAGAATGCCAGAAGAATGTCAAAAGATATGCCAGATAGAATGCCAGAAAGAATGTCAGAAGATTACGGTCTATCTTACGGTCTTTCTTACAGTCTTCTATACGGTCTATCAATGCCAGAAAGAATGTCAGAAGATATGCCAGATAGAATGCCAGATAGAATGTCAGGAGATATGCCACAAAGAGTGGCAGAAGATATGCCAGATAGAATGCCAGAAAGAATGTCAGAAGATATGCCAGATAGAATGCCAGAAAGAATGTCAGAAGATATGCCAGATAGGATGCCAGAAAGAATGTCAGAAGAGATGCCAGATAGAATACCAGAAAGAACGTCGGAAGATATGCCAGAAAGAGTGTCAGAAGATATGCCAGAAAGAATGTCAGAAGATATGCCAGAAAGAGTGTCAGAAGATATGCCAGATAGAATGCCAGAANGATATGCCAGAAAGAGTGTCAGAAGATATGCCAGAAAGAATGTCAGAAGATATGCCAGAAAGAGTGTCAGAAGATATGCCAGATAGAATGCCAGAAAGAGTGTCAGAAGATATGCCAGATAGAATGCCAGAAAGAATGTCAGAAGATATGCCAGATAGAATGCCAGAAAGAATGTCAGAAGATATGCCAGATAGAATGNAGAATGCCAAAACATTTATAGCATCAAGGTTGCCAGATAGAATGCCAGAAAATATGCCAAATAGTGTTAGATAGGACGCCAGATACAACAGCGAGGAGGGGAAAGAGGAGGACAGGATATCTTTGATGAAATCTAGAGACCGAAGGTCTCTAGATTTCATCAAAGTTATGCTCTCCTCCTTTTCCTTGCCAAACAGATATGCCAGAAAGAATGTCATTACATCTGCCAGAAATTATGTCGGAAATTCTGATTGGTCATGGTGGGGATCACTCGAAGCAAAGTAATTTTGTGCTCACGCGACTTTTTTTGATTGCCTTAAAGCCTAACAAGATCAATCAGATCGTGCGCAGTGGCATCAGCTACAGTTGTCATTGCCGATGTAAGTTTGCGTCAAACTAAGGCTGGACGCGTTTGAACCGTGTTTTTTCTAATCAGATATCGCAGCAAACAACATGCCTTCTACGCTACGGTGCTATTGAAAGAGTAAGGGCTGGCCTAGCCTATGTTCGGACCTATGAAGAGATTGATCAAACTGGTCTTCTGTTTGCCAAATAGGCGCAGCTACGAGCGCTGGCTGTTCACCCAGACTTCCACACCGATGAGGAGTGTTTGAGAACATTATCACACTATATCACACTTATATAAAATATACTACACTTAAGTTTTTCCCCTTTCTCTCTCTATTCTTCTGTATTATAAATAAATGAATGAATGAATGAAGAAATAGATAAATACGTATACTGTATATATTATATATAATATACACATTATATATTATGTATATATACATATTTACACAGATACAATGTTACTGCATATATTCTTCAGCATTTGCACAGGACAGGATCCTTGCAGTCATTGCTGAAGCCAGTGCACTTTCTGTCGGTCTCGAAGCGTCTCCGCCAGCCGACTCAAAGGCGACGGGTGAACTCGCCGTGTGCACCGGGAGACTGTGCCAATCGTGTTATTTTCAATGTCTTGTATTTATATGCATGTATACACAATGGATATCAATGGGATTTAATGGCTGTGTTGATAGTTATACTAACCCCTGTTACTGGTGGGATGACCATGGATTTTTGGTCAATCTTAATCTTCCGATGCGCACAGTTCCAGAGGCAATGGACGATGCTCAGCGCTTGCTGAAGACAATGCTGGGACTGTCCACAGCCTGGTTGGCACCTGAGCATCATGTAGACATTTGCTCCTTTTCTACACACATATATATATATATGATTATATATGGTTATATATAAATACATCTATAGTAGATATATGTATATATATATGTGTCTATCGCATACACATAATCATGTATGTATGTATGTATGTATGTATGTATGTATGTATGTATGTATGTATGTATGTATGCATGCATGCATGCTTGCATCCATTGCAATGTAATGAATGTCATGTAATGTAATGTAATGTAATGTAATGCAATGCAATGTAATGTAATGTAATGTAATGTAATGCAATGCAATGTAATGTAATGTAATGTAATGTAGTGTAGTGTAGTGTAGTGGAATGTAATGTAATGTAATGTAATGTAGTGTAGTGTAGTGTAGTGGAATGTAATGTAATGTAATGTAATGTAATGTAGTGTAATGTAATGTAGTGTAGTGTAGTGTAGTGTAGTGGAATGTAATGTAATGTAATGTAATGTAGTGTAATGTAATGTAATGTATCGTATGGTATGGTACGGTACGTATGTATATGTATATATATATACATATGTATCAACACAAATTATGTATATTTATATACATATGATAATAATGTATATGTATATACATACATACATATGTATGCATACATATCTGCAACATGCAATGTCAGATGATGTGAGATGTGTATTTACATACATGTATATGTAGAGTTCATTCGACATCTTAAATGTACCAAGGTTCAGGTTGGTAGCCAATGGTGGTTTCGTCGAGGGGTCTGATGGACTTCGCGGCGCGAAGGCTTCTAAGTTCACGTCCGGGGCTCACAGCAAAGTTCGAAGTTTGCTTTCAACAGAATATGGGTCGGTCCAAAAATTGGATATACCACCAAAATCCACTGATTTATAAATTGATCAAGAGTTTCTACATAAAACTGGCCATTTTAGGGGCTATCTCAATAGTCCGTCATGCATTTGATTCTAACGGGCACAAATGGTTACACCCCCAACCATTTCATTGGGGAAACTAATCCTCAGCCAACCAATTTGGGGACCCCATTTTCAGATAAAGCCACAAAAGCTGAGAATGGTCAGCAGTGCCACAGGTTCGGAATCGTGGAATCCTTGCTAGCTTCTTCGCCTCAAACTCAGTTTTTTTTTGTGTGAGATGAAGCTTATTTCATGAAATCAAAGATCTAGCTAGATCTTTCGGATCAAGCTCCAACTTGTGGAGGGGGTCGTCTAGTTCCAGAAAACTTCAAGGTCTGGGCTGGGACCATCAATGACTTTGGCATTTCAAGAACTGGGAGGCCGCCATTATCCCATGGATATCCCATGGATATCCCAGGGGTATCCGATGGGTCTCATGGAGATGGCATGAGACGTGGTTGCAACGATGCAGGTTTGAGCTTCATGGGCAAGGCTTTGGCCAACGTGGACCAGGTGGAAGCCAGCACTGATTCTTAGATCAAGTAGGAGTCAAGAGGCCAACAAAACATATCGTCCCAACTTTCAAGATTTCAGGCATCTTTCCCGCACGGTCTTAATGCACTTCGAGCTGGGAACCCAGCAACCGACTAACATCTGGTTAGCGCAGAAGCGACGGACAGCTCAGGTAGCTGCAGCTCGGCTTGGAGCTGCAGCTAGACAGGGAGTTTGCAGCACTGAAGCATTAAGTCGTAGCATGGAGGCGCCAGTGCAATCCAAAGCCGTAGCAGCTCCCAATTTTTGGCATACATGTATATACATACGCATTACATATTATACAACATTGCACACTGCACATCTACCGTGTGTTTAAGTTCTAAAAAGAATGCAGTAGAAGATGTTTCTGGCAACCGGTGAGGAGTTTCGTGGCAGCCTGCTGGAGAAGGTGCAAGGATTTGCTTCCAGTGCCTTGCAGCAGCTCACCTTGCACTGTGACCTTCACACTGCGTCCTCGAATAAGGTCCCAACCGCAGATTCCATATGCGAGACCTCAAGGAGATGTGAACTTTCAATGTTTTCACTGAGTGATTTTTTTCTTTAAGATTTCAGACACAGAAGACACGCAGGAAATGATCACCAATATTGCTGGCGTCTTCGATGAGGGATACAGCAGCATTCAGGTTCGCACCGGAGACAAGTACAAAGATTGAGCATCCAGCATCCTTGAGAATGATCAATAGATATCAATAGTGACTTTCGGACGGGTGGACCAGGTGTTCGAGATGAGCCGTTTACTTTCAATGCATTGCGCTATGGGCCTCTTTACCTACCGTCAAGCACTAAGCTTGCAGCTACTTGATTTTGATGGCAGGAAGGAACACAACAGGGAATGGAACTGCTTGATGCTGCTTGACATCCTGAAGTCATGAGGAGAAAAAACTTCCGCAGCAGAAGTTCTGGACTGGTTTGCAGCCTCTTTAATTGACTTGTCCAGTTCTCAGAAGACATGCAGCCTGGACACAGAATCGGAAAGAGCTACCACACTGGCTGGAAACCTTAAGATCCTCAGGTGGGTTATATTGTCCTTGCTCTCCAATTTTGACCGCAGCAAGAAGCCTTCACACTTTCAGCTACCTGCCTTGCCTCCGACCAATATAGGAGTTTGGAACAATGACCTAGAAAATCTAGAAACTGCAATGTTGCAATTGCTGTGCCATCACCACTTCGTTCCCAGGTTGAGCAAGCGAAGTGGGGGCTCACACCTCAGATCCTCTACCTGGACTCTACCCTCTGGTAATTTAACATAGCTACTGAAAATAGCGATTTTCCATAGTTATGCTAGTTTACCAGTGGGTAGCACTGAAATACTACCTTTGAATCCTTGGAAATGCCCTCAGGTGCACTGACATCAGGCCCTTCAGTGTCAGACTGGTTGGAGGAGATGCGGCAGATGCTTGCAGTTTGACTGAGCCACGCCATTGGATCTGCCAGTTGGCTATTCCAAATTCTTATGTCTCTTGGTAGGATGTTGGATTTTGGAAGCGACTACTGACACAGATGGCCGCCAAAGTGCTTTTGCAGGTTCACTCCTCGAGTCCCATTGTGTTTCATCTCAAACATGGCCAGCATATGCGGTGCGCGACAACTTGTGATGCACAGATCCATCGTGTGTCCGCACCAAGGTTCATCCTATCTTGACGGTCAGCTCGTTAGCCAATGAGGGTTCTCAGGATCTGTCTCTTTCATGTTGTTCTCCACCAAAGGAGGATCTAAATCTGGAACCCCCATGAGTTTCAGTCAACTTGCGCAGCCATAGACTCCAAGTGAGGCCTTGCTGCACCACAGGGCTTGTTCTACTCGTCAGTTGGCTGAATCGCTGGTGAAGGCCCGGGCGCGGATCTTTGTGGATCAGTCGCTTCAGCGTGTTGCACAGGCTGGGGCTTTTACCAAAGGATCCGTGCCAAGCCCATGCCGCCAGGGTGCTGAGGAAGAGTTTGAAATGATTTTGCATCTAAAGTACACACTGACATACTCTACGAATTTAAATAATCCAATCATATTCAATGTACATTCTTCCTTTGCATCTTGCACAGCTTGCACTTCAGGTGCGGCAATTCAATCGTCCCTGCTCTTGGCAGCTTCCGCTTTGGACACGGAGGCAGAGAGGTTGAAATCAGAAGGCTGAAGATTGGAACACATTGAAGGGTATATAATAAACATTATTAAACTAGTGATTTTGGGTGATTTTGGTAAAGATGTCTCACCAGGTTTGGGCGATGCTAAAAATGCCAGGTGATTCTTCAGCTGCTCGCAGACCTTTGCGATCTTCTTGGCTTCGAAAATCTGTCGCATGAAGGTGCTCCTCTTGGCTCCTCTGGTCCCTTCACCTCACCTTTCTGCTTCAAAATTTGGTGCCTCGAAATTCTGAAACATCACCAACTCCGACCAACTCCTGCCCTGTAGGAGTTGATCTCACAACTCGGCTTGCTATACTTGCATTTCACCGTGGATATCAGGTAAGACTCGGAGTGGTGGTCTCAGAATGTTACTGGAGACGGCATTGAAAGCACCTTGAAGCCATCAATGTGTGCTTGATTTTCTGAGGATGCCGCCTCTGAACGAATGCCGGCTGCAAGTTTTTTCCTTCGTTTCTTGCAATGGGGATACCGCAAGGACCGGAGTCTTGTTGCCTTCCATTATTTTCAGATCAAGAAGATTCAAGAATATATTGGGCATGTTTTTTGTGCCAACAAAATCGTTGTTTTCTACGCTTGCTTTGATTTTCTACCAATGGCAGTTGAAGTGTTAGCACAGGAGGGCCCGAAGGAGCCAGGCCACTTCGAGGTTGTAGACTATGCGCAAAACATGTTGATCAACGCCCGGACCTCATTGTATGAGCTGGCACAGCATCAGCTGACACCAGTTGATGGCATGGTGAATGTTCCACAAAGATTTGGGCACAATTATTAGGTCCTGCAGTGAAGAATCATGATCGAAAGAATCGAAAGGTTGAAAACGGAACCTGCTTTTGCTGGAAAAGCTGCCAGTTTCAAGTTCAAGAACTTCCGAATGGCGGTGGAATGCTTTGGGAAGACCACACAACGAAACCTGACCATGCGAGACTGAGGTGCTGCTTCATCACCCTGCAATGTCAGAGATCCTCCCTGCCATCACGGCTCATGCTTTGGCTCTGGCCGTGGAACCATGTGAAGGCCAGTGCGGCAGCCAATTGATGCTGGCTGGAAGGCTGTTCTTGGCAGGTTCTCTGCAAGCAGCTGGTCGGTGCAACAAGGCTGGAGCTACATGAGCTTCAGAGGTGGTTGGGAAGAAAAATTGGCTCGACAACTTCACAGCTTCAGGTATTTCCCATCTCATTTTTTTGAATCATTTCCAGGATTCCCCAAATAGATCATGGCAACAATGTGTTCGTTTGCCGTGTTTCCATTTAAGACCCTCAAGATCTTGCAAGGCTCTGGGTGCAGTTGCTCTGGCTGCTTCGGGCATTGCGACTGTGGGTAAGGGACGCGTTTCTCCCGTTCGCGACTTATGACTTATGAGTAAACACAATCTCAAAGAAAGTCTTTCAGATGTCTTTCAATGCCCGAACTACCTGACACATTTTGACAGGTCTTTGTTCTGTTTCCCTGCTGGAAATTTGACAAGCAGCAGCATGTTTTTTTGACACGTTGTTTTTTTGCATAGCGTTCGGGATTGGGGTCCGCTAAACGTTTTCGCACCGATACACCGATACACCGATACACTGCGCGCGCACCGATACATCAATTGCCGTCCGCGCTTCGATACACCGATACACTGAATGTCGTTTGTTTATTTATGTTTATTTTGGGTTTCGGCTTGGTTTAGGGTTGGTTTAGGGTTTTGTTTAGGGTTGGTTCAGGGTTTATTTAGGGTTGATTATATAGGGCAGCGTAAACACAGCGATCGGCGTAACTGCGTATCGGCGCAGACATAGCGATCGGCGTAACGGCTAATCGGCGCAGACGCAGCGATCGGCGTATCGGCGTAGCGGCGCAGACACAGCGATCGGGGTAACGGCGTATCGGCGTATTTGCGGTTACGGACCCCAATCCCGAACACGGTGTTTTTTTGCCTCAAAATTACAGTTCTGAAACCCATTTCTCATCAATTAAATTCGAGTTCTACACAGAGTTTCTGATTCTCCACTCCCTCTGAATCAAGGACACAGCAGCCGCAGTTCTTTGCAGTGCGTTCCCACGAGTTGGCACTGCTGCGCCGTTCGATCAGACCAACAAGGAGGAGCACGGTGATTGCAACATGTTCAAATGTGCCAACTCGTGCAGCTGCGCCAGAGATGTGTCTGTCTTGCCAACGAAAACAGGCATATATGTACTGTCTATCATATCAATTATGTGTAGTGCGTTCATAGATACTATATTAATATAATATAGTCATTGGATATCTTTCAAAACTATTTGGGGTAAGCCCTCCCACTTGCCTTGCATCGCTAGTACTGGGTGTCTACGTTGGTGGATTCTTTCTGCTTGTTCCTGCGACTACCCCATGCAGAGATTGCTGGAAAGGAGGCCCTGCTGCTGTGAGATTATAATGGTTTATGAATTCTTACAATCTTGAGCACATGAGCCAATCAAAAAATGTGCGCTTTTTTACGAAACAGGTTGCAACATTGTGGAGCCGATTAGTTGCGTGAGCCCTTGCATTTGAGCATCATTTCCTCCCTTCAAATGCAGTGGCGTTCACATTTTGCTGGACTCTGTTTGCATGAATTCACGACTTATCCGAAGCGACAGCTATGTTAGCGAGCGATCCAGCACCTGTTCCTCATCGGTCCTCGTGCAGCTGAGGTCAGACCAGTCTTTGGTTTGTCGGTACCCTTTGCTGCTGCTCAATATTTCAAGATGGCGTTTGGGTCTTAGATGATCTCATACATGGAGCATTGGCAGTGTTGATAGTAACTATACTTGACATGATACTTGATGAGCTCTGCATGACTTTCCTTTGCGTGGATGGACTCGGCACAGGTTGAGATTTGACACCCTTTGTCAATCCAGTGGCTGTTGCTTGTGTGATGTTCAGATTCCATCACCCATTGCTTTTCGGCTCAGCCAGGCACTTGAAATAAGTGCAGGCACCAATCCAGAAGGTTCCGGGAGGTGTTAAAAGCCTTCATCACAATGAAGATTTCGATGCCATTCGTGACCTTTGCAGCTTTGCTGCTTGGGGCACAGGCTTCAATCCAAATTCCAGCTGACATGGGCAGCATGTCCTTGTCATCCGTCGCCAGCGCTTTGGCAAATATGGCAGATCAAGTGCCAACGAATGGCTCTACCCTGCAGAGCATCAGAGACTACATCTCACAGATGCTGGCAGATGTGACCACCCAGCACAACATCGCTCAGGCTGAGTTGACGGACATTTCCGGCTACACCCGATGTGATGGAAACATGACCTCATCGCTTGCAGCTCTGGCGACGAGCACAACCAGTGTGGCTGCAACCACAACAACAGCTGCAACCACTACTGTGGCAGCTGCAACGACTTTGCACCCATCAAGCATTGCACTCAAGGATTGCTTGGCAGAAGTTGAGGCCCTGAACACATCCTTGACAACCTGCAAGTCTGAGTACAAAGCAGCAAAGGAAGCTTCTGACGCAGTTTGCATGAACTTCCACTATAAGACTGTGATTGACGCCAAGGCAGAGAGATGCAATGAAAGCTTCTCTGGAAGCTATGAACAGTACCTTGAGCGCGATGTGCAAATTCTGGCTGACTATGTTTCCAAGAAGCAAAACTGCAGCAACTTCACCGCCTTGACAGACACAAAGGAATCTGAGTGCGACATCAAGGAGGCCAACCTCTTCAGCAAGCAACTGCAGTGCAGCCAAATTGTGGTGGTCACTACCACAGCGGGTGCAACTCCAGTCACCACCACTGCGCAAGTTTCAAACGCAGCCCAGAAGGAAGCTGCATGCACTCAGTATCACAAGCAAGTTGAAATTTGCAGCGACTATGACTCTTGCTATGAGGCAGTGACTCTGGCCAAGAAGGCAGAACAAACCTCTGCCAGCACTCTAGAATCAAGTCGGCAGTCTGAATGGGTTTCGCTGCAAAGAATGAGCTGCCTGGTCAATTTGTTGGGTTCCACCAATCAAGCGGCAGGTGTGGCAACATGTATGAGCACACCAGTGACTGACTACAGCACTAGCCACTTGGAGCTTGTGCTACCAAGCTCGCCAAGTCAGAAGGAGTGTGGCCCCTTCCAGAAACCCGCATCTTGTTCTGAAGTGACACCACAGGTACCCGAGGTCCTTGAAACCGTTATCGTCTCTGGAGGAAGGGGTGGATTCCGATGAGGAGCTGAACTGAAGGGCCAAAGGAAGACCAACGATCATTGCGCATCTATGCGCTAGTGCAAAATCGGCTGTGGATGGCACTAGCGCACACAGTGATATTTGTTTCCTTGAAATTTGTGAGGTTCATTGAGGTTCAGTGGTTTTGGTCGTCATTTTGAGTGTGAATTGGACGGGTGCACGAGGCAGTACTTGTATTTCATGCACTGGCTTAACATCTCAAAAAGCACTGACAAGCTCATCAAGCTGATGAGGCTACATAGTTCACTTTGCCACTGTCTGAGTTCCAGGTTTATGGCGCAGCCCTCTCCTTCTGCAACCATACTGGCTCCTTTTGTGGCCGCTCCAAATCCACCATACGAGGCAGGAGTTGCCCCTCAGTATATTGTGGCAACAACTACCAGTAGGAGGCAAGAAGGTCGCCATCATATGCTGTCATGAAATTGTTAGCGTATGGAGGTAGATGGCAACATCTTTGAGGATGTTGCATCATTGTTATGACTTATGGCTTTGCTGGCCAGATCAGCCTCGCCTATGCGAGCTTTTATCATGCTTCTCATGCTCAGGCTGAGGACACAGCTGGTGTGTGAAGTCAGTCGTGCTTTGCATTTGTCCCACCTCAATGCATCTGCCCACCTCTGATAGGAGGAACCACCATCCACACCACCTTGCCGACTATTTCCCCAGGCGCTCTATCCGAGTTGTTGAAAAATCAAAAGAGCAGTAGGTGAGGAAGACCTTTTTCCGAGCTGATGCAGTTTGCTCTACTGGCCAGGCTGCCTTCTTTGATCCGGAGGCTGGTAGATATCTCGACAAGACTCAGCACTTTGCGAGACTGATGCGAAATGCCTCGGGAGTGCGGGGTGTCTCTGCGCTTCGAATGGGTACAGGACAGGGATTTTGGACCTGTGCTCTCTCCGCATGGATCCCAGTACCAAGATGTACCAAGTAGCGGCAAATGGCTGTGTCAAAGTTTCAGAGGCCACGCTTGCCACAGCCACTGAGACATTCAATGAGCCCCAGCCTGAGAGTCACACTTGACCGACTGTCTTTGTGTTCCTTTTCTATCATTTTCTATCCATTTCTGGCTTTCTCAGCAAAGTCTGGCTGAGAACTGCTGCAGCATGCTGCAGCTTTCTCGACTTATCCCAAGGTTCTGATGGCTATGATGAGCATTGGGTGGATCTAACCACTAGCGCTTCCATCGCCAAGGTTCAGCTGAAAGCTGCCGCACCCTCTGCCTCTTCATGAGATGAACATGGATGAACTATAGGGGGTTGGTTATACATACAATGTTATACATAACGGTTATACATGGTTTTACTTCTTACTTTATGAGGGATGAGAATGACCCATTTCTACGGGAACACCTATGAGCCAGCCAGTACAGAGGGATGACAGAGGTTTCTGAACACCGCTCATGTGGAGAAAATCTCACAATCAGTCTTTCCATGGATTTAATGGAATAGCTGAATAACTCCTGCTCAATCGCCTCAATCTGTGGCTGGACAGTCTCCAGGATTTCATTAAAAACCACATGCACGCTTGTCTGCGAGCTAGCTTGGGTTTGTCCAAAAATAGGCTACCCCCAAATTTCGATGGCTGATCATCGTTTTCCCTATTCGATATTAATAATAATTTCTATTGTATTAATGATTATTGATGATATTACTGTCCATTTAATATAATCATTATTAATGATATACCCATTATCATGGCCATTAATGATTATTAATGATTATTAATGATATTACTGGCCATTTAATTGGGTATATCCCATTATCAGACACAGTTGAAAGGCTGCGGCAACTGCTGGGATCAGCATGGCAGAGCCATCGACATCCGTGCCGCGAATGCGTCTGGATCGAGTGCAGGCACCCCAAGCCCCAAGCGTGGTGGTTGTCAGGCGAAACTCCCCAGATCCAAATAGCAATTCGAATGGTGAAAATATGGGAAAATGATGGAACATGTGAGAACATGATGAGAATCCATTGGAATTAATCGGAATTACATTTTTTTGGGACAAACCCACATGGCCATTCGGGTCAAAGATATGAATTGCAGGCAGCGCACGGCTCTCAAAGCCGAAGCCCCAGCCATGTTTTTTCCCGGAGCAGCTTCAGGCTTTACTGTAGGGATTGAGAGGCATCCTTGGGGAAGGCACATGTACAATAATTGTACAATCATGTACAAGTAATCTTGCAGACTTCTTTCAACCTTTGAAAGAGGCAACGGCATATTTGGGGAGCTAACAGTGTATGATGCCACTGAACGTCTGCTTCCCAGCCACCAGACACAGACGGAAACCTTTAGCCTTGGTGAAGGCTTGTAAGTCAAGGGTGGACGTTTATGGACGAGGATGGTGGATATCATTTGGGCGACTTATTTGTTACCTAGGCCGCTTGTGGGACGAATTCGACGAGCTCGGAAGAATTGATGACGTCGGGTGCTGGATTGACTCGCTACTGAATGTGGTGAAGCAGTGTACTTACGTGCAGACTCAGTGCAGACATTGAAACCAATTGAACATCACCTGACAGAAGGAGCAACTTGGTATAAATGAGGTTAAATGACAAGAGTGTAAAAGCCATGATGAAGAGATTATGGGTTTTTAAGCTATGGACCCAATATTTGGGGGATGAACACCCATTCAACCCAGCTAGTTTGGGGTTCACCAGGGTACCGGGGTTTTGATTCGTTGCCCGAGGTGGAAGCTCTTCGACAACGAGATGCAGCCGCGCATCGCTGTTTGGCCGCGCGCGGGCCCATGAACTGAGGGAAGGGGGAAGGCAGCCGCAGTTGGAATTAGTCACTAGTTATTAGATTTACAGTTTCCAGATTTTCCTTCGTGCATTCGTGGTATATTGAAAGTATATTGATGAATACAATGTAATAATTATCACGTAGTTTAATGTCATGTCATGACATGTCTAGTGCTTTTTCTTTCTCTCTAACGTGTATTTTTCCTCTTTGTGCAATGGGCTTAGTTTTTGTCCCATCGGCTTGCTCTCTTATTGATACTCATCCCAGGCTTGACAAAGAGATCGATACAGTTGGCCTCGACCTCGGCTGCTGCCCTTGGTGACTGAACGATCCAGAAAGTCGCCACACCAGGCCGAGCTGGGCGAGAGCTTCCCTCAGCCCTGGCAGAGGACTGCTTCAATCAAGATTTAGCAAAAAACATGGACAATGATAGTGAATGATATCAAAATATGATGAATATATGATGATGATGAATATATGATGAATATATGATGATGTATGACAATATATGACAACATATGACAATATATGACAATCATGGATTAAACACTCAAAAACTATATCAAATACACACGAAGATATAGTTCACTACAGCAATGAGCTTGTGAACTTTCAGATTTCACCAATTTCACCAGGCTCGGGCAAAGTTCTCACTCCTTTGCCAGCTGGTCGATGAAGGCTCTGCATGGCATAGCTCTTACCTCAACATGTTCGGTGCGGCGCTGCGACTCCCAGGTGCAGGTGCAGCTGCATCTCAGCGAATTCGCCAAGTTGATAAGGCCTTTTCCAAAGCAGAGGACTGCTTTTCAGCATTGGGGGCAAAAGTGTTGGACTTCAAGTTAGTGGGTAAACCATTGTAAATTTAGTATCACTTTGAAGTTGAAGGTACCCAATTTGGACCCAGAACTAGAAGATCATTCTTTCAGGCCTTCGCTTCAGCTGCTGAGTCGTCTCGTTTTGATCCATTGTGTCAAGTCGTGAGGATGAGCTGATAGCTGCGACATCTGTTCACCGCAGAACTTTGGCCCGCAGTTGGCCCAGCTTCCATCAAACGTCAGGATGTGATTCGATTCCCGTGCTGGGGATATCTTGGCCAGAAAACAAGACGAGCCAATTGTGGGTTTGTCCAAAAATGGTGGTGCACCCTTCAAAAGGTAAACATGGCAATTTTCAAAAATATAGGAAGTGTGATGATAAATTCATAAACCATTGGATTCTAAGGTGTGCCGCCCGTGTCTCTTTTGGTGTCGCTCAGGCTGTCGCAGACAAGGTGAGACCCCACCAGCAGAGGCCCAGGGTTTTCATGGTGCTGCTGCTTGGGGCCATCACGATATTAAATGGGAAGATACAGTAACGGGTATGTAAGGTATGTAGTGATGAATCTACATTAAGCAAAGAGGAATTACATCTATATCATATCTTATATCACCAACAATTGTATTACCCAACAGTTCAAACATCTCCTTGAGTGAATGTATTTCACAAACCAAATGGTAGTTCGGGGGGAAAATCACCAACCATCCATCAACATTAGCTGCGCCAGGACCTTTCCACAGCTCGTACCGCACTGATCGGTGCACACCTGGAACTTGTAAAGGAGGAGCGGCTTTCACCAGCTTTTGGGGGATGATTTTTGGGGCGATTTATCATCAAAAATGGGTCAGTTAAGCTGGAAAAACGGTGAAATATTTGAGACATAATGGGGATGTAACCAACAATATTGTGACTTGTGCGTTTGAAAAAGGGGTATACCCCCAAAATGGCCATGTGGTAAGGAAAAACGATGGCGGTAAACCCGGGTAAACCATTGATTCGGATTGGGGATAACATATTTTCAGACAAGCCCGTATGAAAGCTCAATGGGAGTTTCGGGACTCTTGATGGACAACATTCGACTTTCGCGAATACATTTCCCTCAACTTGATGGACATGTCATGCAGCTCTTGTGTTTGCTGTAACCTTCGGCGCAGATTCGACTTGCTGCACAGTATGCCCAGCTTGGATTGGTGGAGATTACCGGCATCAGCCACAGATTGTTGAAACATTTGATGTTTCAACGGTTGGACGTTGTGAATTGACAATGCGCACAGTGCTTCGGTTCTGTCAGTTCTCTGGTTCTTTTATCTTCTTTTCTCAACCGCATGACTTTTGGAGCAAAGGCACGCCGGGCTTCGCCCGAGCGATCCGCGCCGCTGGTCCAGCGCACTTTGGCAAGTCATTGAGTCATTGAGGTCCCAAATTTCTCGTTCGACGCATTTGCTCTACCAAGGCATGCAGACCCACTGTGGAGTTCTTAGTCTTGATGAATCCTCCACTGGCGAAAATCCTCAGTTTATGAACCACATCACAGGCTTGAAAGGCTTCTGCGCCACAAGCGTTGGTGTGATCAACAGGCCGGTGTTGAATGAACGGAAAAGGTCCCGCCAGCCAGAAATATCAGAAATGAGGGCAGCAAAGTACTGTAGCATTTCGGCGTGCCATTGAATCTTCTGAAGGCAACAAGTGATCCAGAGGCTGCTGCAGCTCCAAGAAGTCAGGCAGCTGCCAGTAAGCATCAGTCAGCTCATAGTCCTCTGGATGGCCTCTTGCCATTTCTTGTCCCAATCACTCTTGCAATCTGTGTCTTGGCTTTGGCAGGAGCCTGAGAGAACCAAGGAAGACTTCATCGCCGCAGAGGTGCAGAGCATTCTACCGTGGTCACTATGGTCATTCAAACTTTTTGTCAAATCTGGATTCCTCTGGTTGTCAGATGTTTCGCAGCTTCGTGATGGTCATTTATGGTGCAATTTTGATGAAGGAATTTCCAGCGACACATCATCAAACGAAGTGTCTGCAAAAGGCCTTGCTGGACAACGCGGAACTGATAGATCCGAGCATGGACAACCAAAGCGCAGCTCTTAAATTTCGTGGGACCGGAATGTCAGATGTACAAGAATGAGTAAGAATGATTACAGCGTCAGTGGCTGAAAGTGAGGTACGGGCAACGGCGACGTATCTCCTATTGGGACATCTGGCAGATCAAAATTGGTGCGAAGAAGAGCTTCCCAGGTCACGGCTGGCATTGCTTTGCAAATTCAACGGAAGAACAGGGCGATCACTGATGGCTGGTGGTTTCCTATTTGTGCATTCTGCTAGGCAGTGGTTCTGAAGGCATTTGCTCCTGAAGAGAAGGTCGGATTGAGCCAATCCGTTTGTGGAGGTTACATCATACCTTCGGGGCTGTTGCCAGGACGGCTGCTTGCAAGAGATAAGGGCATTGCAGAAGCTGAAAGACCATCCAAACGCATTGAACCTAGTGTACTTGATATATGAATAATTGGCTTGCTTCTCCCTGGTGGATTTCAGTTCATCTTCTACACTACACCTGCGAATATCTATGAGATCTGAAGCAAGTACTGGTATCAATTTCTTTTGTTTGCTAAGGTCATTTCTCTGGTGAAAGTGCTCAAGTCTGGAGGCTCGACCATGATCGTCACGCTCTTTGCTTGAGTGGATCCTCCTGAATCTACTGCCAGATGGAACGATGTACTTGGAGCTGCCCTTTTGTTCGGGTGGAAGCATGTTTCGGTGGCCTGGGGCTCGAATGCACATGAAGCAATCATGAAGCTGTTACCAAGTCTTGTGTTCACCTCTGGCTCTGAGGTGCGAAAGGTTTGGACCTGCCATTCGGCAGGGTGATCCCGACACCTTCGTCTGAAACTCATAGGAGATGCAGCAAGACTTTGTCAAAGAAACAAGATGCAGCCCACGAACCCGAATGCTCACACGAACCTTGTTGACACTCCTGACATGACACTCTTGGGAAGACACTCCTGGGAGACACTCTTGGG
>BGPT01001120.1:54627-101952 GCA_003297045.1 Symbiodinium sp. clade C Y103
CGACTTTCGACACGTCTTGAAACACGTTGGAATGTCACGAAGTGCCACGCCTGCCACACGAAATGACGTTGCGACATGTCTGAAACGTCCAAAAATGACTTCCTTTGTAGCTTCCCCCATAGACACGGCCATAGCGTCCTCACGCGAACGGTTGCGAACGGTCGCGAACGGTTGCGGACGGTTGCGGACGGTTGCGCAACATCTGGCGAACACACCCTCAACCCCCAAACCCCCAGAGTGAAACGGGAACCCTTGCTACGCANGCGGACGGTTGCGGACGGTTGCGCAACATCTGGCGAACACACCCTCAACCCCCAAACCCCCAGAGTGAAACGGGAACCCTTGCTACGCATTCGGGAAAAGACATCCCCTCAGGTGAGATGCTTGTCAATATGGAGGCAAATCTGGCAGGTGAGGCGTTGGAGTCCAGGTAGCACTTGCTTCATCTTCCACTCACCTTCATCAAACTCAGCGGTAGGCAGTCGGCTACCTGCACGTGGATGGTGTTTATCATGGACGCCTGACTCTGGACGCAATGCTACTCGGCTTGAATTGCTGTCGACACATCATTGCGATCGGGAGCTGGGAGCTGGGAAGATGGGACAAATCCCAGTCTTGCAACCTACCCAAACCCCGGTTTTTCCTTTTGTCAGGATTCAAATGAAGGGAAGAGATCACGTTGGAAAGCGTCCAAATGCATGTTACAATCAAAAGGGATAATGATTAGGCAGAAGTGAAGGGTATATGTAGGCATCACCCTTGTTCCCTCCCTGCTTTCTAATCAAGTCTGAAACCAGTAGTGATTACGACACTGCTTGCCACAGGTTACTCACAGCCGACCAGCGGCCAGTCCTTGCTGACTTCCAGCCTTTCTGCAGCAAATTAGTCGGACTTGTCGAGCAGCAAAGGTCAGACATTGCTCTTTGTCTTGTTCGCTCAGGAACTGCTTGGTGACTGGCACTGGGAGGCCAACAGAGCTAAGGCTATCCGACTGCTGGTCTTACAGACACAGTGGTCAATCTGTGTGCAATGCTGGCGTTGTTGAATGATCATCCATCATCATGCGCATTTGTGATTTTAACAGCTATTCTCAACAGACATTCGGTGACGACTTAGCTGACTTACCCCCAAATCAGTCCATGATGTCGGGGAGGCTTTCCGTGCCGGACTACACGGCTCCAGAGCTTGAGGCAAGCCGCGATCAAAAGGGTGATCAGATCAGACTGGACATTCAAGTGACATTATATATTAATGTAGCTAGGCCAAAATCATGGCCAGAAGATATGCAAAGTGCATTGCATTGCGTTGCTATCATTCGAACACAGAACCTCTTGAGCAAACCTGCAGGTGCAAGCTTCAGCCGCCATAGCCTCAGCATACAGTGAAGGTGAAGATAGTGAAGCAACAAAGATGGCCATGTCTCTCTCTGTCAGGTCCCAACGGCTGCAAGTGATGTTTACTCTGCTGGGGTCGCAATGACGAAGGCTGGGTGGTAGGGTTTGGTGGTCAAGGTGCGTCTAGCAGAATTCGGAAAGTAGCATCACGTTATAAACAGAAGGGCAGTGCAGACCATTTCAAGTCTACAAGCCATCTACAAGAACATCAAACCAATGTTTTCATTTTTTTCAAACATATTCTCGATTTGCCAGGGATCCAGACTCGCACCATGAGCTCGCATGGCCATCTCAGGCGTTCATGGGTGTGGAATTGGAGGTCTCATCCTGTCCGCCTCTCGAAGTACACTGCAGAGATTTGCTGAGCATCGCAACTTCCTGCAGAGATTGTTTGACAAAAATCAAGATCAAAAATCCAAGTCCAGACAGGATTCACAGTTTTTTTTTCAGAATTGTGCGACTCTCTGGGCATTCCAGTCGCGGCTCCAGGACTAGGACTTGATCACGACTTCATGATTCTCATCACTTCGAAATTGTTCTATGATTTCCATCTAACAGGCTGCACAGGCTCATCAAGATTCATCAAGCCATGATCTCTTCACAATTTCAAGATCCTGGACACGGCCCATTGGACGGCGGATAGCTGGGGCTGAAGACCCTTTGCAGACATGCTTCACACGTGCTGTCGCGGCGTTCTACACACTGTCCACGGGTCCACGGATTTATCCACTTTTGTTGTGAAGCAATGTCCACGTCTAAACTACTAGCAGGCCTCCAAAGCACAGCAAAAGCCACGAATTTGAATAATCTAAATCCCGCCATGTCGACCGACCAGCCGCGGCAAGTTCGCTCAAGGAGGAGAAATGCGGATACCGCTCAAGCCGAGAAGGCGCAAGAGTCCCAGCAAGGACAGTCTCAAGGTAGGCGGTCGAAAGCTGGAAAAGGCGGAAAGGGAAAGGGAGTCCGGAAAAATGGGAATAGGCCCCAGACGGATCTGTCTGGTGGGCAAGAAGCCACAGACTTGCCGGCCAAGATATCCAAGATGCAGGTGTCATCAACAAAACCATTGCCCAATGGCAAAGGAACCAAAGAAACTGGGCAAGGAAAGAAGTCAGAGCCTGCGCCTGGAGAGTCGGATGCTCGGAATGCTCGGGCTCGGGATGCTGGTCCTGATCCGGAGACGAGAACGACGCGGACGAGCTCCAGTTCTGCGTGTTGTGCGTCTGGCTCGGCGACTCGTTCTGCACCTCCAGGGACGGCAGGGCAGGGAGTAGGGCCTTCCAGCGCCTGCCAGCCCTTGGCGAACCGCCGTTTGTGGCAACAGATGGCCAGTGGCAGGGAAGAGCTCTCCAACGGTGGACAGCCGAAAGGAGCTCCGATCAGCACAGTTTGGGAGTCCATCGTGGGCTCCGCAGACAGGTTTCAACACAAGAGCCCTGATGAGAATGGTGAGACGAAGAAGAGCGGCTACGTGCTTCCCAACCAAACAGGAGGGAAGGAGTGTAGCTTGACAAACTGTGAGGCGACATCAGAGTGCAGCACAGTAGACACAACGACTTCATGGCCAGTCTTCAGCCTGGAAGATGAGATTTTAGCCGAGCGGATTGCGGCAGTGCTCATGGATCGTGAGGTTGGTGGAGGATGTGCAGGTGAGCCCAGAATAGGCAACCGTGTTTTATCTTCGCAATTGCGACCCAAGCCAATGGAGCTCAGACATTGAGCTTCCTAGTTCAAAACCATTGCACTGCTGCCCACTTGAAAGGAAAAAGGATCTGGGACGATGATGAAATCTATATTATCTAATGATTTATGATGATGATAGCCATTTGTCTCAAACTGCACGCAAATTAAATCCAGACAGGAGAGGACTGATTTCTTTAGCCCTAAGGGTGGGAGATGCACAGCTGTGCGACGAGCAGTAAAGTACAGGGAGGAAGCGCAAGGCATTGCTGTTTTTTTGTCTTGAGCAGCAAGTATTGTTTCAAGATTGTGTTTTGCTTAGCTCAAAGGCCTTTACCATCCAACGAGGGGCCAAAGATCTTTACCTGAAGAACGTGCGCCATGCAATCAAAGGGCTGCCCTTTGTTGAGCTTCAAATGCTTTGAGAGTTGCAGAATGTCGCAGACATCCAGTACTTCCAGCACATTCCATTCATATCCCACGAATATTCCGATTATATTCCCGTGATTCCCATTGTACCACCATATCCACCATTTGTGGTTGCTGAAATCGAGGTACCGATGTGGATTTGGTCGACCTCTTACAGCAACTCCTGGCTCAGACTCCAGGATCAAGGCCAACAGCTCCGGCTGTAGCAAGCCATCGAGCGGAGTCCTCGGAGCTGGCAATAAACCGACAGTGGTAATGAAGACAACTGGTGATGATAGTAGTAGTTGCTATTAAATAAATAGAATATAAATGAATATAATAATAGATTATAATAGTAGCCATATATAGTATGATGGTAATGGTAATCTATAAATATGAAACATAGAACATCATAGAACTAGTGATGATGATGATGATGATGATGATGATGATGAGGATGAGGATGAGGATGAGGATGAGGATGAGGAGGAGGAGTCTTGCAATTACGACTACTGTTGTTGTCGTCATTACTGCTCTCGCTACTGTACTATTTTCTATTATTACAGTGATATCATTTTATTATAGATATTCATATTGTCATCAGTACTTTTTCAAGCATTTGGACAACGTGCGCTTTCGCACTCTGAGACTCTGGAGTGGGCTTCTCTCAAAACAGGATCATTAAGTACAGATAGTACAGGCATATTAATATACCCACTGGTAATTTAACAGTTTGCTATTGAAAATGGCCATAGACATAGTTTATTTTCCCATTAAAAATGGTGATTTTTTCCATAGCAAACTGTTAGTTTACCAGAGGGTAGTACAGTCTTGCCTGTTTGAGGCACTGGACCCAGCTGGCTTTTTGCGCCGCCGGGGACTGCTAGGCCATTGGATTTCGATGGGAGTTGGGTCATCCTAACACACTTTCCTTGTCTTCGTGCGTAACCTTTGGCCAAAATAGACGCTGCATTTGTGTCTCACCTTCAGCCGGAAGAGCCATGCAGGCACCCAGTCCCCTGGCCTTCGAACCCCAGCCCAAGCCTTCTTGGAGGCTGCAGAGCCAGCTTCCCCAGCCCAGAGATGCAGTCTTGGAAGTTGCGGAACCTGTGGATGATATTATGAGTTGCTTACATATTTGCTTACCTAAAATATATAGTTAGCATCGCTGTTTTGCGGATTCTTGAGATCTGAGGGCACTTCGGGAAGAATATCGTGGGCGCCGCTAGAGACTCAATTGTTTTGAAAGAGAGTGATAGATGGGGGACACATGGTGATGCATTTCACATTTTGATTTTCAGTGTTTTCACGATCTGTAGCTAATTTTTGCAAGTTGGATTGAGGTGTGGACGAACCATTGATGTTCTCGCGTGAAGCGGTCTTTGATGCGATCTCAGCCTCCAAGGCCGATTTTGGGCGTGTGCTGCAAGATTCTTGATTGATCTGCATGCTTGTGAATGTTGGCATGGTGAGATGCTGCAACTTTGACTGTGCCATTGTACATAGCACATGCATGATATAATCATAGTATACTCTATCTATCTCATGCCCACATCAATGCCAAATTCTCAGCCCAATGCCAAATTCTCAGCTAGATACCTCTAACCAGTCAATAGAGATTTATGATATTTATGAATGGCCCAGTGGCTCCGTATGCTTCACAGGTCGGGGAGTGGCGTGAGGATGCACTCCTTGGTGAGTTTGCGCCTCAAGATCATCCACCAGTGCCCAGCTGCGTTTGTTTCAAAATAGGCCAATCATCCACCAGTGGTTTAGCAGATAAAAGATTGAGTCAGATTGGCAGCCTTGGCAGTTTTTTTTCCCATTTCTGGACAGCTCCAAAACACAACTGGCAGCTGCTGATCGAGGTGGCGTGTCATGCTCAACGATGAGAGCGGTGTTGATGGTGGCGGGCTGCGAAGAGAGGCGGCGTCATCCAAAGAACCCGATGATGACCCGATGATGACCTGATGAAAAGACACGAGAGGAAAAGTGGACATAAACATCACCATTCCATGGCACGGAGGGTACTTACCAGATCGACATTTTGCCTTTTTATTTGATAGCTTTTTTGAGTTTAGGATTGCAATAAGCTTTCGGTCGAAGGTGGATGAAGTGCAATACTCTTTCTTTTCTGCAGGTCGTTAGCCTTTTCTTTGAGCAGCTGGAAAGCAGCAGCCCATCCCTCAGAAGAGACACGGGGGTGTCAGACTGCGATTTTTTGTTTTCAAAAGATAGGCGGCCGATATAAAGAACACATGTAAAGGCGAACAGCCTGTCGTCATGTCTCTCTCTCTCTCTCATGCAGATTCATTGACAGTGGAGGTATGTTATATTAAGTACTACCGTATATTAATATTATATGAAAGAAGCATATTTCTATGTAGTTTGTTTTATAGTGTTTTTGCGTACAAGGCAGCGAGGTAATGACGAGGAAGCTGTGTCCTTGCGGCAGTGCAGCTGAGCAGCTGAGGCTTGGTCATGCGAGCTGGCATGGACGGCAGCGAGGTGGTGACACTCTTCATAAACGATCGCAGTTAAGTTCTTAGTGGATCCGGGCTTGGAAATCAAACGTGTGCTGGCTGGGAAATCCCTTATTGGGAACATCATAAATGGGTGATTTTCCATTGCCACGTTTGATTGCCGGAGGGTATAGTGTACTATATGAATTTATTGTACAATTCATGCGAAAGTAGTACATGTTGATGACAGAGATGTCAATAAGGACGTGCTGACAAGAGCCCACAGCAGTGGAGACACACGTGGACCTCTGCCGGGGGCTTGGCATGGGCTTGGCATTTGGGACGTGGATGGACGTGGCGGTTTGGGAGGATCTCAGTCGCAGACGAGGTTGGTGCCATGTTGCTCCGGGCTTTGGTTCACTTTGGCAATGCTCCCTTGGCGTTTAGCAGCTCGGATGGCTGGCTTTGGTTTCACGCAGCTGCCATGGTCATCCAACGGTCTACAGTGTGTACAGTTTCCAGTAGCATTTGCAACCAATGGCTACTGCATTTCAGGCATTAGCTTTGAGCTATTTGAACTCATCAGGTTTGTGAATAGAATCTTCCAAGGCAGTGCAATCTTTGACTGCGCTTTGGGCAGGCGAGGCTCACTTGTTTTTTGGCACCAAGAGGATGGTGCTCTTGTCTTGTGATCCTTTGCAAGGTTTTGCAAGCTGCCACCAGACGATGTTCCAGGTGCGCTTCTCTTGTTGAGGAACCAAACGTGGTGCAATGGGGTCGCACCTTCAAATCGCATGAACTCATGTCTCATTCCACAAAGGTGGAGACGATGACGATGACGCTATGGCAAGTGTTGATCGCTGGACTCTCAGAGTTTCAGACGCAAGTGGCTATTGTGGCTGTGCGGCCTGTGCGGCTTGCAACTCATTGAATTTTGCAGAGCAGGTTTGCTCCAGCTGCGGGAAGAGAAGGGCGATGTGCACTTCTTAGATGCAGAACAAAGATAGGGCCTTTGCATTTGTACACCGCCAGCATCTGCCAGGGCTTCAACTCCAGCAACATTCTGCCTCAATCTTCTCATTTCCTTGCCACCAAATTACTAAAAATATCTAAAAATCATATCGGCTTCCACACTCAGAATCATAATTATCACTAGTCAGTATATCGGTCTAACTTTTGCAGCTCTGACTTTGAAGTTGACATTCGCAGCACTTCAAGCTTTTTTTGACATTTTTTGGACAAAGATGGTGGAAGATGGTGGAAGATGGTGGAAGATGGTGGAAGATGGTGGAAGTTCCTTGCTCCAAATTTGCCAAGGACTGGGCTCGCAGTGAGTTGTTGGACTTGCTTCGCCGTTTGCGACGTGCTGGGCTCAAGGGCTTACGATCAGTTTTCTCCTTTGAACCAATCCTTGAAGTGAACGTTGGCAGGTGCAGACCCACAGCCTTTGACTCAGAAATGTGACCGGTCCATCATCCAACTGTCTTCTACCGTCCCAAAGTCGGAAAAATGAGCTCTGGTCGTAAGGAAAGAGGCCGGTTACCGGTGGATGCTTTCGCAGAGGATGCAGGCCTTTGAAGACAATATGGACATATTATATAGGTTATAGACATTACTGTATCTGCAAGTTGTGCCATGCTGTGCCAGACATATGAAGTCATGATCCTCGATGAGTCTGGTTCAAGCAACTTGCAGCCAGGAGGAACAGAATGGAGTCATGGTACTCGACCTGAGTGTTCGAACATTCTTGTTAGTTTGCTGCCTCTATTCACTGGAGGAACTCATCAGACTGCCATGAAACTGAGGTGTATAGCCTATCGGCTGAGAGCATGGAGACCATTACCGCAATGCTTGAGCCACGAAGTTCCTCCTTGCTGAGCCGAGTTTCAAGTGGTGAGTCTGGTGAGTCAGTGATGCTTCCTGATGCATCCTTGGAATGGGTTCTCTTGTGGGATGTCTACTTGAAATTCCTGGGCGGCGGGGACCGATGGTTGGCTTATGAAGCCTTGGCAGATGGTTTCACTGCCCATGGACGGCGCCATGACATGTGGTCCCAGATGACAGGCGATCAGGTCATAGAGACGCTGGAAGGTGTCGCCCTAACGGCTGATGTGATTTTGCCCAACCTGGAGTTTAAGCCAAATTACGGCTATGAAACCCAGATTCAATTCTTCAAAAACGTCATTGCAGAGTTCGACTCCGAAGAACTCTCGATGTTTCTCCGGTTTTCCACAGGCATTGGTAGGCTGCCCGCCAGCCGACGGTTCCCAGCTGGGCAGAAATTGACCGTTCGTTTTATGCCTGACCAGCTTGAGCACTTGCCTTCTGCGCACACCTGCTTCTGGGTGGTTGACGTTCCTCCCTACGAAGATCAAGAAGATATGGCGAGGAAACTTCGACTGGCCATTGCTGCCCCGCAACCTTTCGCACTGAGTTAAGAACTTTGTGCTTCCTCATAGGTCCTGATTTTGCAGACTGTGTGTCACAAATCTGGACAGACAATTCACCTTGACTGTACAGTGCCTTACAGTATACTACAGCCACCTGAACTTCAAGATGTCGAATGTCATGGAGCATATGGAGCTATGGAGTTGATCCACGCGTCACAGACCGCTGTAGAGGGCAACAAGGAGATCCTGGTCTTCGGTCATACCACTGCTTCCTGCCCTGTGAATCACTTGGGAGGTCACTGAGTCACTGGTGCTCAAGGTCAACAACTTGCTAATGCAACGCAAAAAGCGGCGAATTATGCGGATTGCAGAGTGATATGACTGCTGAATGTATGAAGAGTCAACAAACTAGAGGCCTTGTCCCCGACCTTTCGGAGATTTTCGGAGATTCTTTGTTCATCCCTAAACCAGGCCTTCAGTCCAAGCACAAAAAAAAGCGAACCGGCCGAAGCAAACCAAAATGACAACAGTTTGAGCCACGTTCAAAACTGCCTGTAGACCACTTTAGTATTTGGTGGAATTTACTCACAGAAAAATCGAAGGCGACCACACGCGCGCAAGCTTTTCACAAGCTTTGTGCAGGCTCAAAACAGTTACCATTTGAACACCGAGTCCAAACCTGCTTCGCGCCTGCCTTGCACAAGACGCAAGCTCGCAAACTTTTTTACTGCGCGCAAGCTCCCGTTATGGTCGCGCAAGGATGGCGCAAGGGTTTTGCTCAAGCAGGCATACTTTCCATTCAGTTTTAAGGAGGTTTTGAACACCGCTCAGTTGACATTGCACATGTTGATCACTCGCAAAGAGTCTTCCTGAATAGAAGGCATAACCAATCAAGTCGTGTTTTTGAAAACGATGTCGCGCAGCACCTGAATCATTGTCCCAGCTGGATCGCGTGAGCTTTGGCTGCAGCTTGAAACCGGCTTACTGCCACAATCAGATCCACCACACATGATGCACCTGATATACATCATGCAATTGGGAAGCCAGCAAAATCACGATTTGGTCACATGTTGGTAATTGATATTAATTGATGGTGATTGTGCATGTTTGTTGCCATACTTGTGTACAGTGTACAATATTTGTTTGCTGTAGATATAAATATCACAATCCCAACATGATATCTAGATAGATTGAACGAGAAAGCTCCTGAAGAGACAAGACGTTCCTCGACCTTTCTTCATCATTTGCAAAGATGACATGCATAGAGCAGTTCAAGGAGAACATGGATTCGGTTGACTTCAAACTGCTTATCAGTAGTTGGTTTGGAATGTACCATGCAAAATGCAAAGTCTCTTGGCTTCTCAGTTTCCTGTTTCCAAACGTTTTCCAATGCTTGAGCTCGATGAACCTGATGAGCCTGTCGCTGAATCGGCGGAACTTCCGATTGCAACAGGCTGACTGCTTGTGATGTCTGGCCCCAGCGACCCCCACTACTCAAGTCAAAACTTCGCCTCTTTCAGGATTATACAATCATCAATCAATCATCTTTACATTTCTGCACAACTAAATACAAATAAAATCACATATATTGCATAGACATATTAATTACATATCACATATCCGATCATATGGAACCCGTGCACTTTTCTCTGGCAGTCTCCATGCTGCAGGTGTCCCACAAGCTCCTAGAAGCGCTTCCGAAGCAGCATCTGAGGTCTCGTGGTCTTTTTTCCAACAATGGGGTACCCCAAAACGGCCATGTTTCATGGAGAAAATGGTGAGCAACTATGGGATTTAATGCGATTTCATGAAATTTACTGAGATTTGAGGGGATTTAGGGGTATCCTAATTTTCAAACAAACACACATCTGGAACATCTGATTTTCAGGCAGCTGGGACTACAAGAGTTGCAACTGCTGAAGTAGCTCAAACCGAAGTTGATGAACCAGACGAGCCTGGCGAACCATTGACTTTTCGGGTTTCAACCTCAGAATGTCCTCATCACATGTGTTTGTGACAAATAGATTAGATATGACGAATGAATGTGGTAAACCCAATGCCATAGACCATCCCATTAGACCAACAATTCAGGGATGGTTTATGGCATTGGGCATACCACATTGGATCCTTTCTTGGACCAGGAACATTTGTGGGACCGCTTTGACGTGATCTGGGGATGGCGGATGGGACCTTCGCGAAGGATGTTGGAGGCCACTGAGAACTCCAACAAAACAGCTGCATCTCACTATATATGTATGGTATTTATGGTATTTATGGTCATCATCACATTGAAGATTCAGTATTGAATATGATATCATATAACATATATGACATATTCAATAGTCAGTATACAACCATTGAATACATATTGTATCGGGATTGATATAAGGCCTTTTCTCACAACTTCCTGGCTGTTCCCTGTCGATGTTGCCGGAGGGCTTCGTTTGTTGCATGCGAGAACGTGCTCAACTGGAACGTCAATACGCGAGGTGACACCTTCAGCCAAAACTGTCACCGGTGAGCTGCGGAGGGAATTAATGTGTTGGGAATGTACCCTCTGGTAATTGAACAGTTTGCTATTGAAAATCACCATGTTTAATAGGCAAATCATCTATATAAATCGGTGATTCTCATTCATTTTCTATAGCTACTGGTATGTCTAATTCTCCCAAATTACCTGTAGCAACAGTTGCCAACCCCATGGCCCTGTGCCTGAATGGATAGTGTTTGACAGAAAAAAGTGATTCTGGCGCAAGTCGAGGCAGGCAACATGCACAGATGATTACTGATCAAGGGCCACTTGACAAATCGTGAGGGGCCTCCTGCACAGCGTGACCAAACTGCAGCAAACCACTTCGGAGGGAGCTGGAACCTCAGGGCTCAGGATACATCATAGGACACATCGCAAGATACATCAGGATCCACATTGTGGCTCCCTCCCGGTGTAGTTTGTCCTCTACCACGCATCATGAATTCCCCCAAACCTCTCCTGGTTTGCAGCTGTGGTACGGTCCAATGAATGGAAGATGACTCCCCAAGGCAGTGCCTCTGCCATTGGAAGCTGTTGTCAGCAACTTGCGCCATCGAGCAGAGCAGTCTGGGACTCAAGGGCCTCAAGGTCTTCAAGTTGAAGATGGTTCTGCAGCAGTTTCTGGGACGAAGTATTTCCAAGTTGCCACAACAACTGCCACAAGTACAACTGCTATGCAGTTTCCTGAACTTTGCTAGGTGCGCTGTCTTGGCAGAGGAACTTGACCAGGAGAGCACTGCTGACATTTATCACATTTGATGACAATGCAAGTTGTTTTAGTTCTGTGGAAGGTGTCACGTCTGACGTGTTTGGAATGTCACACAAGCAGACACAAGAAGTCCCGTCCTGAATAGCATAAATCTATACAAATCAGATCAAATCAGCATCTCGCAGCCAGTGGCTCTCAGATGTCGCCCAGTGCCTCCAGTGCAATGAGATATCATTATTTGACCGATGTTTCAATGGAGCTGGGTATCCCAAATCCTGGTCGTCGTCTTTTTCTGTTCAGCTGAGGAGCAGTTGGAGCTAGAGGACGAACTCTGGAAGACTTTGATGCAGGAAGATTGGCGGCCTGGCTATGTGGGCGAATCCACCACTAGCCTGCCAATTCGTGACCTGACCTGTCAGGGACCTGGAACAAGACTGCGAAGTATCCCTGGATGCACGTGGGTCATGGTGAAAGGTTTGCTCCAAGGTCGGTCCCCAGCTAATGAAGTCCTACGGATTTTGACAAGAATTCAGATGGATGAGCCTGATGACTGCGCTTTGGGCATCGTCACATCATCATCGTTCTTGCTGCCGTACACAATGCCAAAGTTTCGAAACATGGCGAGGACACTATCTGGCGATCTGAATTTCCTTCTTCTAAATGTGACTTTTTTTGACACACTCACCAGTGGCTTTCCAATCTTTGGTATCTATGATGATCTATCCTCTGTTGCGTACCGCAGTTGGTTTCAGTCAACCGAATCGACAGAGTATTTTGAGCCTCCACCCGAGTCAGCTGCATGCCGGGATCCTACTGCTCAAGTCCTGCAAGAAAAGCTTCAAGAGCAACGAGAAGAATGGCAGGCAGCCACAAGGCAAAGAGCTGGAGGAGATTTTGATGGAGAAATTGATGGATTCCTTGAAGCTATAGAAATTTTGGATGGCTTCGCTGGGGAATGTCGCCCAGCAGCTGCTGCTGCAGCACTAGTTCTCGCATTGAGCAGGGGGAAGGCAAGGCCCAAATGCAGAGTTGAAGTTGATGAGTTTGATGGGGTATGGCCAGTAAGCATCAGAAAAAAACAGTTAAACATAGTTGAAAACAAACATTATTCAGTGAAAACACCAGAAAGCACGGTGCACTCGTTCGATTTTGGGCCCCTGGCAGTTTGCTTTGATGACATTAGAGCTGTTGCAGGCGATTGCGGATGAACCAGCCAAGGTTCGAAATTCCAAGGTGCTTTGACTGCAAGAAACTTCATCAATAGACACAAAGGATGGGAAGATATGGGAAGGTCATGGAAGGTCACGGAAGGCAATTGTTTGCTTTCTATTCTGGAACCAGGCAAAAGATAGCACTGGGAACATTGAGCATGGATCAATTTAGTTTGTGCAATATATCATATCGCAATATCATTCACAGTCGTTGTCCCTGATCCAAAGGCAAAAAGGGCAGCACTGCGGGATGTCATTGAGCTTGTGACAAAAGCTGAAGACCTCCTCAAAGACTACAGTAGAGACCTCAGCAACTCATCAGCCGAGGACATGGATGGCTTCAACCCGTGTAGATGTTTTGCCGCCTGTGTTGAGCGCTGAGGCTGGCATGAAGGTGTTGCATTCGGGCGATTGGTAGCAAGTGACTGGAACTTCTGGTGGCTGTTGCAGCAGTTGCAAATTGTGTGAACCTCAGATTCCTTGCATGCGAAGCCAGAGAGGAAACACTGTTCCTATGATCGATTCTGATTGATCCAAGTTTTTGTTGCATCTTTTTGTTGTGCAAACACTCTCAAGAAACATCCTGACCAGCACAAGCATGGACGTGGTATTTCCAACGCAGAGGCAATACCCCAGAATACCGCAACACATCGCCCAGGTTTTGAAGAAACTTTTCCCCGGTCTGTGGGCTGAGCCATAGATTTCTCGCGTGCCTCAGTTGCTGGTCCCACTTTGTTGTTGTTTCACTTGTCCTGGAACCATCTGGAACTCTTCACATTCCTTCACCTTTAAACGTTTTTTATTCCAGAATCTTGCTGCCAGCAGCATGATTGACTTTTTCTTCTGAGGTGGGCACATGCCACAAGGTGTTTGCCGAGTGAAAGAAGGCAGTTTGACGATGATTGCTCTGCAGATCAGATGCTACTAGGTATCTTCGACGATCTCTGCACCTAAGTTCAGGGAGAGACTTCAATTCCCGACAGACTTCAAGTCCCGAGAGACTGCGACTGGAACCTTGGAAGAACTTGGAAGAACTTGAAGAAGTTGGATGCGGGTCTTTGATGTTCGACAACACCGGGATGCGCAGCCACAGCCCAAATCGAGATTTGGATCCGCTTCGGCAGGGCCAGATGCAAGCTCTGGCTGAGCATGGAGAAATGAGGAAACATCCAGCGAGAACAAAACAAGGCGTTGCAGCTGTTGAGAACAAGCAGCTGCCATCATAAGGATCATGAAGGCAGCTTCTATATGACGCATCCGACGCATCGCTTCCATTTTTCTGTGACAGGAGGTGGCCGATACGGTGGAGAGGATGTTGGAACAGCATGCAGAGGCTCAGGAATAAACAGCACCATGAGCACCAAAAGCTATTCAGAGCACATGGCTTCAGCTGATTGTTTAATGAGTTTTAACTTTTACATTAACCAGGATAACTCTGCTGCAGACATCCGGAGATGCTGTAAGTTCATGTGCTCTGAAGAGGTGTCTCGCCGTATGCACTCTGATGGTGTTTGTGCGGCTCTTTGCTCCAGCTATGTGAGTGTGTTATGGTCAACAAATGATACAAATGGCTTCCCCAACTGGTACTACACCAAATTAGGGTGGTTTATCCGATTCTGAGGCCTAATGCGTCATTGGCAAAGCGCTTCTCAAGGCAGTTTGACAAAATTTACATGCAGTTGTGATCACTTGTGGATGATATACTGGGAAAATTATACGTAATATATCCATCTGACAATATGTCATGTATAATCATAATGAATGATAATCCATATAATCCTCAGACTGTTTCTTTTTGTTGGCACATCAACTGGCCGTCGAAGGCTTTGAAGGAGCCGAGGAGAGATATCACCAGGCCTGCAGCGCAGCTGAGCTGGAAGCTGTGCAGCACAGACCTGAGAATCATCTCGTGCTTCATGTATAGGGAATGGGGGGAATGGGACCATGGGATGACGGTGAAATATTAACCAAATAGCTATGGATTGGATCATTCCCCTCATTCCCCTTCTGAAAGCACCAAGAATTCAATGGCAAATCTCTACTTGAAGCTTTGGCCAAAGGTGCGCTGCTCTTTCGCCCTTGAAGCCTACTGAATGGTCACCCGCCCTTGATTGCTCTCACAGGGTACTGGTGTATACTGGTGCACTTTGCATGACCTTGTCATTGTCTGAGGGTTTGCACATATCCACGGTAGCCTTGAGATATCCTTCAGATACCTTCAGATGTGCTTTTCACTGCGAAAATCTGTGAAGCGCCAGGAAGCAGTGGGCTGAAAGAACCATCCGAGCATCGCGCCAGGCTTCAGATGAGCGGCATTGTTTGAAATGTCTCCTTGCACCAAAGCAGTGATAGCAGTGTGCAGGCTGTTTCAGCTGAGAAAGACTTCCATAAGGTGCAAGTTTGAGGGACACCAGCTCTCATTGCAAGTGAGCACATAGTATCAACATGTATCAACCTTGCATGTTTTGTGATTCCCAAGTTTGCAAACGTTTGTGGATAGCAAATCCTTCAACCTTGAGGTGCTGAACAAGTTCAACACCTCGGTCGAGCTGCAGGAGCAAAAGCCGTGCCTCAGAGTTGCGCCAGTTGTTGGGATTTCTAGTGGGATTTGCATGGATTTAACCAACAAAAACTACTTGGGATATAATGGGTAGTATAACTGCAGGAATCTTCCTGCGATTGGGTATTTATTGTCATCTCGAACTGCTGGTTCTGAAAGCCGAACTGATGGATTGAGCAGCGTTTATGGGGGCGCTGGCGAAGGAGAGGCAGATGGCTCATGTCCTGGATGCTGCACAGGCGGTGAGCTGAGCCAACTCCCACTGCCCAGAACTACCCTGCAATGCCCAGGGCTGCCAGTGTGTATGTGTATGAGATTGTATTGATGCGAGTACATGTACAGCTGCTGCCTACCAGTATTGAAAAAATATTATGAACACCATTGAAAACCATATAAAACCATGTTTAGGCAGACATAGCTTGTTGCACAAAAATTGGGAAGTTTGAGGGAAGCAGATTCTCCATTGAAGTTTCACATGGCACGTTGGGCAGGACATGGAAGAGAAGCGAGCCATGTGTTTCCAGGAGTACCACCTCTGTTGGGGATGTGTCCTGCGAACTCATGGGAAACAATGGTTTCCCATAATTTCCCATGGTTTCCCATGGTTTCCCAAGTTGCGCGGCAAGTTTTAAAGTGGTGCACATGATTGTGTAGGATGCTGTCATGAAGATTGCAGTCCAGAGCTTGGCACCACTACAGTAGCATCAGTAGGCAACGTCTGGAAATGTTTCCTTCAAGACATCTCGACTCAGGTCTTCGACACGTCCTGGTTGCGGAATGTGCAGTTCATGCCCCAGAGATCCCCATGCAGGTTACGATAGAAGTTTCATCGACCGGTGACCGAGGTACGACATTGATTCTGGTGTCCAGGCTCTTGAGGACTGTTTGCTGCTCAAGCGCTGCAAAGTCTGAAACAAAGTCTGAAACATGTTTAGGGGGCAGCTGTGTCGCTTGTGCCCGGGTATTTGTCTCGCTTGTGCCCCGGTAACTCCTTTGGCTTCCAGGAGCATAGACAAGGGTACCACATCACTGAGACTAATGCTAAGTTTCCCAAGCCCCCACTCAAGTCCCCCAGTCCCCCAGGTCCCCAGTCCTCCCCAAGCCCCCCAATTATAAACCCTAAAGGGTCCGCCTGGGTGCAAGTGATCCTTTCACCTGGGCGCAAGTGAGCCTTCACCCTGTTTATCCCTGTTTAAGGTGTTTGTATGGTGTTTGTGTTCAAAGCCGTCAAGGTGATGGTTTGCAAGACCTGCAAGCTTTCATGAGGCGGAATCGTACAAAGGCTCAGGGCCCAGGGGCAGGAATTACAAGTTCTTCTATGGGCAGATTGGGGGGCAGACTTCCAGCTGGCTTACACTGTTGATCTTTTCCTGCCTTCAGGCGACGTTTCCGTCCAAACATCTTTCGAGGCAGACGTCAGATTAGCAGCGTAATCAAAGCCTCATATGTCAAGATTCAGCAAGAAGTAGCATGAAGGTGGCAAAGGCATGCAAAGGCAGAGTATTGTCAGAGATTGGAAGAGTATCACAGGGACCACAGGGTGACAATGGATAAACGGTACAGTAATGCCTGTCCTTTTCAGAGGCCACCGTGGGAGATGTGCGCGACGGATCCCGCGAATGGAGACGCAATTCGATCCGAGTCCTCTGAAGCTTCGGACCTTGTTTGGCGCAAGTCGCAGGTGGGAGTGGAAGGATGCTGAGGGATGCTGAGGGATGCTGAGGGATGCCAGTGGATGCCAGTGGATGCTGATGCACCTTAAGCTCTTGACACGGGATGTTGTCGAACACTTCCTGAGGCAGACAAAGCTAAGATAGCAGTTGAAGGATGGTCACGCAAGTTGAACATTTGTATCATGTTGTCGCACAAGCCCGGGAATACTTCAAAAGAAGCATGGCAGCACAGGAGTTGCAGCCATTGGTGCGAAGCCTTCTGCAACGCAGAGGTTCTTCCCCCGTGCTGTTTACTCAATGCACTGTGTGCTGTCTCTTCCACTGCACTGTGTCTGTTTTCTACACACTCAATCAATCTCGTTCACCTGCATCAGGCTCCCAGCCTGACGAAGTTGGCGGGAGTGCTGGTGAATCCAACCTGCCCAGCCAGGACACGGGGTGATCGGAGAAGGAAGGACAATGCTATAATTTATATATTTATACAATGATATATATATATAGTTATACATATAACATATATATATATATGTTGTATATATATATATATGTTGTATATATATATATATATTATGATACTACATTTATACAAATATATTATATATACATCTATTTTTTATGAGTGACTGAGAGTTTCAAAAGTAATGCATCACTGCATCACATTCAAGGGCTGCCAGATACGTTGAAAACGGCATCGAATCGTGCAGGAGGAGGTCTCAAAATTGTGTGACCTCCTGGCTGGCCGAGCTTCTGAGCCGCCAGGGCTTGAAGGCTCCAGCTGCAAGGATCATGGTTTTTGCTGTTGCTGTTGGTTGCCGTTTGTTGCCATTGTTGCTGTTCTTTGAGTAGCGTCATCTTTGCGAAAGTTTCAGGAGAGGTTTTCATGGTTTTTCAGCATGAGTCTAAGTTTCCCACTCCGGGATGGAGGCGTCACCAGCGAATGCCTTGTACGCCGGGATCTCAATGGTTGCCTCAGTGAATGAACGCTGCGGCAAAGGCCTGAGAGTTTTGGCTGTTAAAGTTACTCCTAGACCTTTCCATATTATCCCAATTTCTATTACACAATTTCACTCAACCTCGCTGAAGGACAGTTTTTCTTATTGTGCGAGCATTCCATGCAGTAAACAGCTGAGCTCACTCCCAAGTCGCCCAAGTCGCCCAAGTCGCCGAGGCACCGCATTCTGCTTTGCCATTCGGTCAGAACTGAGCTCGTCTGCTGGATCCCAAGAGCATGTGACCCTTTGGCGCTACGAAACTTGACAGAGAAACCATCATGCCTGTACTGGTTGATAACTGTTGGTACTGGTTGGTGGATTGACAATGTACTTCTTGACATTTTGATTATTTCATATTATTTCTGTATACTTATAGATGATCCCAAATTGACTATGATTGACTCATCTTCCTCAGCGTTCAAACCACCAGCCACCAGCCAGTGCAGTTTTCCACGTCAGCCACCGGTTTGGATTAGGCATCCGTGCACAGCAGCGAGCCGCCGAAGCCTAAGGGCTCTGTTTCAGCCCCAGACGATCCCAGAACTGTTGTGACCCAGGCCACAGGCTGCAGAACTTGGTGAAGATGCCTTTGACTTTGCAGTTTCACTCTTCCAGGCCAGAAGACGCCGGAAGAGTCAAGAAATGTCAAGAATATGCCATTGGACCACCACATACCACCACGCTTGGGCAAAGTTTTTGCGGTCTGCATTGCTATTTGGTGATCAGATGGATTTTGGAGGGCAAGGTGCAGAAAATTAGTGGTGATGGGATGCCAAAATTGTGGGAAACAATGGTAGGGATGATGCCATATGAGAGGGGGCGGGATAGCCACACTCCAAAATTGCAGGCGAAGGTGTGGTTGGGAAGGTTTGGAGATTTTGGAGCATGTCTGGAGCATGGTCGGCGTAGTGCAATATTAGAGACGCGATGTAGGAGAGATGCAATGTGTGAGAGATGCGATGTGACTATATGTATGTGTCAGATAGCCATGCAACAAAAAAAATGTGCGCTGCGATTTGGAAAATTCGGAGCGTGGCCCGTTTCCTTGTTCTTCAGCCATCTTCAGCATTTTTTTCTCCGGGAAAACCGCCTAGTGAACCATAGATGAAGATGAGGGTGAGGAGGAGGAGAAGAACGAAGCAGTGAATCAGTGAATAATGAATGAAAGCGAAGAGGAGGTCGAGACCAAAATGTCACTGGACGATTTCCATGCTTCGGAATGATGGTTCAACCGGGACAACAAGTGAAACGTCCTCGCGGTGATTGAACAGTCGTGTGCTCGCGCGTAAATTTGCCAAACAAATGCAAAGGGAATTGCATAGTTTTGGCATTACACAGCGAAATGCACCAACTGTGTGTAATTTGTACTTTGAACATCTGGCTTCGTCGTGGACCTGATTAGGCAGCGCTGGATGGAGCGGACAAAGACTGTGACGTTTGGAACGGCAGGGAGCTATTGGTCAGAAGCTGAAGAATCCATCTCAGAAGGCACCAGCTGAAGTGGCGTTTTGATCTTTGTACTCCCGCCCGACTTTTGCTTTAAGGTTCTGGCCAAATTCCTACAGCTTGAGGCCAGATTCCAAGATTGGGCCAGATATGCCATGACATTTTCAAAGAGTTCACGGTAATGCTTTAAGAGCTGCTTACCATGCTGACCCTGAGATCCAAGGAGTCACGCAAAGACGTCCTCCTCAGAGTGTACAATCATCCCCTATGGAGTCGGTGACTCTGCACGTTTATAAGTTTAGCTTCCTGTGTCCTGTCACTGCACGCATTGGGCCAACAAAAACCTCCAAATATTGCACATGCTTTGCACGTAGAGTCTTAGAGCCGAGCATTTTCAAGGTTCCAATTTGGATGAATTGGAGGGTGCATTGCAATGCACAACTGCTTCGGACGTGTACTTGTCTGCTGCCAGTGTGACCTTTTGGGAAGACTTGCTGCTGGCGGGTTTGGCAGAGGTTGGATGCCCGAGTGATGTCATCCCTGGAGTTCATTGGAGTTGGACATATCCAGACCATATCCTGGCAGTCCGATGACAACATACTGCAGTGTTTGTAAAAACAAGCTGAGTGAAACGCTATAGGCCCATTTCCAGCTCATTCTGTCTAGATGGGCTGCTCCATCTAGTCCACCCGGCTTGCCTTTCTGTTGCCTGCATGATGTTTGCATTTTTGGGGTACCATGCGATCACTGGGGAGATCGGCTTTGGATTAAACATAGAAAACCACTTGTCTGAGCTCGCACTTTAGCTTTGGCATCTACAGATTCTTGTTCTACGCAGATCAATTGGGTGGATGAATTACGGATGAATGGCCAAAGAGCGAAAGAGCGAAAATGGCAGGATTGCCAGAGTCGCTGTCTTGCCTTGCCACGCCAGAGACTCAAATGGCAGGATATGGCAGGATGTTCACCAACCAATCGGCCCAACCTTTACGACGCAAAGGAAACTCACGGCAAAGATAGGTATCAGATAGGCAAAATGACTGGGTGTGACCAAATACGTTCATAAGTTCACAACCTTGACGAGTGCAGCAGCCATTGGACAACTTTTCCAGGTACGAACTTTAAGAGGATTGTCATGGTCTCTACTCAGGTCTGTAGATGCTGCATCTGCCAAACGAGAGGTGCAGGAGGCGCCAAATGATGGAAAATCTGGAAATTGCGCTTCAAATCCTTTGGGCTTCACCATATTTCGCTCAGCATGGGTCAGGATAATCCATCAGAATCATCATCCCGAGGGTAATCCATGGGTCAGGGCGACCTGGTGCTGTCGCTTCAGGTGGTGATGACCCCTTTCCTTCAGCGCTACATGGCGTACATGGTTTCTCTCGGCATCAACTTTGAGCAGGTCGCAGCTGCAGTGGTTCAGATTCGCCCAGAAAATCAACCCAAGCATTCTGGGGGTCACCTGGGGGTTCGTGAAATCCCCATGAATACAGCGGGTTCTCCCAGGATTCCAGAACAATTGAATGGAATTGATAAGTACTGCGTTGGTTGATGTTGGTTGATGTTGGTTGAGTTTGTTTGAGTTTGTTTGAGTCTGCTCTGCCAAGTTTCATCTTTCGCTGGAAGTCTCCATCTGGCAGGCTCGTGGTTCTGCGATGCGAACTCTGCGGAAACACGTGGAACTTCTTGGAACCAGCCACGAGGCACCGATGCACTTCGCTGCCTCAGATCCCAAAGAGCTGAATGGATCTGAATGGTAGAAAATACTGGAACATACCAGTATTGGAACATATTGGAACTGAACATGGCGTTTACTGTATAAAACCCATCCTCTTCATCCTTTGATGTTTTTTCCCTGTAGTGTTTTTCCGGTTTGCCCAAACTTAGCACCCAGGCCTATCTTCAGCTCATAACCCACGAAGCTGATGCCATGCCACTGGCGAAATGAGCGCAGGTTCCAAGGCACCGACTTTCAAAATGTTGATCGATGTTGCAAAAACTTGGCGAAAACCGAGGAAAACACATGAAACATGATGACACTCAGCCTGGATCTTCCGGAGTCAAAATCAGCTCTTACGTCTGACAGGGAGCTTCACCGAGCTCAAGGCCTTGAGTTTGCACAGCTCGAGTGGGACTGGACTGTGCAAAATATGGGGGTTCCTAAAATTGGGGGAAAGCAAAATGATCCTAAATTTGTGCTTTTGCGGGGGAAACCAGTGGCCTGGTTTTAGGACACGGCATTTTGAGAAGCACTGATTTGAGCATATCTTTGCAGATTCTTTTCACCTCCTTAGAGTCACTGAAGATTTTCAGCTTCACTGTATTCTTGTAGATTGTGCAAAGTGCATCAAAGTGCTATGGTCAGCCGGCGCGACCATGTTGGCCTTTGGCTTAAGCGACTTGAGGTTGCTTGAGTTGAGTTAGGCAGGTTATCTTCAGAGAGCCAACCGGACCGCTCAAACGGCTTCTCCGGTTTGTCTCTTCTCTGCTTGAGAAGGACATTGGCACTCTGCTTGTGAGCAGTGGGATACGCAGCAGTCTAGCAATGCAGCAACGCAGGATACCTTCACATTATACAGTCTAGGGATTGTGTCTATCATAAAGATTTGTTATCATCGTTCAGTGGCCAACTTGGTACCAGCAGCTACCACCGCTTGATAGCACATTTAGCAAATGTTTACATCCATGCGTCGGAACACGAATCCGTTCCGCTCTTGGCTCGAATCTCAGTCCTCGTGATGCTTATGATGTTTATATACATGTTTATACAATTTTATACATGTCTATGATGTTGAACAAGCTGAACCACTGAGCTTCTGTCAGGTAATGCGAATTGGTCTGGATCGAGACCTGTAACCTCTGAAGGATGTTACAGCCAGGAAGATTGGATCGTGGGGAGGACACTGGATCAATCAAGGCTTTGCCTTTCCCGGAGGCACCACTTGAATCCGACATGACTCGACTCTTTTCAGATCCGAGTTCGTCTGAGTTCCATCTTTACATTTTTCAAGAACGTGCACTTGCTGCTGTTGTCATGGCAGTGTTTGAGTTTGATTCTGTGGTGATGCTGACTTTGTGGACGTAGTGCATATCCTGCCCCCTTGGCCTCGGGCTGCTCTGGATATTGTTGCCGTTGCTGATATTTTTGACGCTGCAACTTGATGCAACTTGAAACTTGATTCTTGGGCCACAACTTTTCTGTTCGCACACAGAATTGTTTGTCGCTATTTCTCTAGAACTGGATCGATCCTTTTTCTTTTTCTGCTTGAGCTTTGCTCGGACAGTTATTGTCATGGGTACATGTATGGTTCCTCCTTGTTGACCACCTCTTCTACTCTGTTCCGGAAATAGACTGACACTTTTGGTGCAAGTGAAGGTTGAGGGAAAACATCAGCAGTCCAAAGAAGAGCTTTCCTCTATCCAACTCTCTGAGAAGTGGTTGGAGGTGTCATCTTCCAGTGCCTTCTTGAACAGTATGGCAAGCCGCACCCTAAGCCCTTGGATCTCATTGTTTGGCGCACAGCTGGAATCAACCGGAAGACCCGGAAGACCTGACTGCTTCAGGTGAAACGATGCTGAGGGATGAAAAGTTGGAGGACTGGAAGTTACATCACCTCACCTGGTATGTGCGATAGATTGCAATATTTTAGATCAATACGTATAATTACTTGATACCGTATGATACAGTATCTACCTCCATATTACCTTCATAGCGTGCATATACTGCATATTGTGATCATGTGCGTGCGTAACGTGGGTCAACATACATCAACTTCTTCGAGGATGCAGCAGCTGCGTTGAGCGCTGCATCTAAGAAGGTGGTGACCTTGGAGCCGAGCAAGCGCACCCGGTGTGTACATTGAGATACCGTATTTTCACATCCGTGAGAAACGGGGGTCCAAGTGAGGAGAAATACATGATACGACATGATACGACATGATACGACATGATACGACATGATACGACATGATACGACATGATACGACCCGTAGTATCAAATTATAGTCTGAAAGTGTGCCGTATGAATTATACCAGACTTCCATGTCAATTTCTGCCCAAGTCCTCATTTCACATCATGGACAAAGACCAACATTGCAGCATTTGTATGTGCTGGAAGTCAAACGTCCTTTTTGTGTTGCTTAGGTTGCCCCGTTTCTCCGTGGCAACATGCGCAAACCTGTCGCAGCGAGCGACGCAAGTGTCCGAACTCCAGGGGTATGTGCAGATCTATGGTACTTTGACGTTTGCGGAATGACCACCAAACATCACCAAACCATTGTGGATCATCTTGGGCGGGATACAGCAATGTGAACGTAGAGCGCTGTCCTGGTGGCGTGAGGGAAGAGTGGCTGCAGCGACCATATCTCCCGAAGGCCGGGGATGTTTGCAAGACCCAAGGTGCTTGTTGTGCAGAAGCGGAAAATCTGCGAGCCAAGAAGAGTGCTTCGTTTCAGTTTGGTTTGACAAGAAACTGGTATATACACTGACTGCTGACGCAAACGCCAAAATGACACTAGTTTCTTTGCAATGAACCCCCACAGGTCGCCCATGGCAGGAGCATCCCGTTGTTGGATTGCTGATTGTGCCATACCATGCCATAGCATGTGGAGTCAAACCAGACCTGAGCCTCTATGTTTCTACTTCCACTAAGCCACTGAAGGAGTCTTCCAGACGGGAGTCTTTGGGATTTCCTGGTCCTCTTCCGCAGCAGGAGTATGTCCAGGCACAGACATACACATTCCGGGCGTTTGTCTAAACCCGGGTGAGCCCCCCAATCTAGGGCTGTTTGAATAGGGGAACGTGATCAGTACCGTGTGGCACCCTATTTTTTGCTAAAGCCCAAGTTTGTCTCCGCGAGTTCCTTGCTGGTTTCGAAACAGGATGTGAGAAATGAGATGAGAAATGGCCCAATGCGCGGCGTCTCAGAGATTCTTGCGGTTGACTCGCTCTCATGCAGATGGTGGCCCAGCGTTGTTGGTTCAGGATGGGTTTGGTGTCTCCGAATGGACAGCACCCTTTCCGCCCAGGCAAGGGGCGATAGATGTGGTGCCGTTGTTCCAAGATGTTTGATGCAAAGACCTGGTGGTACCTACGGGTAGGCCTACTTGGACCAGACACGCGCCTGCCTACACCCGAGCAGGACTGGCAGGATAATATACTTAAGATCTCAGCAGAATCTGGCATACTTGGCATTGGGCATTGGACGGTTCTGAAGAGCGGTTGTCTACAATGCATTTACAGGCACACGAGCCATGACCAAGGAAGCCTTTTGCTCCGCCAAAGTTGACATACTCATGTGCAACATCGGTCACTTTGGTGAATGATTTTGGAAGGAGCTTCCATTTTCTGCTTCTACTGGCCCGAATCCAAGAGTGCTTGGCTGCAGCAACACGTAGTGCCGGTGATGTGGATCAGGTGAGTCAAAGGTTCCTGTGGATTTTGTATCCCACTGAAGGGCATTTCATGCGCTGGCAAGAGTCAACATTGAGGCCCACAAGCCAGTAGTTTCCCGATGCAGGTGGGCTCAAACTGCAGCAGACTGATTCCTGGCCCATGCCACATGGGCTTGTCACGGTTTGTCTCAAAGTCCCCAACATGGCAATGTTATTCTAGGAAACTATGGACATGTTGATCAACGACCTTTGGATTTAGAGGTATTATCAGGTATCTCATTTTGTGACAAGCCCACATGACGTGTTGAATGGATTGCTTTGCTGCAGGCATATGAGCGAGACCTCCGGGCAGTCGGACCAATGGCGCCTACGCCAGTGAGCCCACCTGCTGTTCAAAGCCAACGAGGCGCTTAAAAAATGACAAACACACAGCTTCAGCACGAAACTTGTTGCATTGGATCGCTTGAGCATACTATTTGTTCGTTTTACGCGTTTCAAGATGGATTGATCAGATCGTTGTGGCGGACAGGACGAATCAGTCAGAGAGTGCAGGGTGCTCTCCGTGCTCATGCAGCATTGCACAGTGAAGGCACTTGGTGCATTTTGTCCAGATTTGGGTCGTCAGAATGATCAAGCCATATCAAGCCCCCCAAAAATGGATGGTTTCAGATTGTTTAGTAAGTTGAATACTAAAAACGGCCCCCTTTTTGTGGGTCCATTGCTGCTCCACTGGCTTGACCCCTAGACATGTCCAGAAGCTTCCCATGGTGCCAGGCACTGTGCCCGTAGCTACACCAAGCACTGCGCCAGCAGGTGGTACTTTGCCAATGCCAGCCATGGTGGATCCTGCCTGCGTTCGCTTGATATCCAGTGGTGAACGGAGGGAGCAATTCGGATCTAGGGACTTCTAGGGGTATCCGTATTGCCTACGTAAAATGGCAAGCCAAGGAGCTACGAATGGAGTTTCCCAACCACATGATACTTCTACTGTTTACGTGTGTATTGTCCGTATCCTGACAACATTGGGTATGTCCGGTATGTCTGAACTGGGATATACCATAAATCCCCCCAATACCCTCAAATGGCCTTTTCAATAGGGGAAAAGATCATTGTCATCATTAACCAGTGTATTTGTAAATATATACATGTATATAATATCTAAAATATATACATGTCTATCTATATCTGTAGGTGTGTCTACAGAATAGATCCGTATCCGTATACCCATTTAATTATCTATAAACGTCTATCTAATATAGATCTCTACATTTCAAAAAAGATATTTTACAGTTTTACATAGACCCCAACTACCAGAGATCCAACATGGACAGCCAGGTCAATGGCGCATCGGAACATGGTCAACTCTTGCGGCAGGCGAAGGAGGTCATTGCCTCTCTCGACACCTGTGGAGACCCCACAGTCATGGAGCGTTGGATGCATCACCTCGAAGAGTCGGCGCATCCGATGAAGGAGGTGGGGGCCGTGTCAGCTGAGAATGGATGGCACGGACTGAATGTTCTATGATGTTGTGATGTGGACAGGCGGAAAAGATTATGGGAATGCTTCGATCTTTGGTGAGACAGGGATTTTGTGCAGGCACTGCTGACCAGGCCATCTGATTGCTTGTAAACTCGAGTCTCCCCAATTGCTTTGGGATGTTTTGGTCTAGAATGGGCGTAGCAAGCAGCAACCATCAGCAACCAGTGTGAATGATTAGTCATGGTATGTCATAGTCATGAGTTCCATGAGTTTCAATGTGTTTCCAATTCTGATTCTATATCCATTCCGCGTCTCGCTGAAGGCCATGCAGAAGCGTAGCCAGGCCTCAGCTGGTTCAAGCTGCGTGTTGTTGGGGCATTCAGCAGATTTTTGGGTTGTTGGGGCCAGGTCATGCGTGGTCCTGTTCCTCCCCGGTTGCAAGATGTCCCAGAAGCTCGGCTGGTGGTTTTTGAAGAAAACACAAGAAATCTATCTTCAAACTATTATAGTCCAAGGGCACCGCCCCGATTTCAGAGATTCAAGGGGTTTTTTCCAGTCTCAGTGATAGAACAGAAATATGATGAACTATGTTGTATCACTGCATCACGTTGTCAGAGCTGAAAGAAAAAGACCCTGCCCACCTTTCTCGTTGGCCGATTTCCAGCTCGTGTCTGCAAAGCATTCAGCAACGAATTTCCCGCTAACACGATGCTGGAACATGATCGGACTGACTCGCTGATGTGGCTTGTGGCTGATGTTCTAACAGATGCCAAGGAGAGCTCTGGACAATGCCTGCTCCTTATGTGAGTGAGCTTTCGAGCTTTCATTTGGCAATAGTCAAAGTTATCAACCCCCAAAATGGAAGGGTCCACAGGTGCCCCAGTTTTGACCCATACCCTGCCCCATACCCATTTTGTGCTTTCTGTCTGAGGGCCAACCCTGCAAACATCGTCACCGCACGGGCCAACCATGCAAACATCGTCACCGCACGGGCCAACCATGCAGACATCGTCGCCGCACGGGTCACTCTCTCGTGGAATCCTAGCAACTGCTCCCAACACTCAGGTGCTGGCAGAAGCCTTCAGAAGTCACTGTTTGACAACGGTTTGGTTTTTGTGACTCTTACAGTTGTGAATCTGTTTTGCCCATAATTCTTGATCATGATTGATGCTCAGAGCTTCATCTTCCTCTGAACTTGGCAGTGTCTCATCTTGGAAGACTTGACCGACACAGGCCGGCCGAGATGGGCAGATTGCTGGTGCCGCACAGGCACCTGAGACAGGGAGAGTTCGCATGGTTTGAAGCATTGCTCTAAGAACATCTACCGGTAGCCCATGGTAGCTGCCATGCAATTTCATGCAATAATTTCATCTCGCTGGCCTTGTGGGGACCCATCAGCATAGCAGCACTCCATCGTGGCATTTTGATGCATTTTGCACGGGCGAGGCTCAACGGAACATGCACGCGATCGCAAGGAATTTGGTAGACAAGGGCCTGCTAGATCCCAGGAGCAATTCGAATTTCGGAATCGCAGTTGCTTTTGCAGTTGAATAGACATCACGTATCAGCAGTTTTTCTGCAACACACTTTACTCTCCTCCTGGAAGAATCCCATATCCCTGCGCGCTTAGGAGTATTCCTAATGGACTCTCAGAAATACCTGCGAACGACGTGGACATGCTGCTTGGCAAGCCTTGACGGTCCATTAGTTGCGCTCCCAAGCGTTTTGCTGGATATTTGAAATGGTGACAGTGAAATCGCGGGTTACGATGAGGTTGTCGATGCTTCGGCATTTGAAAGAGGTTGGAGAAAGCTCGAGGCTGCGTCCTGTTCATTACATTCAAGAACCGTTGAAGAAGAGCCACTCAATATGATTTGCAACAGGTTCTGTGATCTTGTAAAGTCATTCTTTGCATGCAGAAGAACTTGTTTTGTGTGACTTCCAGCGGGAAAAGAGGATCTTATTTGTTTTGCGTGTCTTTTGGATTTTCTGAGGTACTGTACCATTATTGCGATCTTGATGATTATATGTAATTTGGAGCAGCGTTTTCTCAAGGCTGTGCTCATGTGACATCTTTGTGTTGGCAACCGCCAGGACTCACAGACGTCATATGGAGGAGCACATTGTCCCACACAGTTTGTGATGTTTGTGTGTTGCAACCCTTGCCACAGAGTACTTGTAGCATTAAGATCATTAAGTACGATTAAGTACCATTGAGCTCATGGTCAGTTTGTTCTGTACTGTATTTTTTCCCTGATTTTTTGGCAACAGAAAAAGCGCCTTCCAGAGTCTATCCTTCCAGGAGCTTGGCCTAGGAAATCGAAGCATTATTTGAGTGTCGCTGCACACGCCTTGTGCGTCTGCACATCGTCTCAAGCGAGATTCTGTAAGGAGAAGGGATCATTACATGAGACGTTTTGAGTCTTGAGTTGCGAGAGAATTTCACCAATGTTTCAAGTTCTGAAAGTCTTTTAGCTCTATTTGCTGGTCCAATCTTCAGGATAGCGACGCTTATTTTTTGCAGCATTTTGCAGCAGCTATCTCAGATGCTCCGCTTTCAGATTTCGTGCCCGGGATGATGAAGATGGATGACACTTTACAAACATCCAAGAGATTAACTGGTGATAACTGGTGACATGAAGTGTGATGACTCGTGAGAGGCAGGGACAGATAGGGAAATGTGTCTTCGCCGTGCTTCCAGATGTTTTGAGGTTTTGCCCTTGAACTTGGGCAAACTTCTGAAAGCCGAAATTGCTGAATTTGGCACGAGCATTTTGCATCGCCATTGTCGCTTGTCTCTGAGCGATTTTCCATTGAAGATATTGAAGGGCTTTGATCGAAGGCTTTACATCGACGTGTTAAGCCGTCGAGATTTGAGTGGTGCAGATCGCAGCCTGGCAGCTCAAGTGTTTTCAAGTCCTGGATGAATTTCAGGATTCGAACCGGCGATTTGTTCAAGTGGGAAGTAAATGAATCACCATGAATCATAATCAACTGATGAATCAAAATATTCCAAAATCAACATGTTGAAATATTTTGGAACAGCTTGAAGTAAACTTGAACAGTTCGGCCAGCTTCCAGGGTGTGCAGGCACAGCCAAGGCTGCATGGTTTTGTTCAGCTCAGACTTAGACTTCCTTGCACTCATGGATCTGAACTTCTTTGTCCTATGAAGTTGAAGTATGATTTGCCTGATGTGCTTGTGACCAAGCTGGCCTGTAGCACCTCCAAAATCATATAGAATGGCAATGACTCAGTGTTCAGCAGCATAGTTCAGCGGAGTCTGCTTTTTTGAAGCGATGATCAAGTCGCGCTAGTCTCGAGTTTTTTCGAGGAGTGAGTGCTCATCAGCTTTCTGTTAGCACCCTCACGGGATCGGCCAACAAATGCTGATTTTCCCTCATTTATTGCGACCTTTGAAATTCAACTGCATCAAATGCGAAGCCTTGTGGGCCATTCGGGCAGCCAAATGTGCAAGCCCTTTTGGTCATTTGATCAATTGCTTCGCCACATTTCGCCACTTCCTCAGCAATTTTGTGATGTTTGGGATTCCAGCGACTTTATTTCAACAGCCTCGCTTGGAATCCTTGCAGAGTTATCACTCTCTTCAAACTCTGTTTGCCAACAGGGTGGTGTTCGCTTGACCGTTGCAGATTGACTTGCCGTGACTTGCTTTGGTTCAACATGGTTCAACCTTAACCATTCAAGTTACATCAAGTTGCACTTGCGATCGTCGGCCCAAGTCCATGTGTCCATGTGTTGCTGGCAAGTTGAGACCCCGGCAGCAATCCCCCGAAGGGCGAAGGACATCACGCGGGCATGGGATACAGCAAAAAGAAAGCAAATAGCGCAGCAATGGTTGAGCGTCTCGTTTTTCCAAGTTCAATTCACCATAATACAGCAATATGTAATTTTCTCAAAGTTCATATTGCATAAATCACTTTCTGACTTATGTAATTGTCCGTGGATTTGTTCAGTTGTTCATTCCGTGCTTGTGTCTTTGCGGTGCCACTGCATGTTTGTACTGAGTGTGCATTGATTTCTTGAATCGCCCTTAGGCACTGGTGTTCCAGTCGAAGGTGGAAACCATAGCTTCAAGTCCAAAGACCAGAAAAGGAAAGCAGAGCACTTCATATGCATTGAGCCGTCAGCTTGACGCAGCGACACAAAGGCATGGTTGCAATCAACCCAAGACTAAATCAGAGTATATCCTAATGACCTTTTCAAGTACAAATTGTCATGCGACTGATGACATCAGAGCAACTTGGCTGTGTGGCTGCTAAAGACCGGCCACAAACCCTGCAATTGTCTACTGACCTGCTCCTCACATGTCGCCTCCTGGGTACAAGCAGACCCACACATGCGTATAGGTATAGTACAAACGTGTTCAAACACACATACACACACAATTACATGTGTACATCACTTTAGACATGTCAGATCAAAGATAAATACTGAACAGAATTTCTGATCTCCATGCCGCAATCTTTTGCTCTCAGCTTTGGAGCTGAAATAAAGATAGGTCTGATGTTGATGCGCTGCTGTAGGCTGTCTTAATGGAGGCTGCTCATGCTGTAATGCATGAAGACATGAAGCAAGTTCACGTGTATCACGCGTTCTTGCAGATTTTGTTGTGAGGAGTGAGAAGAGAATATTATTGCTACCACCACAAAAGTATGACATCCACTGAGAATCTTAATCAAAGAAGATTTCCAAGCTTTTGTAAAGGCCCAGGCAGTCCCTTTTGGATCCCTTAGTCTTGGCGGAAGAGTTGCAGCAAATGTAGCCAGCAAACTATAGTGACTATAGTGACAACATGTGACAAGATGTTAGAATAGCCAGCATAGCAGTGTCTTCTGCGGCCATGCATTGCGAATGACGCCGAGCCGGAGAAAGCTGCGATGCTTTCTGCTTCTGAATGCGCTGCTTCTCAGATGTTTGGTGCAGCCGCAGGTGTGGCTGGGTGCAACCCACCAATCTACAACTGGGACACATCGCACTGAGCGACCCGGCAAGGGCTCGCCACGAGTTGTGAGAGACTCCAAGCGATCAGACTCGGAGCTGTGGCCGGAGATGTTTGACTGGGTAAAAAGCACTGGTATGGATACCTCAGATATTCAAGTCCAAGTTGCTGCAACTGAGGATCTGGCCAAAGGAGAACTTGGACTAGTAACCACAGCACCACTAGTAGCAGGGGATATACTTGCTTGGGCACCCACTTCACTGCTACTGAACAAGGACAAGGCAATTAATCTTTGGGGATCATTGGTGGAAGATTTGTCGGATCGCCTTGCGTTGATTCTTCTCCTGGTGCAAGAGCGCTTCTTGCACGGGACTGCTTCGAAGTGGCACGTCTACATGCAGAGGTTGCCGGAGTTCGACGGCGACGTTTCGGGTCCCAGTTTTCTTTGGTCAGAGGAGGAGATCTCCTTGCTACAGGGAAGTGATGGATATGGGGCAGCTCTTGCAATGTATAACACCATTGTTGATGAATATGAGTGGCTCAATGAGAAGCTTTTCCTAAAGCATCCAGATACCTTTCCAGCTGATAGCTTCAGCTTCAAAAATTACTTATGGGCTGCAGCCAATGTGGCCTCAAGGGCATATGGGGATGACCCATCAGGAACTCATCTTTGTATCGCACCACTGGTTGATTTTCTAAATCACAAAGCCGGCGCTTTGCAGCTCACACGTTTCGGCAATGGCATTGTAGCCTATGCGCACAAGAATTACGAAGCCGGCGAGCAGGTTTGGGTAAGCTATGGTGGGAAAAGCAACGCTGAGATCTTGTCTCAGTATGGATTTGTTGATCCTGATAACAGCCAGGAGGCAGTCTATATCAGAGTGGGAGAGCATCTACCTGTAAACTCCAATGCACAGCTGGAACTCATCAGCCAGTTGCTTGAAGATCAGGATCCTGCAACTGCGATCTTTCGCATCTCGCGAAAGCCTCGAGAGTGGGAACCAAAGTTGATGCCAGTCCTGAGAATTCTGGCAAAGAAAGATCACTTTCCACAAGACGCAGAAGAGATGATTCCTCGACAGGAACCAGAACTAGAGGCATCTGCTTATGAATTGCTGCAGCAAGGTTTGAAAATGCGAGAGAATGAATATCCGTTCTCTCTTGAAGAGGACAAAAAACAGCTTGATAAGCTGGAGAAGGACCCCCCTGCAAATGCTATTGGTGATCGATTGACCCTGGCCTTGAAATTACGCATCTCAGAACAAGAGCTGTTGGAGCTTGTGATGGCATATGCTGGTGAGCAGGCATTGCGTGCCAAAGCCTAAAAGGGCTTGCTGGAACGAAAAAGTCAACACGTCAGTTCTGACTATGTACAGTAGTTCATGGGCATGAAGAGGAATATGCAACATAAAAGCATCAGCAAGCTCATTTTCATCAAAAGAGCTCGACCTGACGACCAGCTCTAGAGCAACTGTTCGATATGTGATGGGCTCCCAGCCACGGCTGTTTCACAAACTTAGCCTGACCAGCCATGCCATGTAACGACAGTCATCCAGCGCAACAAACACTTTTGTAGAAATGTCCATTGTCATGAATGTTCTCACTTAAAAAGCAAAAGGTATCTATCAGTTCAATATTCTGTTTGTGAATCGATCGCAAGAAAGCTCTGATTGACACCCCAACTGTAACCTGCCTTAGACAACAACAATCCAAAATCTGATCCACGTTGACGCCTCACCGTGTCTTTTGCCAAGAGCTTGGATTGTTGATTTATCATCAATCCTGATCCTTTGACTGGCCGGTGCTGACTCAGGAGACTGTCAAGATGAGTGCTGAGCTTTGTGTGCAATGACAAGCAGCTGTGTTCAAGATGTTTCAAGATGGATTATCAGAGAGGACTGACTCTTGGTCCTTGAAATGGATTGAAATGGATGATGATTCGGTGATCACAACTGAAGGTGGTCATCACACCCTTCCCAGCACCAAGCAGCTGACGACACGAATGGCCTCTAGCGGCCGCAACTTGCCGGCCAAGGCGGAAGGGTAAAATATGGTAAAATTCATGGTGGTTTCATAGGGGTTGTAATGGTTTTCTTGTGTGGAGCATTGTGGAACAATTGTGGAACTGAACCAGATTTATCCATGTTCCTTGGAATTTTGGCACAACCACCTCCTCTTGCCACGTGGATTCTTAAAGGATGTTTATTGTAACGTTACAAGTGATAGTGCAAGGGGCATGAGGTTGAAACCTGGTGCAGGCGCAAACCATGCAGAATCTGCAGCATTTGTTGGCAGCTGCCAAGAAGAATAAGCCCGTGACCCGCGTGCGGGACTCAGAAGGGGGAGTCATGGTGGAGCTTACAGAAGAGAATTCCAAACTATGCCAACCAAGATGCGTTTCTCTGAGTCATGTCTTTTCTTGATTTGATATCAACTCAACTCTGCACTGCATGTCAAGATTGGACAGCCAGCAGCATGATCGCAGGTAGAGAATGCGCGGATGTTGAGGGCGAAGTTTACCGAGCTGCAGGCAAGCGCCAAGCGCCGATGGGAGCGATCAGGAATTTCTGCTTCGATTCGCTTGGGCTCCAGGATTCTCCTGATGGAGCAGATTTAGATCCGCTGACAGTCCCCAAATGTGTGGAGCAACTTGGCTTGCATATGTGTGTTGTTGTTTTCTATTTTTGAGAAAACTTTGGCTGGTGGTTTCGCAGGTGAGTAGAGCAAAGAGCTGTTCGAATTCATGTTTTTATCATGGTTTTACCATGGTTTTATCATGGTTTTATCAAGTTCTACCGTAGAACTACCCTTGTAACAACTACCCTTGCCTTGCAGGTGCAACCACTGTGGGTGGCCAGTCTATCCTCGGGAGTCCAAGGCATCACGCAGTGATCGCTTCCACCATCCAGCCATTTCCATCCTCCAATATACGAGAAATATCATGGGATAATGGAGGATGGATGGAAATGGCTGGATGGTGGATTCTAGGATTAATGATCCTCCAAAATCATACGAAAATGATCGTCCAATATCAATCCAGTATGAATCCAACAGCCTGTAGAGCCAATCATGATGAGACATGACCATACATAGTCATACAGAATCTACATGTTCCTTTGCGGTGAGTAGCGGTTGTGCAAAGCATTTCCAGATTCTACGTGGGGTAAGAATGTCAAGACCTGCCATGGCCAATCAATGCCCATGGCACGCATGGCACGTTCAACACAGCCTATGGGGATGGGTCAAAACCTGTTATACCATATTTGGGGGGATGAAGATGAACATGATGAACACCCATTAACATCATTTACCAGCTAAATTTTGAGGTTCACCAGAGGTACAGAATTTTGACACATCCCATACTACCACAGCATCAGTTGTCTCTGGAGAGCAGATGGTAGGTAGCAACCAAGAAGACCTTTGCACGAGCGAAAATCTCAGCAGTTCTGAGTTGAATCTCACCTGTGGCCTTGTGCCAGCCGTCACACATGCACATGTGGCCAAGGCCGGCATAGATAGAGGCTCGAAAAAGGAGGAGGAGGCGCATGGCCTTCCATGTGAGTTCACTTAAATTCATGTGTCGACACGCACAAGCAGATATAAGCAGCAAGTTCACCAGTGATATGCACTTCCGTGTTTGATTTTGGAAGGCCAAGCGGCGTGCAGCCATCCAGGCAGCTATAGATGCCGGAGAGGTGAGGACTTTTTTTTTTCCGGAAAAGATACCTCCTTCTCGACATGCATTTGCATTGTCACTGGGCTTCCGGCAAGGAAATTCCTGAAGAACTCCTGAGACAAGGAGGAGAACCTGAGGGGTACGCAGCCCAAAGGACACAGTTACTGGTACTGATTCGTACTGTAATGATCTGTATGATATCTGAGATATTGCATGAGACCCTCAGGGAGTGGAAGATCCAGCCTTTGAGGCCAGCGGCCAGTGAAGCAGATAGCAGAGACACAGTGGAGCGCATGGCAGATCAGCTGCAGGCTCTGTTGACATTTTGTGACATTTTGGCCAGCAGAAGGATATGCCAATTGTGTCATTTGCAATTCATCCATGGCATAGCTCGGCCACAGCTTGGCATGACATTTTTGGCCTGGCAGGAGTTGGAGGACAGAAACCAGCAGTCTGCACACCTAGCGATTTGCGAGAGATGTATCAAGGCAACCCTCACGGCTCGTTGATGCTTGATGACATGATGACATTGACTTCTGAGGCTGGAGAAGCAGCTGGAGGATTTGGAAAATCAATCCAAAACACTGGTGGTACAAAGCTGAGAGAAGGAAACCATAGGAAACGTACATTTGGAATCATTTGGATGCACTTGAGACAGTAATTAAGAGATTTAAGAGGGCTACTACATGCAGCAGGGTTCAAAGAGATTCAAAGGGGAAATATGGGGAAATCGAGTTGTAGATGTTGTAGCACAATACGTACATCGATTACATCAATACATGAGTCGCGGCTCTGGCTTTGCAGCACAATGTGTGAACTCCAGGGATCTCCAGCGTGTCCAGCGTGCTTAGGACGAGCGGGATAGACTTCAAGAAGAGCTTGACGATGCTACTGACAGGCCATTTCTTGACATCTTTCTTGACATGTTTCAACCTTGTTTCAACATGATTTGACAAGCTTTTCAGGGGTTGAAACACAGGGGAATGGCAGAAATTTGAAATGGCTGCAGGATTGAGTACATGGAAGAAGCAGAGCAAAGATGGCGAGACAAGGTTTCAAAGGCGGCTGATGACTTTGAGATACTTTGAGAATGAGATATTTCTTGCTGCAGCTTGCTTTTGCTGAATCTGAAAGCCTTTGCTTTGACAGTCTCGGATTGAGAACGACCGCCTCCTCCAGGAAAAGCGCACTTTGCGTCTTTTTGCGTCTTTTTTCCCATATTGGATTTGAGCAATCAATGCAGACAATGCAGTCCGGAACAGTCGATCAAGCAGAGCCATGCAGAGCCACAAAAAAAGCGATTTCAGGAGCTGGAGAGATCGAGCTTTGTAAGCTCAGACCGAGAAGGTGGTCTGATTGCTTCGCTGCTAGTTCTAGACCTCAGATGGTGGAAGTGAGCATTTATTCAATTCATTCTACTCCTTGCAAGTTGGCATTTGGAATCTCCAAGGTGAACTTGAGAAATTTGGAGTATTCATTCCGATTTGACTTCGTATTTGGTTCGGACTGAGGATGCCAGACAGCTTCGGGAAGTGATCGCGGTGATGAAGCGGCGGAGAAGACTCATGCTTTTCCCTTAGCTTTATAAAGTCCTTTGCCTCTGCAATTCGCGATAGAAGACACAGATGAAAAATGGTGAACATAGAAGCAACTTGGCGTAAGGCAACAGTTCGTCATCATGTCCTTATCGAATACAGTACATTTTGAATCATTTTGATATATTCTAATCATAATATTCTAGTCAATACATTCTATTGATACATTCCAATACATTCATACTCCTGTCCCCAACATCCCCAGTTGAACCCAGGCTCGCCAAAATGCAGAATGAGCTGAAAAAGCCTTGCTGGCCAATTATTTCTTCGACATTGTCATGCGACAACACTTTGGAAGCTAGGGAGTGTGCATAGCTTGAAATTAGATGCTATAGTACTATAGCATTGTAGTATGCCTTGAAAGAGACACCATTCCAGAAATTTGTAGCTGACTGTCACATGGCAGGAGACAGGAAGAAGATGAGGTCAAGACAGTGCTAAATGCCTGGAAAATCCGCATCATGAAGGCACCTTGCCTGGTTGGATCTTATTGAAGTCCGCGTGCATTACACACAGTTCCATGGACAAAAGCAACAAAATGATGCACGTTGTGTGGCAGCATGTGCGTATCAGCCATGGTGAATCATGAGCTTCTCACTGTAGTCGAGAACCGCAGGAAAAATTCCAGAGAGAACTGGACGATCTGGATGCCAGGCGGAGGAAAGAGGTGCTTTGCACTGAAAGCTGAATATTAGTTGATACCATAGGGTCGATCTGTGTTGCAAGGCATCCTAGACATTCCATCATGGCTCCTGAGTTGGCTGACCACTTTCCGCGGCAAGGTTCGAGAGCTTCAAGAGCAACTGCTGGCTGACCGTACTCACATCAGTGGACTTCAGGTACGTGTATGCCACCTATGCACTTTCAGATGTTCGCAGATTGCCTGAAAGTGTAGTGTTTCTACGTTTTTCCTTCACTTTGCAGAGAAACCCTCAGATGCAGACCCTCTGGAAGTGTTCAGCTGAAATCTGCCAGGCTCATGTGGAGCAGCTCCGTGGAAAGATTCGCCAAGCAGCTCACCGGATGATCGCCGGGGCCCCAAGGTATCAAAGCCCCGGCATGAAGGTGAGGCAACTATCTACGGATTTGACAATGACTTGACTATGATATTACAATATATATTTATCCAGATTTTACCTGTGCACTTCCTTTCACCAGATTTGATGCCATACTATTTAAAGTTAAAGTCATGTTTGAATCATTGTGATAAGCTTCACTTCTCAAAACCTTTTGCTGCCGTTGCAGCTGCAGATCTGATGTCAGGAACGATCGCTTAGCTCCAAAGCATGGCCCTTCGCACAAAGTCATGCTGGAGCCTCAAGATGTTTGCAGAGGTATCCAGTGGATTTCCGGAATCATCCGGAATCCTTTCATCTCCCAGCAAGTCAAGTGAGGTTCGAAACCCTTGTTGATGGATGATTGTGGGGGGGGTCATACTATCCAATGTACCGGGGATGATCATGATCCAAGCACCGGGAATCCCTCCAAGGCTCTACGTGCATGGTGCGGAATCCATCCAAGCCTTGTCCTGGAGAATGAGTTGGAGCGAACGCGCAAGAAGCTGAAGGAGCTCAATCATGCTCAATCCACCAGAGCTTGAAACATGTTTACACGATGCACTGCTATGCTGCTGGGGTTTTAGTCCTCACATGTCCTCACAAATGTGGATGAGATTCCCATCCCAGAGGGTAGAAGTGGGTACTCCAAGGGACGGATTATGACGGATTCATTTGGCCCACCAGGAGACTGAAGAAGCTTTGGTTGAAGCCAACTTGCGTATCATGCCCAGGATGTGAAAGACATATTTCGTGTCACAAGCATTGTCCCCTCAGAGGATGGATGTGTTTGGCACTAGCTGCACCTAGCTGGCCTAGCTCATGTTCACGATCCGCTTCTGTCATAGTTTCGAGGCTGCGATGCTCTTCAAGTTGATCTTGACAAGACGATTGGAGAGAGAGATGCACTGGAGCAAAGGCGTGAAGCGCTGTATGGATCTGTATGGTATGTTTGGTAGTCTATGATTGGTTGAATGGTAGTCTATGATTGGTCGAATAAAGATGTGAAAAGATCATGAATAACAAATCAGTATAATCCGACAAAGAGTTCAAGAGTCTTGTCTTGCAAGCAGTTGTCACCTGCACGTGCAGGATCGACGGAGTTCTGGCGGAGATGGAATACATCAAGGAGGAGACTTGCCGAACCCAGCCTGCAAGCCAAGATTTAGGTTTAGCATGGTTTAGCAGTCTGAAAAAAGGGTACTAGTACCCCTAAATCCACTGGTTAATCATCATTAATTATCCCCATCATCATCCCCATTTTGGGGGTATGCGGTAGGCCCAATTTTCAGACACATCAATTTGCAGAGCAAGATTTGCAGACTCCCAGCTGCAGACAGCTAACAGCTGGTGCAGGAAGCAGGCCTTGATGAAGAGTCCATTGCCAGAAGAAAAGCTGCTCAGAAGGCTCACGAGGATCTGGCAGCTTCTTCAAGACTTTTCACTAAATTCAGCTAAGATCTGCATTATCATTTGATGGTGTTTGATGATTATTGACGATTTCCGATGCATTTCTTTGGATTTTCTGTACGTTTCTGTGCATCCGCTGGGAGTCCAGGATGAATGGCATCGCAGACTCAAAGAGGCTGTCCATGAAGCGTCAAAATCTCTCAGCTTCGCCTTGGTTTCGCCTTGGTTTCCCGGCGATGCATGCGTCAGGTGCAGGACAAGCTGGATGAGCTGCAAGAGAAGTACGACAGTGAGACGGAGCGACTTCCGCTTGAGTCACAGAAGTGCTTCCCTTCATCAGTTCATCATACAAGGGATTACTGGGGTAGATGAATAATCGAATATATTCCGAATAATGGTACCATCACATGCAAGCTGGAACAACACTGGATGCTCTGACTGTAGCGGGGCCAGGAAACACTTGCCAAGCAGCTCAAGGTGCCAAGAGTTTGCAATGTTTGCGTGGCGCTACTTGTACGGTTTTCGAAGGGCTTCTGCTGCCTTGAGGCCACCAGATTCTCGTACTGCCGTAATATGCGGTAACATGCCCTAACTATATGTAATAGATTGTAATAGTATTGCTACATAGTATTGCTACATAGTATGCCGCTGGCATGAACTGCGATTCTCTAGGCTGTGCAATCGAAGCTTGCCATCACACAAGATGCTCTCAATGCAACCTCAGCGCGTCCTGGAAGTGGGTCTGGGAGCCGAGTTGGGTTGCCACTGCAGACTTGAGCCGACCCTGATTGCTTGCGAAACACTCAGGGCAAAACGGTGACACGCAATCTAGGGATCCCATGGTATACATTGCATCGCAATGCGTAGCATCAGGATTCGTCAAATATGGACCGAAATGTATCAAATTTTGTGAATATTATATGATATTGTATATTACGATTATTACGATGCAGTGGTGCTCAATGGTGTATTGGATGTGCACCATCTTCTATGTCAGAGCTGCGCAAACTCGCCCCAGGTCAGATCCAGATGCCTTCCGGGTGGTTCCCAATGGGCAAGGAATTCTTTGCTGTGGCTGTTCCTTGGCGCAAGGGAAATTCAACTGAGACGGTAGCGCAGTGCAGCTTTCATAAAGCGTTGCTTGGAAGATAATTAATAGAATTGGTTCACATTACATGAGGCCATGTTGATGTCAGTTCTTTTTTCCCCTCATCCTCATATTTGCTAGAGCAAAGGCATTCTATTCTTTCACATCTTTCGCCTCAGGTTTAAAGCAGATCGTTCTTCGAGATGTGACGCAGTGTCTTCAGCTGTTCCGCTTTACCAGTGAACACAGAGTGAACACAGTCTTAGCAAACAACTGCTGCCACGCCATGAATGCCACTTTTATGTTCCAAGGCCCTTGCCTCCCAAAAGTGCGATGAGCGCATCAACGCCAGACCTGGAGACGGCCAGACCCTCTTGGTCTCAATGTGATTTACTTCTGAAGACCCGAGAGTAGTCATTCTATGTCATTCTATGTATTGGATGATCCGTTTAAAAGACTTCTGTAAAGGACCAAGGCCATCGAGTCCCACATTGTATACCATAATTATGTCACAGTTACACTGTGACTTTGAATGTTCCCCCTGTCCAAACAATTTCTGCACTGCTGTGTTCAGGCAAGACGCGCATTCTTCAAGAAGGCAAGCCAACTTCTGCTCTACACTTGAGCAACAGTCAATAGAGGGCAAATCGCAACATGAAACGCTTGATGTCTGGGTCGCCGCGTATAAACTGGCCTCCACATATCCAAAACCAGCAGGGCCTTGGTGGAAGACTTCAGCAAGATGACAAGTCTTCGACCTAACTCCGCGTCCCCAACGTCCCCAGTTGGGGTAGCACAACTTACTGTTGAGAGTTGCTGAGATCTGTTGAGTTATTACCGAGTTCAGTCACCTTTGACTTTGATCACTTTGGCAGACCCAGGTTCCAGAATATGGTGTGGAATGATGCCAAAGATCCATATCGCCTTTCAAAGCCCGCGCGACAATTTGAGATGATGCAAGTCCGTGAACTTCCCCGAAAGTGGATGAAAGTGGTGTATCAGATTGATGGTTCTTGCTCTTTCATCCATGGTGCCCCTCACAGGCTTGTTGCGGAGCCAGAGTTCCAGGTCATTCGAGAACCTTCCAGAAGCGACCCCAGCCTGGTCAAAAATCGATGCGAAAGCCAGGCATGCACATCAAACTCGAATAAATCCGATAAATCATGATAAACCTAATCACATCAAATCTCCAAGCCAAGCATCGAATCATCAAAAGTGTTCAAGTGCTCTTGCATTTAGGTCTCCCAGTTTCGGGCGATGTGGAACGACAAGATGTCACGGTGTCATGGTGTCATGGATCAGCTCTGTTCCAAGGCCCAAAGCCTGATGCTTCTCCACGACCAGGCGCTCGGTCAAAGGGATTCTGTGGAAACGAGTCTGGAAGTGCAGGGAAGTCCATCAATGTCCATCTTTGTAGCGCCAAACTTCAAGATGTTCAAGGTTGCTTGTCAGGTCTTCCTGCCTTGAAGTCGAAATCTGGACTTGCTGAATCCTAAGCTGCCAACCGTAGCTGTAAAAGAATTGCAAAGAGGATGGGCTTGCCGCGTGCACAGAGAAGATGTTCCATCACACACTGGTAGCTTCAATATCTTTTGTTTGCCTTGAGAATGAGAACAGACTGATCTTTCCGAGGTTTCCTTGAAGAGTTCAATGAGAGACTTCAGGCCCTCCTGATTGCGACAACGAGAAACACTGCAAAACCTGTAGATACAGCCGATACAGCCGTTCATGTCAAATTCGGCTTTCTTGCTGCTGCAAGGCCCAGATGCTTCAGATAGCACACCTGACAGGCGGTGGCGAAGTGGTTGTTCAACCTGTCAGCCAGTGCAGAAATCCCAATCTTCATGGCACATGTTCATCAGATGTGATTGCGCCAGGCGTTCGAAGTGGAGTGCTGAACTGCTGCCTCTCCACTGAACAGGTCTACCTGCACATTCCTGTGCTTACGCTTCCTTTAAGAGGAGCTGTACCAGGAGTGCTTGAGCTGGTCACATGGGGAACCGTTTCCAAATGATGACTATATGGCACATACTATGGCCAAAACGGAACTTTTGTGTTTTCTTGCTTTTGTTTCTGCATGACTTAGATGACCCTCATTTATTTCCAACCGCTGACATGTGTCCCGCTTCGGAATCATTCTCCAGCGGTGCTGGCTGCAAAAGCACCTCAGCAACCACATGCAGTGAGCGGTGCGGGTGTTCGTTTTGAAAATGTTTGTTGGTTCGTGGACCACAGCTGGTTGGTTTGTGCCTCTCCAAATTCGGTACAGTGGCGTTCATGTCACTTTCTTCTTGTTTCTCCATTGCATGGGTTTGCCTTGAGGCTTTTCCGAAGACTTTTTTTGGTTCCTAGTTGTGGCACATAAGCATGTCATGTGCGTAGAGGCCTTCAACTGTGTTCAGGTGTGCACCCATGCCGTTGGTTGAGCACACCAGAAAACTCTGAACCGATACTTGGTTGTCATGTGTGCCTTGGCTCAAGGTGTTGCTGTGTGCAGCCAAATCTAAGTGGAATGACATAGAATGTGACCTTTTCGTGACAGAAGTTTGCGCCTCATGGGAAGCGATGCACTCCCTGGTGACTCTGGGATTTCTTTGTTTTTGGAGTTACCTTTGGGACGGAGAGAATCCATCAGTGTGAGATCCAGTGATTTGGGCAGCAAAGTATGGTCAGCCTTGCAAACGTTGTCGGCCATTCATCGTTTCAAGCTGGATGGCTTTCAGTGTTTGAGACCGGATGGCCATCCTTTGGACTTCAATGAAAGGCTTTCTGCGCAAGGATTGCGGGATGGTTCTAAGCTACATGTGCGAGAACAACCAAAGCTGCGCAAACACGAGACTATTGTAGTGAACAAGGAGGATTTCCAAGATGCAAAAAGTGGCAACACTGAGAGGTTGCAGATTGAACCACACTTGTGGAGTCGAGAGGATCGGGAAGTTAAAGCCACAGATTTGAAGCAGAAAGCCAATGATGTTCTGAAAGAAGGGGGCTATCCTGAGGCTAGAGAGATATACTCTGCTGCTTTGGCATGGCTGCCCCCCGAAGATTCAGATGTCGAGCTCGTTGCTGCACTATTCGGAAACAGGGCACTGGCGCATTTGAAGCTTGAGAGATGGGAGGACGCCAAAGCAGATGCAGAAAAGTCCTTGCGGCTTTTGCCCGGCAATTTGAAGGTCGAGTACCGTTTGGGACTGGCAGCTCAAGCGCTTGGGGATCTAGGTGCAGCCGAGCTAAGCTTCAAGCATGTTCTGGAGAAAGATCCTGATGATCGCGTCGTAAAACATGCTTTGCTGAATCTACAAAGCAAAATGGCCAAAGAAGCACAACGGTCCTCTCGAAAGCCGGTGGAGAAAGAGACTCCAAAGGGGATGAAATGGCGATTGGGCATGTGGCAGCAAGGATTTAAACTCCCAAGGCTTCAGCATATTTGGAGAGATTTGCACACAGGGACATCTACAAGTTCTAGCTGCGCTCTTCCAATCGATCATGCAACGGCCCTCTCACAGGCTTGGCGGCATCAGCCGCCATTGAATCAGTTCTTTCTCAATTCTCTGACTGAGCTGGAAAAGACTGGACCTTTGCGCGTCATTGTGTTAGGAACTGGCAGCATGGCAGCTGTCAAAGCATCCTCAGATCTTCAGAGGGAAGCTAAAGGATTTCCCAACGTCGTGCTGGAGCCTTCCAAGATGTTGCTGAGATTGGCAGAGGATGTGCTGAAACGATCCCACGGATCCAAATCGGACACGTCGGAAACGACCTTCGACGAGCTCCACCAGCTCGAGCTCGAGCTCCATCGTCCTCTCTTTGTCCAGGCGCCTGGGCAGCTGGACTCGGAGTTTTCCATCCCAGCTTCGGTGTTCCCACAATCCATGGGCCAGTCAGAAGCAGATGAAAGACACAACGAAACCAACGAAACCAATGAAACTAATGAAACCAATGGAATAAATGAAACATGTGTTTTGATGTGCGACCGCCTCTCAGAAGATCTGGTTGGTGAGCGGCTGATCTCCACAATAAAAGCAGGAAAAGATGCAGCTCGGCGTCATCTCCCGGGCTCCAAGGTGATATGTTTGCCAGCAAGAGCTGAGTTGGTTTGTGCACCCTTGGAACTTCGATGTGTCGAGTGCTTGGGTTTCGACACGTCAAAAGCAAACGCACTGAGATTCACAGCTCATGCCAAAGATGTGCCTCCAGCAAGTACGCGAATGTGGAAGTGTGAGATGTGTTCATGGCGAAATGTGCCACAAGTCAAAGCTTGTGAACTTTGCCGTGGGACACAACGACAACGCTCCGTTCTGGATCAACATCGAGCACGGAAGCAGGACTCTTCCGGATGGTGGCCTTTGGACTTAGATACGGAGGCAAAAAGAGCCGGTGAAAATGGATGCATTTGTCGCTTGTGTGGGAAGGAGCAGATTGTTTGTTCCTTTGACTTCAACGAAGCCACCTTTGAAGAACAGCAAAGAGTGCTGGACCGGACGTTTGAAGCCAAAGTATTACAGCACAGTCATGTGAATGCCATTGCTGCATGGTGGCGCTTAAGAGGTCCCGGTGGAGCTGTTGTGGACACAGGTCCGGAAATGGCTGGGAATCTGTCATGGCCTGCCAAGCGCCAAGCGGTATTCTACTTGGGCTATGAAGTCGGTGTTGAACAGGACGAAGTGCTTCGGTTCCGGATGCAATTCTCAGATGAAAAGTCGCGAATCCACTTTGAGATGTTGCAGCCGCGTTTGGTGGATCGCATGGGTTTGATCAAATTTGACATTGATATTGTCAATGAGAAAGTTCTCAAAGAGCTGCAGAGTAAACTTGACGTCAAAACCAACAGGCTTTCTGTTGACATGAAAAATGATGCGGGCGGCGGAAGTGGCGTACCATTGCAAAAAGCATTGAAGAGAGGGGATAAACTTCTGACGTTTGGCCCATTTGATCTTGTTCCAGACACACTCACAGAGGATGTTTGGAAGAGAGTGAAAGACCGCTTGGAGCGCCATTCTTCGCGTCCAAAGCGCGGTGATCAGCCCATTCGCTGCACGTTCCAACACGGCGTTTTTGAAGGCACTCGACGCTGGCCCTTGCCTACACTGTGCGACGGTGCGATCATTCCCCGACAGCCCTCATTCTTCGAGCATTTTGGGCTCTCAGTAGCATCTTACTTGGCACTACTGGAGTGCCTTGACAGCAAGACAAATGCACTTCTCATAACTCTTGGATGCTTTTGATGGGATCACTGTTTCGCCTTGTGCCGTCAAGTGCAGGTGTATAGATTTGTGGATATGCGACATCATGTGACATTGTTATAATATAATTGAATTAATGATGTTATAAGATGCAAGCCTTGCCTGGAATACTTCGAGGTGGGAAATACAAGACTTTGTGAAGTCTCATGGCCGATGTCCACAAATCTTGGAGCTGCATTGCGGTCCCGTGCCGCTGCTGAGTATGTGTGCAAGCCGTCAAGGTGCCAGAGTTTGGGCCTGAGCCTCAGTCATCACATCGTCCTTAGGAGTGCTGGTTAATCCACAGGAGAGATGATGAAGGTTGGATATTGAACATGATTTTAATTGATGTTATATGATTTTAGATCATTTTATATGATTCTAGATCATTTTATATGATTTTAGATCATTTTATATGAATTTACATGATTTTAAGTCATTAAAATTGTGCTCTGTTTGAATCCATTTTTCTACTCACCCTCTCCAGATTCCACAGATTTGCGGACTGCAGGCAGTTGAGGCTATCCCTGACCTTCGAGATTTGGCACTCGAGACTGTTGGACACCCCAATGGCGTATGGGGATTATACATGGTTATACTACAGTATATTATAATCCCCCTGCCTGTTTCCTCTACAAAGTGTGGGCCTTAAGGCCCAAAAACAGGTTCATTTTATAGAGCCATTTTCCTCTACAAAGTTGAAATCTGGTAGCCCAAAATGACGTGATAATAAAAGAGGATATTTTGGTATATGATGGGGTTTGAACTTTAAACAAGTGCGTTTTTGGCTTCCTCGCTGTTTCTCATGAAAAAACAACCTGATGAAAATGCATTTTGTAGTGGGGACAGCTGGCATTGTAAGACACAATTTCAAGTTTGTAGAGGTTGCATGCTGCCATGTTGCGCNTCCTTTGTGTTGTTTTGGCCAAGATGGGAGATGCCAGAAACACAAGATGGCAAAACCACCGGAAAAAAGTGCACAGGCATCATTGTTCCTCATTGTTTCATCCGGATTGTGTTGGAACTGTTGGAACCATTTTTTCCAGAGTTTAAAATTGCATCATGGGATGACGTTCATTTTTCGGCAATCTTTTTGCAACAAGGTGGAAAGCAAAGTCAACACANGGAACCATTTTTTCCAGAGTTTAAAATTGCATCATGGGATGACGTTCATTTTTCGGCAATCTTTTTGCAACAAGGTGGAAAGCAAAGTCAACACAATCTCTGAATATCCCCAACAAATTTCTGCCTGCAGCACTGTGCAGTTTGGGGGAAAAATGCGGGCTGATTTTTTTTTAAGTGCCTGGGAATGTTTGGGACTGACTGGAGCCAAGGGCTTCTCTATAAAGTTCAAGGTTTCCCTATAAAGTTCAAACTGTGTCGAAAAAACGAGGTGAAATTTCAAAGGTTTTCTTGAGGAATGTTTGTATCTGATTATATCTGGAGTTTAAAAGAAGTTTTTGGCTTAATCCCTGATGCGGTCGATTTTATGAGTAGCCAATTTGAACTTTATAGAGGCTGGATTTCATGAAGGTGCTACCCATTTTGAAATTTATAGTGCTGGTCTGGGGTCCAGTTTTTAATTTACAAGTTCGGGCTTCAACACCCCTCGACTAAATTTTGAGAAGGCATTTTCGTCTACAAAGTTCAAATCTGGTAGCCAAAATCGGGTGGTTTTAAGAAGGTTTTATTGGCGTATTTGGTGAAAAGCAATCTGTTGAAAACGAATTTTGTAGTGGGGACAGCTGGCATTGTAAGAAACAATTTNGGTTTTATTGGCGTATTTGGTGAAAAGCAATCTGTTGAAAACGAATTTTGTAGTGGGGACAGCTGGCATTGTAAGAAACAATTTCAAGTTTGTAGAGGTCGCATGCTGCCATGTTGCGCGAAGATTTGAACTTTATAGCAGCCTACTTCCTTTGTGTTGTTTTGGCCAAGATGGGAGATGCCAGAAACACAAGATGGCAAAACCACCGGAAAAAAGTGCACAG
>BGPT01001120.1:112023-159413 GCA_003297045.1 Symbiodinium sp. clade C Y103
TTCTATGACTCGCAGCTTTGGACAACTGGCGGAACTCTTGTTCCGTCAAACCTAGCTCTGAGAGGACCTGGCTTCGGAGTTTTTCCCCTTCTGCCAGCGACGGAATTCCTGAAACTCGGCAAACTCCTCCATCTCCTGGGCCGTCAGTTTCTTGTTCTTCTTGGTCTTCTCGCTGTCGCTCTCGGATTTCTCCACCTTCTCGATCTTCAGGATTTTCCCACAATCCACACAGGTCTCTCGGCGCTGAGACCCGTTGCTTCCCGACTTCCGAGTCCTCTGATGTGTGCATGTACTCGCCCTCGACGTGGAACTTGCCGTTGACATAGTCCCGGGACTCCTTGGTGCCGATGATCGATGGATTGTCGAATTTGGGGACTTCCAAATTCCGGTCGGAATCTCGGATACCGTCTCGTGAGGCCACATCGGTTGGTACACTGTCCATGCGAAAAAGGGGCATTGATGTTGGCGCTCCATGGGGCAGCGCCAGAACGTCCTGCCAAAGTTTTCCCCCTGTTTTCTGGTGACAAACAGCTTGCTCGGTAGTTGATGGGAGCATCGAGGTGGCTCTCCCATCAGCAGGTAATCGTCCTCCGTCAGATAGCCCTGGGCCTCCGACCTCTGACTTGGCGCCGGAGAAGCCGGATTGGGAGTCACTGGAGAGAAGCGTTGAGACAAGTTCTCCGCCTCCTCCTCGATCACTTGGAAACTGCCCAGGCTCTCCACATCGGAGTAGGGACCCTCGGGAATCTTGNGAGAGAAGCGTTGAGACAAGTTCTCCGCCTCCTCCTCGATCACTTGGAAACTGCCCAGGCTCTCCACATCGGAGTAGGGACCCTCGGGAATCTTGGTCAACGGCCACACTGAGAATGGCCCCTTGCGAGGCTTCGGCACAAGCAGGTTGAGGGTCAAGCTGGTGACATGGGCCATCACCAGGAAGATCTTCATGATCATCCGGCGCCATGCTGTCATCGGTTCGGCCGCTTGACTGTCGACCTGGCGAGCTCGCTTGACATTGCCGCGCGACTCCATGGCGACAAGCAGAATCGTCTGGTTCAGCGGAAGAGTCCAGGGAGTCCTGTTCAGGTCCAGTTGAGCCTAGGTTGCTATCAGTCTCAGAGGTGGTCCTCAGCACTTCAAACTCACCTTGACTGACCTTGAGTTGTTCCTGGGCCTGCCTGACAATTGCAAGATTCTCATCAGAAAATTGTGAAAGTGGAACTCTCAAGGCTCCAGATGGACTTAAATGACATTTGACAGTGAATCCAAACTTCCGGAAATGAATCCTAAGATCTTGACTAGGATCAAGATACAGCACGGCTTGACAATGCAAAAGAAACGGAAGTGAAATCAAAAATGGTGCTGCACACGATTCCTTACTTTCAAAAACTGCCGGTCTCAAAAGGCTGCCACGTTTGCCCAAGCTTGTGGGGATCACCGCAACATACTTGGTCTTTGAAGTCCCATGAACAGATCGAAAACGGTGTTCTTGAGGTACCAGATGAGTCTGTAAACCAGGGGGAAGTGCATCGGTCATCTTCTTGAGGGTTTCCATACCAATCGCCATTCGTTGGCATCCAGTGTCAACAGTGGCACAGAGTTCATCCTTTGGTGTCTCAGGGAATTCCTCATGGTTGCTGATTTTATCATACCAATAGATATCATTAACACCTTCATTTCTCCGATTACCCCCAAACAAAACACCACTACCCCCAATAACAACGGGATCAACAACACCACTACCAACATCACATCCAGAGCGATCCTTATAATCTTGCTCAAAATTGGACTGTACGAATCCACTGTCAGTGTTCACACTGACTGGCACAGTCACACTACGGTCAAAATGACCTTGCAAGTCATTCGGGCTCTCAGTAGCGCTTGTCCTGGAAGTCACTTGATGGCTGGAAGGACTCACGTCGTTCTTGTCCAACAAGCCACAAAAGATAGCCTCCTCGGATTCAAGCAGGTTCACATCTTTGGTCTTGGTGCTATTGTTGCCATTCGCCTGGTTCTTAGGACACTCTNTCCAACAAGCCACAAAAGATAGCCTCCTCGGATTCAAGCAGGTTCACATCTTTGGTCTTGGTGCTATTGTTGCCATTCGCCTGGTTCTTAGGACACTCTGGGTCCTTGTGCCAATGCCCAACCTGGTGGCATCGGGAACACCTGGATTTGGCTTTTGCCTCACTCAGTGACATCCTATAGAACCCTCCCTTGACATACCCACTGGTCGACATAGAGCTCTGNCTGGTGGCATCGGGAACACCTGGATTTGGCTTTTGCCTCACTCAGTGACATCCTATAGAACCCTCCCTTGACATACCCACTGGTCGACATAGAGCTCTGAGGTCTCGAGCCATTGGCATTGTTGCCTCGCCACTGGCCATAGCCTCTAGCAAGGCTCTTCGCCTTCTTGGTTCTCACGCTCTGCATGAACGTTTTCTTCTTCTGACTCAACATCGTACTCAAGACCTCCTTCGCTTCGTGCTCATCCATAATGTCGTCCTCGTCCACGGTGTCATTGGTCACCGAGCCTTCGTCACCATCTTGTCCTGGTTGTAGTTCTCGCCAAAGCTCCTCCATCGCCAAGATCTCATCGTCATCGAGCTCCTCATCTTCCGTAGAAAGTGCCATGATGGAACTGGCCTTCGAGGAAGTAGTCGATGACCTATTCCGCTCAGTACCAACATCCTTGGCCAAGAGCTTCATCTCATGTTTTCGGCACCAGCTCTTGACATCTCTCATGAGGATTGAGCCTTGTGTAAAAGCCAACATGGCTTTGATTTCCGTCTCGGAGATATTCAGGGAGTTGATGAGAAGGAATCCCAGGTATTTCTCCGGCAAGGTGACATGGTGTTCTTGGATCTTTCTGACCGCGTCGTCGAACTTGGTGAAAAAGGATCGACATCCCTCATCCTTCTGGCGTTTCAAATGATACGTCAGCTTTGAAAGTGCAGCCAAAAGCTCCTCCTCTCGGTCCTCGCCGAACAGCTCCGGCGTGTCCATCACCTCCAAAAGCTTGTGTCCATTTCGTTCGTCACTCAGCCAAGACTGATCTCGAGCATAGTGTTTCAGCGATTGAAAGGGCTGGCCTGACAATCTTTGGAGAATCATCGGGCCTTGGGATTTCGGCTTTGCCCTCGTTGTCGCTAACCACAGCTTGGCCTTGATCAGCCAGTCTNAAGGGCTGGCCTGACAATCTTTGGAGAATCATCGGGCCTTGGGATTTCGGCTTTGCCCTCGTTGTCGCTAACCACAGCTTGGCCTTGATCAGCCAGTCTTGGAATGTCGAAGAAACACCATCCCATTCTGGGGGTGGCGGTCCTCCACCTCCTGAGCCTCTACCATACCCGGTCGGGCTCCTATCACCATCACTTCCATCTTCTAACTCCAACCGTCGAGCACGACGCCCTCGGTCAGCTTCACCTTCATAGTAGCTAGATCGGCGGTTTCGCCGCTGTCTCTGCCACTCACGAAACTCCTCAGAGTCATACCCATCATCACGTGGCCGTGCATCACCATGAGCTCGGCCATGAGGAGCATCCTGCGCCTCATCCACTTCACCGTCAAGGGAACCATGCGAAGACGGCAACGTCGCCATCACGTCACAACGAAAAAGAACCTACAAGGTCAACCTGGAGCTTGAATGCTCCGCCTACCACTGTAAACGGAACCACAGGGGACGCATCTTTTTGACGCAAACTCCCAAGGCCCACATTGAGCCGTCACGTACTGCGGTGGAACACATCCACCATGAANACGCAAACTCCCAAGGCCCACATTGAGCCGTCACGTACTGCGGTGGAACACATCCACCATGAATGCCTGGTTCCAGGCCAAGTTCACCTGAAATTCACAATATAATATGTTGGCTGCTACCGTGCAGCTCGTTTGCGACGGCCAGCTTCGCACTGCGATCTGCGGGGTGCAACGCAGAAGATGAGATGGGGGCCGCTGCTAGAAGCAGCGCTGATGACATGGTGCCGCCGCCGTGAAAATGTGGATGACCGCTGCGCAGCGGCAAAGTTCCATTTAAGGGCTGCAATACGAGTCGGCCTGGCAAGTTCCAATGTCCGGAGCGGAGATACTGTAGGTCCCAATGGCAAGTGATTCCTGCGGCGCCGCAGCGCTGACAACCCCCATTCCGCTGATGCTGCAGACTGGCAGCGCTTCAAGCGTTGCGCTAATTACGCATTCCGCATTTGTCCGACGCTCTTCTGGTAAGTCACCACCTTTTGGCGGTATTTTTTGGTTCATCATTGCTTCTTCTCTTAGCCGCTTCTTCGCTGAGCTGCATCATCTCTGAGCCAAATCGCCTTTCAGCTGCATGGTCCCTGAGCCGCTTCCTTCTACTATCTTCTACTTCTTTCAGGCAGATGCAGCCAGACGAGCCTCAGGCTTCTTATAGATGCGATGGTTCCCATTCTGCAGCGGCACAAGCGCATTTGTTAAATCCTCCAGCAAGCCTGGGGTGCCCCCCAGCAAGGAAAAAGCACAGGTTCAAGCTGAGAGGTGTGACTTTTCTTTAATCTTGTGGGCTACTAGACCGATTGTTTTGAGCATAAAGCCTCGAGAATGCTCCGTGTTTTTGCCATGCCAACACATTGCGCCAATTCCTTTTCTACCCGGCCTGAGGCATCTCCACCGATGACGTCTGGACGGGCGACCAAAACCATTAATTTCAGCCCGTTTGGCCAAGCAACGTCCCCCAGTCTGTCAGAGAGACGGCAAAGAAAGAAGATATCATTGTTGAATTCAAAATTCGAAAGTGCCCTTTGCCAGACATGGAGTCCTTTCTTTGGCGTATTGTCGCCGAACTCCACGGGAAGGTGCTTAGGCAATAGATAGCATCCACATGGATACTGGCCATGTGCTTTTTTTACCGCGCCCGCTTCCCAGAAAACGCGGGCTTATGCTCTATATCACCTTTCGACGGTTATCGTTTCTGGGCACCTAGATATACCTAGATCAAAAAATATTACGAGGATCAAAAAATATTCTGGGGATCCAAAACTTTACGAGGATCAAAAACAATATTCCCGGACCCAGGAAGGAAGGAAGGACGGAAGGAAAAAGGAAGGAAGGATGGAAGGAAGAAGGAAGGAAGGAAGGAAGGAAGTGCGCCCTCTCCCGCGATCCCCCCTCCTGCTTTCGTGATTTACACGCAGGCTTGCACACTTGTAAGTACAGTACTCTACGTGCATGTGGCATAAAGACAGATTAAGATACGTGTGCTCTATAAATATACGTTCACACACACGCACACACACATATATATATATATTTATTTATTTGCACAGACACACACACAGATATATATATATACACACATATATATATATACATATATATATATACATATATATATATATATACATATATATATATACATATATATATATATACATATGCACATCTATTTTCATATCTATACACACACATATATATACATATATATATAAACATCTATTTTCATATCTATACACACACATATTCACATATTATCATATCTATACATGCATACACACACATCACACACACATATTCATGTATATATCGATTTGTATGTGCACACATATAGATACATATCTACACACACACATTGAGTATCACATTCAAACTATAGCGTGAACTGTGGGACCAGGTCTTGTCATTCTGCTTTGGGTTGGAGGCGCTGCGCCTTCCCCCCAATCCCCCCCCCCCTCCCGCTTTTTAATTTAAACCCAAGCTTGCGCACATGCAAGCGCACTACTCTACATGTATATATAGCATATATACATATTTATATACATATTTGTCAGCATACATCGTGTATTTATATATATATATATATACATTCTTATTCATATGTATATTTCAAGGTTTACATACACATACATGTATACATATACATATACATACATACATACATAGATACACACTTAAATATGCGTATATACATAAAAATGTTTATTTATATATCTATATCTATACAGCGATGCAATCTTACATATATACATAAATATATACATTCAATCATATATACATATATACATATTTACACTTATACATTTATAAATGCATGCATATTTACATTGATATATATGTATATATACATATACGCATGTATACATATTCACAAAATACAACTATACACATATACCGTACATACATACATACATACATACATACATACATACATACATACATATGCACATATATACACATATACAAAGACAACCCACGAACACACACACATATATATATATATAGAAAGAGAGATAGATATAAAGATACACATTTGCAGAATGCATACTTGTTTTCGGCTTCATGCCCGTTTCGGAGAACCACGAAAATGATTTTTTTTGGAAGTAACATCCATCTATGTGGGAAGTCAACAACATGACCTACTCTCTAAGGAAGGTGCCCCCTAGGGCCAACCATCACACCCCCCAACACTTTGAAATCCACAGGCTAGCCTCTTAAAGAAAAGGGGCTAGGACCATCCAGCATTTTCCCTATGGAAAGCCAAGCTCTTTGACCAGAAAAGGGTGCCCTGGGACCATCCACCATTTTCCCCTTAAAGAAACCTTCCCTTGTGGAAAATGCAGCGCTTTATCCATTGCAGACTCAACATTGTGAAATGGAAAACCTAGTGTCTAAAGAAGGTGCGCCCCTAGGACCAGGCTATTGAATGCCAAGCTCTTTGACCAGAAAACCGACACTGTGAAATAGAGAGCCTATTCTTTAAACAAAATGCTGAATAAAGTATGCCTCCAGGACCATCCAGCAGTTTCTCCACGAAGCAAATGCTCGATGGTCCTAGGGGCACACCTTTTTTAGGCGCTAGGCTCTCCAATTCACAGTGTTGGATATTCCATAGGGGCAGGGCTGGATTTCCCACAAAGGAAAGCTTCTTTAAAGGGACAGTGCTGGATGGTTATAGGGCGCCATTTCCTTAGATAGTAGGTTTTCCATTTCAAAGAGCTTGGCTTTCCATGAGAAATGCAGGATGGTCTTTGGGGCACGCCTTCTTTAGACAGCAGGCTTTCCATTTCACCATGTTGAATCTTCCATGGAAGTGCTGGATTTTCCAAAAGGGAGGCCTTCTTTAAAGGAAAGCTGCTGCATTTCAAAGTCTTGGCTTTCTGGTCAAAGAGCTTAGCTTTCCATGAAGAAAATGCTGTAGATGGGAAGGCTAACTTGAAAGGAAAAATGCTGGACGGTTGTATGGCGCCTTTTTCTTGCATAGTAGGCTTTCCATTTCTCTGTTGTTTGTATGGTCGAAGAGCTTGGCTTTACATGGAGAAAATGGGGGATGGCCATAAAGCATATTGTCTTTAAAAGGGAAGGCCCTCATTTTGCAATGTTGGGCCTTCCATGGAGTGCCCATTTCAATGGTGGGAAATGGTCAAGAGATTTGGTTTCCCATGGAGAAAATACTAGATAATCTACATTTTGAGCAGATTTTGTTGGAGTGGGGGACATCCTGGGCAAACGCTGCGCGGGGGAGGGGGGGAGGGCGGGGGTGAGGGAGGGCGGTGGAGACTCTGTGGCTGTGAGACACAGCGCAAACCTCGAGGGAGGGCGGGCGGGGCTGGGGATTCTTTGAGGAATGCCTCAACTTCTCACTCAGACGATCTTGAAGACAGCTTCCTTCAAAGAGTCTCCACCACCTGCAGGTGTATCCTAGGACGATCTCTAAGATGGCTTCCCCCAAAGAGTCCCCAACCCCCCCTCCCCCCCCATGGTAGGTGTGTTCTAGGGCAATCCCCAACACTAGGAGTGTGCAATGTCTTGGGGCTATCTCCAACAATATCCTTCATCTTGTCTTGCGGCAGCTACACTTCCATTTATGCTGTGGAGCGGCGCTTATATTTGTGCTATTGTGGCTGCTTTTCCTCTTGCACCTATGTCCTTATATATGCGTTTGTGGTTGAAACTGCTCAAAGTATGGTTCCCCGTAAAGAGCCTGTAACCTACTTTACTTTTCATATATGTATATGTATATATATATATATGTTCACATACATAAAGAAATACGTATATATATATATATATATATATCATGTAAAAATATAGGTATATACATACAAAAAAATACATATATACATGTATCTACATAGCATGTAAACACACACATACACACATATATATATATATGTACATATATGTTTGTATGTATACATATATGCATAATGCATATATATTTTTTATTTACACATGTACATATATATTCAAACAAAAATATAAAGATAAGTATACTTATAAATATAAATAAATATATATATATATTGATATTATACATAAATTTACATAAAGAAATACACATTTACATGTATACATATATGCACAAAGTAGAGGCCCGGTGTTGTCAGGGTGCGCGATTTGGGCGGCGGCTTGGGGTGCGGCGTTGTCCTGAAAATTCTCGTCTAAAAGTTCCCTTCTGATGTGTCCATGCGCATTTCGATTGCGCAAGCTCGCACAAGTTTGCGGGACGAAGGTGGCCTTTCGCGGGACGTCCGGGACATTTGGAAGTCTGAAACGTCGTTTTGTGTGGCAGGCGCCGGACATGGGACACTTTTTCATCGGCGTGGCAGGCGGGGGGCAGTCTGCACCTTGCTAAAACGTTGGTAGGCGCGGGTCAAAATATGGTCAAAATGAGAGGTGCTTTCGGAGGCCCATTACGCGCGGCAGGCGCAGCATTCGCTGTCGAAAGTTTTGTGAAACTGTCGTCGATTTTGATTTTGGACACGATGATGATTTCGCGTGGCAGTTGCAGTACTTCGATGACCTCGGGCTCATTTTTCGTGGCAGGCACAGGACTTGGCAGACTTCGAAACCCAAGTAAAACGTCGTTTTTGACATTTTCAATGTTTTTTTTTCGTGGGGCACGCAATATTTTGTGAACATCTCACATCTGCTCGCGCGCCCCTCTCGTCACTTTGTGCGCATCGGATCGCTCTCGTTGTGGTGCGGTGCGACTTGTGCAACTTCAGATGCAGCCGTTTCGCGGGAACGTCAAAAACTGGTTTAAAAATTGCGATTTCGCAACTTCAGATGCAACCCTTTCGCACAAACTGGAGGTCGAACGTCAAAAACTGGTGTACAATTATGATTTCACAACTTCAGAGTGCAAAATGAAGGTCGAAAGTTGAAAGCTGATGTAGAATTGCGATTTAGCAACTTCAGATGCAACCTTTCGCACGAAAGGAAAGTCGAACGGCAAAAATTGGTGTAAAATTGCGATTTAGAAATTCATATAGAGGGGTTGCACAGAGATTGCGCCAAAAGACCTCTTAGAGAGAGCTTGTACGGAGATCTTGCCGAGAAGTCCCTTGCATAGATCTTGCCAAGAGAGCTACAGAGAGCTTCTACAGAGATCTCATAAAGAGATCCTGCCAAGAGACCTCCTATAGAGATCCTGTACAGAGGTCTTGCCAAGACGCCTCTTTTGGAGATCTTGCACCGAGACATTGCATAGATCTCTATTGCAGAGATCCTGCCAAGAGGTCTCTTGCATAGATCTTCCCAAGAGAGCTTCTACAGAGATCTCATACAGAGATCTTGCCAAGAGACCTCTTACAGAGATTTTGTAGAGAGATCTCGCCAGGACACTTCTTTTGGAGATCTTGTACAGAAACCCATAGAGATCTGTTGCAGAGATCTTGCCAAGAGGTCTCTTGCATAGATCTTGCCAAGAGAGTTGTTTAGAGTTTAGAGAGGTTCTACCGAGATATCATCAAGAGATCTTGCCACAAGATTTCTACAAGACACCTTGCACAGAGATTTTGCCAGGAAACCATCATCATCCTCCACCTCACCTTCCGCATTATCATCCTCATCCTCATCCTGCTCAACATCATCATCCTCAACATGATCATCATCCTCCACCTCATCATCCTCCACCTCATCATCCTCAACAATCCTCCTGCACCTCATCATCCTCAACATCATCATCCTCATCATCATCGTACACAACAGTATCATGTTCACCTTCATCGTCATGATCATCATCGTCATCCGAATCAGCCTCATCATCATCATCATCATCATCATCCTCCTCAACATCATCCTCCTCAACATCATCATCATCATCATCATCATCATCAGCATCCCCATCCTCAACATTATCATACATGGTCATACATTATCACACAGTATCCTCACCCCCCCACACTGTTTGGGGTTTCTGGCCGGGATAATTGCTTTTGAGATTAACCCATTTTCCACAAATACACGTTTTTTTCTTAATGGTCTGAAATCAAGGAAGCAGATTCGATGACCCTTCCAATGGCGCAGTAGCAGCTGCCTACCTTGTTTTTGCTTTTGCCTTTTTTGGTTGCTGCTGCTGCTGCTGCTGCTGCTGTGTTTGCGGTTTTGATTTTCGCCGCAGTGGGTGTTGCTGTTGTTGCTGCTGTTGCTGTTGTTGCTATTGTTGCTGGTGTGCTTGTGATTGTCATCGGAGTTGTGGTTGTGGTTGTGATTGTTGCAGTGGTGGTCATTGTGGTTGTGTATGGCTGCGGCCCCAATTCAGTTTGACGTCTTGGGTCGTTTTTGATGGGTCTTCTGTGGTAAGCATTGCAGGACACTCTTTATGTTGCTAGACTCGGACATGACTGGCCTCCTCGATATTGACGATTTCGTGAATGGGTGTATGCAATTGCGCGGGCCAGCCAAGAGCTTGCAGGCTCGCTGGCAAGAAGAAGGGTCCTTTCGGTCCTACCCGCAGCATGTCGCGGCGTAAGCATTTTGTTTCAGTCAAGCCAGGTGGCAAAAATGAGCTATGAGAACAAGTTCCCAGGATTGCAATCAAGCGCATCAAATTGCACTGATGAAACTGAATTGTGCTAGGAACGGTTGTGCTTGCCTTAAGAATCATGGTCCGTAGCTGGTCCGACACTGGCGCAGCAGTGTGCTTTGTCATGTTGAGGCTCACCCGATCTGCAATCCGGGACGTTGTCAAGGACCCGGTTCAGATGCAATGGTTTGGTCCAAGATGTTTTTTTAGAGGGGCGTAGTTCGAAATTGCTTTTGTTTGCTGAGTGTACCCCTCTGCCTGCCAGTAGGTCCAGCGTACCCCGTCCCGCGCATTGCCCGTGCTTTGTTCAAATAATACGAACAGGCTTGGTTTCTGTCAGTTTGACCATCAGGAGCTGGCTGCGATGAAAGCCCGTTTGGAGCAGATCAGGCATAAGATGAAGCGGAACAATGATGCGGAGAACCATGACAATGTTTCAGTGGCCCTTTAACTACACAGCGTTTGTAGTGTCATTTTTATGTTGGCGAGGCAGCAAAGTTGGAAGCTTTTCAACACAAGGTAAACTATAGCCATAGAAGCCCAAGATATTTGAAATAGCTGGGGCTGTATTTTTTTTCGGCGCCAGTCGCCGAGCACCACATTTTACAGATCAGCTCATCTTGGATGTCTCACCTTGCCATGCAGCTGTGTTGGCCCTTAGGGTCATCACTTGTTGCACCGAATTATATCACTTGAAAGGCAAGTGCCCTGAGGGCGCAAAATGCTAGCTGATGAAAGATGCTACAGTTGCTTCAATGTTCGAATGTTGAAAACAGTAAGGCTGCTACGCTTGCAACCTGTAAATTCAGGGGCATCGAATGTCCATGTTTATCTAGCAGTCAGTTTTGGCGCCATGACATTGGCAGTAGGGCCCAACATGAAAATCCAGGTGGCCTTTGCCAACGTGCGCCGCCTTTTTTACTTCAAGACGTTTTCGCGTCTTATTTGAAGTGAAGTGCCGTGCGTGTTCTCATTGTCAAATCTCGCAATCCTCGCTAACGAGAAGAAGCAGAAGACATGGCAGAGAACAACACCAATGTGGAAGACGCTTGGGCAAGTTTTTGGTATCAATGTGTTGCAGGGTGTGTTCTTTGCTTTACTTCTGTTTCCGAATGCGTAGCGAAGGTTTCTCGTTTACCTCTCGGGGTCTGGGCCTTCGTTTGCTTCACGCTGCTTCTCCGTTCGATCAACCGGTCGCCGATATGGCCGTGCCTACAGGGGGAAAGCATCAAAGATTGTCATTTTTAATGTTTTGCAAGTCGTGAGCGCTTTGTGGGGCGTAGGCGTGACGGATCACGTGTCGAAAGCTGTTTTGTTATGGGACAGGCGCCATACTTGCGCGCTGTTTTTAGAGCCCCTGCAGAATCCAACGTTCGTCCAAGATTACATTTTATCTCTTGCCACAGGCTTCTCAGTAGTTCGATCATAAACTTCTCTGACAGTATGCAGGCACAATCTGTATAGATAATCCAACTGTAAAATTGCTTTCTTCGAGTGGTCCCTGCCAGCTGACCTTGTATGATGATTCGATCTGACATATATTCTGACATTCTATATGACGTATCCTTTAACATTCTATTTGGCATGTATTCTGACATGTATTTTAGCATTCTATGTGGCAAGACTATCTGGCGTTCTATCCGACCTATATTTTTAGCATTTGATCTGACACTTCATCTGGCATTCTGATTGATATTGATTTGGCTACCTTTGCGGCACTTGAGCTGGCATGCAAGGCGCACAACTATCTGACATTCCATCTCGCACTTTATTTGACATGTCAATTGGCAGTCTACCTGACATTCCATTTTTGCTGGCATTCTATCTGACGTTTATTGTGGCATTCTGTCTCGCATTCTTTCCGATATTCTACCTGACGTGTTTTCTGGCATGCTATTTTGCGCTTTTTTTTGGCATCCTATTTGAGAGATATATTGACCTTCTATCCGGCCTTCTATTTGGCATATGTTTTGACCTTATATTTGGCATTCTATCTGACAGATATTCTGGCATTCTGGCATTCTTTCTGAAATGCTCTTTCTAGCATGCGTTCGGGTCTGTGTGTGCCCGGGCTGACCTGGAGCTCGCCATATAGGTTTCGGGTCCGCGCGTGCTCTGCCTGAGCTGGAGCTTGCGGTAGGGTTCGGGTTGCGCGTCGCAAGGAGCTTCTGAAGGGAGATTGCCCCACTTGAGCTGGCACTTGTTGTGAGGTTGAGGTTCGCCGTTCGCTGGTTACCACAGCGAGGAGTGGCAGAAGGAAGGGGACGCGGTGAGCTGCACCCTTACTACTAAGACCTAGAGGCCTTCACCTGGCAGGTGGGGAGCAACAGACGGCACATAATCAAAGCCCTTGCAACCAGCTAATGGCAGTGCTAAATCAGCCACACCAAAAGCACAAGTGATGGGAAGACAAAAGAACGGCCCCAAAAACAACTGATGGATAGGATGACTTCGGAGGAAACTTACAGTCTTCGGCAAGGAGAATAACATGTGCACGTTGACTGGACTTGTCACTGTTGTTCCTGCACGAAGCATCGGGCATGCCAAGAATACGTTGTTGTCCTTTTAACGGCCAAAAACATCCATCAACATACTGGCTCCTCAAGGTACGAACAATTTTATTAATTTCTCTGACATCTCCGATAGTCGGACTTGCAGCGGCTGAGGCACAAAGCGAAAACTTGTAACACAAGCGAACTTGGGTCCGACTCTGCAGTTGGGTTGTCCTAGAACTGACCGGTACGCGGTATGAAGTTGAGGATTGCATTGAATGTTGTCCTTCAAGGTTTTGTCAATCTTCATTTTTTCTATTGCGTCAACGGCAAGCTCCTGATCAACAGACATGTGTGGACCGTTTTTATCATGTGTTTTCCATATGATGTTTTGGCTTACAAACATGACATCATGTTTCTTTTCAAATCCTACTGCAAAGTCTCCTCACAAGCTGGCCAGTAACTTGTTCTCAAAAACCTTGTCACCTCCCATGAACAGGTCGTAAACATGTAAGCATATGAAGCCGTGAGGTTGGCGTCCTTGCGCGTTGTTGCGCGCAACAAGATCCATTAGGTGGTCAATAGCTCCAGAAATCCTTACCTGTCCTTTGCTGTCAACACTGGGAGTGCAAGTAGATTTACTCTTAGAAGAGTCATCATAGAGAATATAGGTCGATCAGCTCTAGTAGGAACAAGTCCGCAGTCAAGCAAGGCTTTATCGATGATTTGCCACCATCTCCTAGGTGCGTCATTGAGGCCATAGCCGGGTTTCTTCAACCGAGCACCTATATACGGAGGACTGTGGTGGGATCTGACATATAATGTCTTTTGTATCATCATATGCTTCTCCTTGGAGGAAGGCTGTTTCAAGATCCATGTGATACAAGCCCCACTGAGCATTGGAGGTCAGTTGAGCGGCACATCTGAATCCCGCTCTGGATGCTGCTGTGCTACCTGTCTGTTTGGGAGTTCTTCTGCTTATCTTGGAAGCCCTTGAGCACCTATCTAGCCTTGCATTTCTGGAAGTTGCCATCTTTTTCTTTCTTGGCCGTGAGTACCCATCTTCCGGCAACAAAACTCCTTACCTTTATTTTTCGCATGTCGACAAGATCAAAAACTTCGTTGTCTATTCATGACTCATGACTGACATTCAGCTTTCTTAGCATCAAGAAACTGTTTTGCAAGTTGGCGTTTTTCTTGTTGAGTAACTAAATCTGCAAGCTTGTTAGTGACGGAATACAAAGCCATGAATGCCTTGTCTTCATCGGTAATATTCTTCCCTTATATCGGAACGGAACTTCCGGCATTTGCTTCTCTGTCTCTCCGACAGAACGGAAGAGGACCTTCCAATAGATGAAGATGATTCAACACTATTGACTTGGATCGGTGAGCCATCAATCAACCTAGGCACTGAGAATGATGCGGTGTTACTGCAAATCTCTTGTTTTTGAGAAAGTAAACATTAGGTCTTATCATCATCTTCAATCACAAAACCATGAAAATCAAGAGTCTCATCTGTGTCAGTCGAACAATAAGGAGTCGTCCCATCTGTATCTTCTTCATTGTCTTCCGTTTCTTCCTCAGGCTCTGGAGTCTCTTGCGGTGGATCTTGTTTGGCATAGGTGCTGGATTAAAAGGCTCATCTCCGTCAATCGGAAGTAGTGGTGGACCACTAATGGACATGCATCTGGATCAGGCTCGTCATCATCAAAGTCATCAGGCACAGCAACGTCTTTGGGTTTCGGCGGTTTTCATTTGAAACTCTAGGAGCTACTGTTTCTTGCGGTTGAACCGGTTGAAAGGTAGCGTCTGGTGTGACGGATGCTGTGTATCACCCCCGAAATGGTTGCTAGGGTGAAAATGGGTTGAAGACGAATCAGGCATTTGGCTAGATGGTCGGGCTTTAGTTGCAGGCGGAATCGGAGGATCATCTGGTGGTCTCTTTGTACTGTGTGTCATCGGTGCGTCGTCAATGTTTGGTGGAACAATAGTAGTAGGAATGATGACAGAGTCCGGCGCGGCAGGAATTGGAATGGCATTGGCTCCGGGAAACGGTGCTGGCGGTCGTCCTAGTGGTGATTGTGACATGAAAGGTGGTATGTCTGGAGGTGATGACGGACATCGGTCGGCTGCTGTTGTGAGTTGTGAGGTGTGTAAAAATACGCATCATCATCTGGAGGGCCATTATGTGGTGCGCGCGGTGCTTCTGGCATGTCGTTGTCCGGTGGTTGCTGATCATCAGGTGGAACATCGTGTTGTGGAGGTTCATCGATTTGGTGGTCACCAGGCTGCGGTGGAGCTAATCTTGATGGCGGATCAAGATTTGTGGTGGGTGTTCATGATCTTTGCTGTTGTCTGCAGGCACACTACCATCATGGTTCCACAAAAGAATGGCGCTCCATTGTGAGTCAATCAGTCCAGACATATCCTTAGGATGATGCGTTCTGTAAAGGTGTGTCGGATCTTTCTTCCTCCAAAGAAGTAAGATTCCGTTGGTGTTGCGATAGTATACCCTTAAAGGTTGAAAGGTACCGCAAAAAATCATGGCGTTCTCAAACATCGACGTGCTCAGGTAGAGTTGTCTGAGATGTGAAACTTCTTGCTGTGCTTCAATCTGTACCGGATGATATGTACTTCCGGCAGGAAGGGCATTGACGTGGTTAAGTAAGCGGCGCGTGTAGTAGTCATGGACAGGGAGTGCTTGTTCGTACACATTGACATCTGACGCAAAAAGGGGATACTCGGAAGAAAGTTTGGTCGGCGCACTCCTTTTGAATGTCACGCAACTGATGAATTTCAAGGCAATCCAGCAACTACAAGTGATGTCTGAATTGGATTGAGAGTCCGAGAATTTTCAAGTGACAACATACTCCTCATGAGAGTGGAACAGAATCTGTTTGGACAGACCTGAGCCAACTTCGTTCTTGATCCATATCCTGGCGCATGTCCTTCCAACTGCTGATGTTGGTGTTGGTTTCCCCCCCCTAGCTTGTTGGTGCAGCGCTTGAAAGCAGGGTCAAGAGCACCATCAGGAAAATTGTGCAACAAGGATGTTGGCAGTTGGCATGTAATAGTAGGAACATGTAGGAACCATTCGGATCTCTCATGCCAAATACATGGCCCTTCCCTTAAAAGATTATTCCAGGGGACTACCCTAGTTACGGAATAGTTTTTGTGGAATAATTATCCGCGGAATAATTTTTGGAGGTTGGCTGCTAGGGCGGTCTCTTTATGTCAAAGGTTGTAGCAGAATACCTAATTAGTTATACACCAGAATAATTTCTATTCATTATATAGAAACTCTTTTGTTTCTAATTTTGCATATATGTCTACATGAAGCACCATGCATTAGATTGAAACACACAGAAGGGAAGTAAGTATATTGGACATACCTGGGTTCTCATCTCCGTGTGTGTGCAGATGAACCGATTTCAAATGCGCGTCTCAATTGCGCTGGAAATATTTCAAGATGTGGAATATTCATCCGCGTTGAAATTTCCACTACAGAATGGTAGGCCTTGGGGCCACGATGTAGGTCAGAAACGTAGTGATTCTATGCTCCCCTGGTGTAGTCAGGGCACTTCATTTTATAGCCAAATGCATTTTTGAGGGGCGTGCGTGAAGTTTCATAGTTACCGGTACTGTATGAAGGCCTTTTTGTAGCTACCCTTTTTGTGGTAACATAAGGTAAAATAAAAACACCCAAACATTTTGTAGCACCTGGCTGTTTGACCCGGAAAACATTTTTGTAGTTTTTTTTAATCCTCGTTGGAATTTCCCGTAAAAAAAAGCTTGGCTCCAAGACCCCCCGGAAATTTCATCCGGGATGTTTTTTCGCCCGGGCATTTTGTAGCAAGACATGATGAGCTTGATACGGGCCTATCAAAATCAAACAGGCATTCCAACTTTAGTCATCCTTTCAGTCCCTTCCCAAAATGAATTTGACTCCGGGCCCGCGGGTGTCTTCCCCGCCGGAGTCAAAGAATTTGCAGGGGCAACGGAGGGACTGAAGTGATGACTAGAGTGGTTGCCAAACCGTTTTGTAAACAGAGCTTGTGTGCTAAACCGTTTTGTAACAAGGATTTGGCTGCCAATGCGTAACCTATAATTGAATTCGCTGCCAATACGTAACCAATGAATGACTACGCGGCCAATGCATAGCCTGTAATTGACTTCACTGCCAATAATACGTAACCAGTAAATCAAAACGCTGCCAATGCATAACCTTTAATTGAATTCGCTGCAAATACATAACCAGTAAAAAACACGCTGCCAGCGCATAACCTGTAATTGAACCCGCTGCCAATACATAACCAGCAAATGAACACGCTGCCAATGCGTCACCAGTTTGTAGACACTGGGGGGTATGCAGCCCATTTTGTAGTAAAAACAAGGGACCATCTTGCAAAAGAACTTGGTTGCTAGACCGTTTTGTATTTAGAGCTTTTGTGCTGGACTGTTTTGTATGTAGAACTTGGTTGCCAGACCGTTGTAATATAAACAAGGGGTATAATCGAACACGCTGCTATTGCAAAACTAGCATATGAACACGCTGCCAATGCGTAACCATTTTGTAGACACTGCCGGGTATGCAGCCCATTTTGTAGTATAAACAAGGGACCGTTTTGCAAAAGAACTTGGTTGCTAGACCGTTTTCTAAGCAGAGCTTTTGTGCTGGACCGTTTTGTATGTAGAACTTGGTTGCCAGACCGTTGTAGTTTAAACAAGGGGTATAACCTGTATATATATGAACCGTTGCCAATGCGTAACCTGTAATTGAATTCATTGCGAATGCGTAACCAGTATATGAACACGCCGCCAATGCGTAACCATTTTGTAGACGCTGGGGGGGGGGGCATGCGCCAAATTTGCAAAGACCGCTGGTGATACAAAATGATGATGGGTATAAGAAACATGAGCGGCCCTCAGGTGACTACAAAATAATGCCCCCGAATTGGATCGATTAACAACAAAAATTGAGTAGCTACAAAATGACCTATTAGAATAAGAAGTGCTAACATGTTGTCCTTTTTGGGTAGCCTGGAGCACTTGTGCACATCTTTTTGTAGCAAGCCCATGTTGATGCTCCCCGGCCTGGTTTTTCATTTTGCAGTTTGGGTTTTTTGACGGACGGAATTCAAGTTGTAGCAATAAGGGTAGGGCCCGGGGGTCTGTACTAATAAAATGGGAGGGCACAAGGTCTCCCCTGATATTTCAACCCGGATGAATATTCAGGGCTTTGCAAGTGAAGGCTGGCAATAGACCGCGATACTAGTTTAATATTTCAATCCTTAAATCCAATCAAGCAATTGTAGCGCAATCAAATACCTTCAAAGAATTGTGCTCGGTCAATTCTAGATGTTCTGAACTGCTAGGATATGTATTAATACAATATATAGATGTTTTTGGGTAGCAGCAACCATTGCCAACAAATGCCCACGAAGGTGCAAAGAGCATATTGCACGATTCAGAAGAGCTATCAAGGGGGGATGTAAGGGGGGGGGTCTGCCATAGTCTGCCACCTTAGAAGAAAATATTCCGTGAACTCAGTCACTTAGCAGATAATGTAGGGAAAGTATGCGGAGGGGATCCAGAATAATTTTTGATTATTCCGAGGTACCTCCGGTAGCCGGAGGGTCCAACGCATGGGCCATCCAAATCCACACATGTCAAAGGTTCCCCAGGTTACGCCATACTTCATCAAAAGACGCTAGAAGTGTTTGGTGTACCAAATTTTTGAAGTCGCTGGGTTTTCGATTATGAAGAATCTCCTATGCTCCGATTGGTATAGAGGCACTTTGGCACAGAGCTCAACCAGTGGAAGGCTTTTCTTTCTCTTGTTTTTCTTTCTCTTGTGTCGTTTAGATTTTGCATTTGGCTCCAAGGACCACATACTGGAGCCATGTGAGTGATCTTAGGTTGCTGACGCTCTATCACTTCCATGGCACGCCTTCGACCGTTGGCGGTCAGAAGACAGTAACCTGTTCCTAGATCAATGGGTGCACCTACTCGAAGACCCTGTGATGCACTTGTCTGACTAAGCTTTGCAGAACCATTGAACATCTCAAGGAAATCAATCTTACCATGGGTAACTGGTTCCCACATGTAGTTACCATACTTGATACCTTCTGGTCCTTCAAGTGATGCATCATGTTTCAAGATGGAATTGGCAAAGTCTTCAGCTCTGGTCTTCATCGTTGTGACACAGGCATCTTTGGCCGCTGAAGCGGCACTTGTGGCCGTTTCGTCGGCACTGGCTAAGGCAGTCAGATCTAGAGGAACTTCAACATCTTCAATTAGTCATCTTTTCTAATCTTGCTGATATTGACCTTCACACTTCTAGTTCCAGATCTACTCCAACCAGACTTCCATCCAACTTTCCTTTGATCCATTTTCCTCCATGTGAACCCCCTGATTTGATTTTGGATTTGTCATCGGTCCAATAGCCCAGTTTATCTCCTAGAAAGAACGGTCCATCACTGAGTTGTAGTTTGCTAGCGATATCACGGCGAAGATCATCAGACTGCGCGGCCTCTAGAAACTTTTGCCTTGCCAGAAACCTCAAAGCCTCTAACCGTCTCTCAGGAGCAGGGGCCTCGGACGAAAGCTGAGCTGGTGTCATGGTTTTAACGGCCGTTGGATCGGCAGGTCTTCTTCCAAATGCAACAAGTTCTAAATGTGTTACTCCTCCATGAGTGATCATTGTATTTCTGGGAATGCATGCTTGTTTCAACAGCTGTCGGTAGGTAATGTTGGCAAGCACTGGATCATCCTTTAGAGGGTGACCTGCTTCTGGAACAACCGGATTGCGGCTTCAGCTCTGTTTGGCCATGGAGTACTTGGTCCTAGAGAGATTGGTCTGATGTTATGCCGCAGTGATGCCTGCTATAGTACTTTTCCATTTCAGTGCCCATGAAAGCTTCATCAGCAACAATGTATTCTGGATTGAGCTGATATGTCTCAAAGTATTCCAGCAAGAGTGACATGGCGGTTGCATCAGAAGGATTCTGAACAACATATGCCGTAGTCAAGGAAGTGGCACCATCAAACAAAAGTAAGAACTGGAGTTTTGAATGAACGTTGATGGGAACTTCACCGTGGTCAATAAAAGTCAGTTAGTTCACCAAAAATTTCACTGCGAATTCCAGAAACCTTAGCTCTTGAAGGTGCTACCTTGCTTTTGGAACAGGTGTCACAAGCCTTAGTAATCTCTAGCAATCTCATCATACTTGTCGTAGATTTCCTTTGGCAACTTCAACGCTGATGCCCTTCTTCTGAACTGTTCAGTCGACATATGAAAATGTCAAATGAAGTTTGAGCAAATCCTGTCGGCGACCGAGGTTTTCATGAATACGTTGAAGGGCAAGCGACAACGTTTCCTTCGGCATTAGTTCTTTCTTGTCCTCAACCTTTACTTCAACCTTAGGTTCGGTCTTCACTTCAGGTTTGACTTCAGGCTGAGGTCCAGGCACTGATGCATCTTTGTATTTGGATCCAGAACTGGGTCCGGATGCCACCATTGGCTCTTCATGGGAAAAGATTGAATGCTTGCTGGGAACATAAACTTAAACATCTGGTGCTAATGGTTTCTTGGCGCCTTTCTTTTCAGGCTTCTTGGGCTTAGCCGGTATTGCGGCATCAGGTTTCTTGTGCTTTTCGCAACCTTCTGTCATAGTATGTTTTCGATGCTTTCCTAAACAAGCTGGACATGTCGTATCCTGAATGAAAGCTGTACATCGATTCTCTTGATGAAGTTGCTAGCGCCATGATGTCAGGAACTGGATGGTTGGATATGCTGACCGATAGAGCGGTTCTATGCATACCGAAAAGTGGACATGTCATGTACTCTCCGGCAGGCGTGTGTTTAATATTCATTCTCAGGTTTCTCATTTTTTCAACGCTGAAAAGAATAGGAACACGACCTTTGGCCAAAACGACAACACATGCTGTAATCCAGCCACTGTGAGCATTGAAAACAGTTGACTGGTCACCATTCGCAAATGAAAACTTACTTGAACATGGTCGAGTACTAAACCAGATATTGTCACGACATTGGAACCGAAGTCAACATTCTCGCAAAGCGAAGATTGTTGAACTCCGTGATCAGAATTCAGGAATTCATGTTCCTCGGTTTGATCGGAATGGAACTGGCGCGGATGCTGGATATCTCTGCCCGGAAAATCAATATCGGATGCGTCACTTGGGTCGGTTGATCGAATGCTCTTGAGTGATCTTGAATGCAGTTCTGTACAGATGAATGCAACAGCCGTGCAGTAGAGTCACGGACGAACATGAACGACAAGAGTCCGTGGCCGAGTAAACGGCGCAAACAGCACATGTCAAAACAGATCTGACCGTTTTTGGTCCGTCTGTCCAACCACATTAAAAGCTGATGTTTCTATCTCGGGCTGATCCATGGTGGATACAAAGTATGCCCAACTGTACCATGCGTTGTCCTGAGAGTAGTCCACATCATTATCGTGTGTGTACCATGTTAACCAATCATTTGTCCAATAGGTATCGTTTTCGTAACCCCGGCCTTCGGATTGGGCAGGTTCTTGCTTTTCCTGGGCGTGTTGTTGAGGGCGAAGGGGTCTAGGCAACATGTGCTTCTTGTCCTTGCCCTTTCCTTTGCTTCCTTTCCAAGGCATTCGTTTGAAGGAACCCTTTCCTTTCATGTAATCTTTCTTTCTTACCTTTCTTGCCCTTTCTTTTTTGCCAGAAGGCTGTGTCTTGTTGGTCATTGTCCCATGCAGCATCGCCCTTGCCTTGGACCTAGGGCGAAAGCCTGGTCTTGATCTTGTTCCTTTTTTGCCATAACCTTTCGGCTTTCCTGTGTGGCAGGCATGGCACTTGGTGACATCACCTCTCCCTTTGTCTGGCAGGCGTGGCACTTGGAGACATCGACCTTTACTTTGTTTGGCAGGCGTGGCACTTATTGCACTGGGCTGGCCTGTGTGACGCATCCCTTTCAGGCAACAATCTTTCACACACAACTCTGTCACACAGCTATTGCACACGTCCCCTTTCACTTCCCCGCTTTTCCCATCCCATCTTCACCTTTCTTTTGTTCCTTATTGGAAGAAGTTGCCATGTGGGATTATCCGGTCCTTTGAAGTGTTTCGGGCTATGCTTTTTTGTCGGCAGGCGCGGTCTTTGTGCATGGTCCTTCTTAGATGATATTGGTTTTTTGGTGGCAGGCGCGGTACTTTACGTTTGATTGCGCGTTTTTTCCGCATCGCAATGCGTTGGCTGCGTGGAGCAGTGACAAAGGGAAATGTGCCTGGCATGCGCGCTGCGTCAAGGGGATTGTCGGCGTGCGTGGCCGGTGCGATACTGGAGTTGCAAAGGTGATGCCGAAACCTGTTTTCCATAGATTTTTCTCAAGCAAATAGGGCACGTGCCCGCATCCAGAAGAGCGTCTTGACACGAGTGTTTCAAAAGAGTGCCTTACAAAAGCGTCCTACAAGAGTGTCTTGACAAGAGCGTCTCAGAAGCATGTTTTGCAAAAGGATTTCAGAAAATTTCAAGACATGGTTTTGACAAGCGCATTTCTAGGAAGAGCGTCTTTGACGCAAGTGTCCTGAAAGGTGTTTACAAGAAAACCGTCCAAGAGTGTCTGACAAGAGCGCCTCAGAAGAGTGTCTTACAAGAGCTCCTGTCAAGGTATCCTGCGAGAGTCTCTTACAAGAACGTCCTCTGAAACAGTCACAGCAGAGTCCAGCAAGAGTGTCGTCGAGGAGCGAACTACCCTCTTTGCGTCCTGAGTGTCTCAGAAGAAAATTGTCTAACACGAGTGCCTCTGAAAATTGTTTCCAAAGAAGTGTTTTTCAAAAGTGTGCCGGAAGAATGCTTTCAACTTTCAAAATTGCCTTACAAGGTTGTTCAGAGTCTCTTGACAAGAGCGTCTCACAAGATTTCCTTGACGAAAGTGTCCAGGCGAAAGTGCTTTGACACAAGTGTCCAGGACAAGTCTGCATCCAAACTTGACTTACAAGATTGCCCCACAAGCGTATCTTCAAAGAGCGTCTCGCAAGAGTATCTCAGAACAGTGTCTTGACAAGAGTGTCCCACAGGAGTGCGCGCATGGATTGTCTTACAGAAGTGTTCAAACAAAGTGTTCCACAGGAGGGCGGCCTCCAAGATTGTTTAGTTGTGCATGAATGTCTCACAAAAGCGCCCCGGCCGGATGGAATTTGCAGCAGCTTTGTGATGTGCACTTGGGTTCGTGGGTTCTATCAGGTTTGAAATTTCTAAAGCGCAATCTTGCAGAGAGACACATATATACGCAACTAGGGTGCTAAAAGTTTTGCCGGCCTGAATTGCTCGGAGGCCGTCAACGAGGAAGAAGTTGAAAGTGCGACGGACTTGGTCGAGATGCAGGAATGTGCTTCAAACGCGCTGACGGATTCATCTCATGCTCCGGACATGTCTGAAGGCAAGCCCACTGCTATGCAGCATCCGGCGCATGAATGTGTGGCCTGATGTGGTGTGAGCAAATTTGTGTGAGAGAGGGACATTGGACATTGAGTCATCAGGGAAATTTCTCGCTTCTAGCCAAGATGGGATAATTTGAAAAGTGGAAGCCATAGGTAAGAAATACCTGCTGGACAATGCTAGGCCTTGCTAGAAGGGTTTTGAACACAGAACGTTTTGTGATTTTCTAGCCGTCCTGTGGCAGCATCATGGAAGTGAGTTTTTCTACCAATGCTGGTGCGTTGTTTTCTTGCTTGGGCGTCCATTTCATGCTTTCGCATGTTCTTGAGATTCTCTTCTTGCTTGGTGTGTTGATGCCGCATCGGTCATGCCTTTTTATAATATCGCCCTTCCCTTTCTCTATGTGATCTTGGATTTAGCTTGCCAGATTGCATCACAGCGCAGCACTGCTCGCATCAGTTGTAACTGCAAGAGTTCTTGCAGGTGTGGACGCAGAAGTTGCCAACAACCTGCTCATCACAGAAGATAAATTCGGTGTCGCCATGGACTTGCTGCAACTGCGGGGAAGCCTAGATTTGACGTAGCACAGACCTCCAGGCAAACATCGCCCGGTGACATTTTACAATAGCCAGATCTTCCGGATAGGCTATTGTAAAACATTGTAAGTCGATGTAAATTGCGCGGGGTGCGATTAACATAATTTTGAAAAAATATTCCAAAACATCTAAAGCTATGTTTTTTATACGTGCAATTGGTTCGGGTGGTTCCATGTTTGTGTACTGGGGGGGGGTAAACCAAAAAAACAGCTGGGCGCACAAATAAACATGAACTTCCAGGACCCCTCTTGTGAAGGCTCCTGCAAGGTTCTACGTTTAAACATGAAATTTATATAGAAAAAATATTTAAAAAGTACATGCCCACCATTTCTCATTTTCTTTCACCGGTGTGCTACTCTCTGATTTCTACGTCACATAGAGCAGCTGGCCCCTGATGCCGAAGCTTTGACTCGGCCCACGGAGCTTCGGCATCAGAGCCCTCGGCGCAGCGGCACGGATCCACGCCTCAGGTGGACCACATGGCCTTGGTGCGCCTCCCCCCCCGGCCCCACCACATCTCCATTGTGTTTCCCGTTATGTCTCCCACCGGTGTTGGGCTCGTGGAAGTGAGAAATGGTAGTTGATACTTTTGATTTTTTTTCGGGGGTTTGAGATGTTTGATCTATAAAATCAAATGAAAATTATATTATATTGTATTTTCAATGTTTTATCGTTTTCTTTGTTATTGTTTCTTAGTCAGATTTCAGGTTTTTTATTTTAACAGTGTTCAACAAAGTTATTCGACGAAAAGAAAACAGAATTAAAAAGGAAGAGCGAGGTTAATACGGGTAACTATCCCAGAAAAAATCATTTCAAGTCAATAAACCATTGTGCCATTTTTCCAGAAAACTGGCATTTAATCTTGCTACAGAATTGGGTTCCATGTTTATTTTTCTTTCTGTAGGTTTTTCCCATGTTTTGTGCGAACTCAGATGGGCCCCTGTGTCATTTATCCAGAAAATGGCATTTAATCCTGCTACGGTATTGGGTTCCATGTTGATATTGCTGTGGGTTTCCCGTGTTTTGTGCGAACTCAGTTGGGCTCCTGTGTCAGTCGGGGTCTTGTGTAATTTACCAAGAAAAATGGCATTTCATCCTGCTACAGTGTTGGGTTCCTTGTTTTGAAGCTGTGAGTTTCCCGTGTTCAATGCGAACTCAGTTAGGCTCGTGTTTTTTCGTGGAAAAATGGCATTTACTTCTGACACAGTATTAGGTTCCGTGTGTACATTGTTGTGGGTTTCCCGTGCTTTGTGCGAAATCAGTTGGGCCTTGCTGCGTCGTTTTTCTAGGAGATGGCATTTACTCCTGCTACAGTATTGGGTTCCAGTCTTATTTTGTTGTGGATTTCCCTTGTTTTGTACGAACTCAGTTGGGCCCTTGTGTACTGTATCTATCGACATGGCAAATAATCACCCTACAGCATTGGGTTACATGTTTCCATGTTTATTTTGCTTTGGAATTTCTCGTGTTTTGCGCGAACTAAGTTGAGGTCCTGTGTGTTTTATCTTTAAAAGTGACATTTAATCTTGCTACAGTATTGGGTCCCATGTTTATTTTGCTCTGGGTTTCCCGTGTTTTGTGCGAACTAAGTTGAGGTCCTGTGTGCTGTATCCAGAAAATGGCATTTAATCCTGCTATATACAGTATTGGGTTCCATGTTTTTTGCTGTGGATTTCCCGTGTTTTGTGCGAACTCAGTTGGGGCCCTGTGTAATTTATCTAGCAAAATGGCATTTACTCCTGCGACAGTATTGGGTTTCATGTTGATTTTGTTGTGGAAATTCCCGTGTTTTGTGCGAACTCAGTTCGCCCTTTCTGTGCTTTTAATTTTTAGAAATTGAGATTTAATCCTGTTCCATGTTTACTTTGCTGTGGGTGTCCCGTGTTTTGTGCGTACTCAGTTTGGCTTTTCTGGGCTTTTGAGCTAGAAAATGGCATTTAATACTGCTACAGTAGTAGGTTCCGTGTGTATATTGATGTGGATTTTCCGTCTTTTGTACGGACTCAGTTGGGGCCCTGTGTAATTTATCTGGCAAAATGGCATTTACGCCTGCGACAGTATTGGGTTCCCTGTTGATTTTGTTGTGGAATTTCCCGTGTTTTTGTGCGAACTCAGTTGGGCCCTTGTGTAATTTACCCAGAAAAATGGCATTTACTCCTGCTTCAGTATTGGGTTCTATGTTTAATTTGTTGTGGATTTCCTGTGTTTTGTCCGAACTCACTTGGGGCCCTGTGTAATTTATCTAGCAAAATGGCATTTCATCCTGCTACAGTATTGGGTTCCATGTTGATATTGCTGTGGGTTTCCTGTGTTTTGTGCGGAGTCAGTTGGGGTCCTGTGTAATATACCAAGAAAAATGGCATTTCATCCTGCTACAGTGTTGGTTCCTTGTTTTGAAGCTGTGGGTTTCCTGTGTTCAATGCGAACTCAATTAGGCCCCTGTGTTTATTTTCGTGGGAAAGTGGCATTTACTCCTGACACAGTATTAGGTTCCGTGTGTACATTGTTGCGGGTTTCCCGTGTTTGTCCGAACTCAATTGGGCTTTTCTGCGTCGTTTTTTTTTAGGAACATTGCATTTTACTCCTGCCTCAGTATTGGGTTCCATGTTTATTTTGTTCTGGATTTCCCGTGTTTTGTGCGAACTCACTTGGGGCCTTGTGCAATTTATCTAGCAAAATGGCATTTAATGACGCCGCCGCATTGGATTCCATGTTTATTTTGGTGTGGGTTTCCCTTGTTTTGTGCGAACTAAGTTGAGGTCCTGTTTGATTTTTTTTGGAAAAGTGACAATAATTTTTGCTACAGTATTGGATTCCATATTTATTTTGCTTTGGGTTTCCCATCTTTTGTGCGAACTCAGTTGGGGCCATGTGTAACTTATCCAAAAGAAATTGCGTTTAATCTGGCTACATTATTAGGTTCCATGTGTACATTGTTGTGGGTTTCCGTGTTTTGTGCGAAATCAGTTGGGCTTTCCCGCGTCGTTTTTCTAGAAGGTGGTATTTACCCCTACTACAGTATTGGGTTCCAGTTTGTGTTTTGTTGTGGATTTCTCGTGTTTTGTACGAACTCAGCTGGGCCCTTGTGGAATTTATCTATCAAAATGGCATTTAATCACGCTACAGTATTGGGTTCCATGTTTCCATGTTTATTTTGCTTTGGAATTTCCCGTGTTTTGCGCGAACGCAGTTGAGGTCCGGTGTACTTGATCGAGCACAATGGCATTTACTGCTACTACAGTATTGGGTTTCATGTTTATTTTGTTGTGTATTTCCCGTGTTTTGTGTGGGGTCTTGTGTAATTTAGCCGGAAAAATTACACTTAATCTGCTACAGTTTTGTGTTCATTTTTTTTGTTTTGCTGTGGGCGTCCCGTGTTTTGCGCGAACTCAGTTTGGCTTTTCTGTGCTTTTGATCTAGAAAATGGCATTTGCTCCTCTTTCAGTATTGGGTTCCTTTTTTTTTGTTGTGGGTTTTCCGTGTTGTGTACGGACTCAGTTGGGGCCCTGTGTAATTTATCTAGCAAAACTGGCATTTAATCTTGCTATAGTATTGGGTTCCATGTTTATTTTTTTTGCTGTAGGTTTTTCCCATGTTTTGTGCGAACTCAGATGGGCCCTTGTGTCATTTAGCCAGAAAAATTACATGTCTGCTACAGTATTGTGTTCAATATTTATTTTGCTGTGGGTGCCCCGTGTTTTGTGCGAACTCAGTTTGGCTTTCTGTGCTTTTGATCTACTGCTACAATATTGGGTTCCATGTTTATTTTGCTGTGGATTTCCCGTGTTTTTGTGCGAACTCAGTTGGGCCCTTGTGGAGTTTACGCAGAAAAATGGTATTTACTCCTGCGACAGTATTGGGTTCCATGTTTATTTTGTTGTGGACATTTCCGTGTTTTGCGCGAACTCACTTGGGGCATAGCAAAATGACATTCGCTCCTGCTACAGTATTGTGTTCCGTTTATTTTGTTGTGGGTTTCCCGTGCTTTGCGCGAACTCAGTTGGGGTCCTGTGTAATTTATCCAGAAAAATGGCATTTCATCCTGCTACACTATTGGGTTCCATGTTTATTTTGTTGTGGGTTTTCCTTTTTTTTGCGCGAAGTCACTTAGGGCCCTGTGTAATTTATCTGGCAAAAATCGCATCTGCTCCTGCTACATGTGAAATATTGCTCTAGGTTTTCCGTTGTTTTGTGCGAACTCAGTTGGTTCCTTGTTTTTCTGCTGTGGGTTTCCCGCGCTTCATGCGAACTCAGTTAGGCCCCTATGTGTTTTTTCGGCAAAAATGCATTTAACTCTGCTACGGTATTGGTTTTTTTGCTGTGGATGTTGCGTGCTTTGTGCGAACTTAGTTGGGCGCTCGTGCAATTTATCTAGCAAAACGGCATTTCATTCTGCGACAGTATTGGGTTCCATGTTTATTTTGCTGTCGATTTCCCGTGTTTTGTGCGAACTAAGTTGGGGCCCGGTGTGTTCTATCTTGAACAATGGCATTTCATTTTGCAATAGTATTGGGTTCCATGTTTCTTTTGCTTTGGGTTTGTCGTGTTTTGTGCGAACCCACTTGGGGCCTTGTGTAATTCATCTAGCAAAATGGCATTTGCTCCTGATACAGTATTGGGTTCCATGTTTATTTTGCTGTGGGTTTCCCGTTTTTTGTGCGAACTAAGTTGTGGTCCTGCTTGATTTTTCTTGAATAGCGACTTTTAAATCTTGCTACTCTGCTGTGTTCATTGTTTTTTTTGCTGTGGGTTTTCGTTTTTTGAGCGAAGTCAGTTGGGATCCCGTGTGATTTATCTGGACACAACTGCCACTTCATCTTGCAACAGGGTTGGGTTCCATGTTCATTTTGCTGTGGATTTTCCGTGTTTTGTGCGAACTCAGTTGGGGTCCGGTGTAATTCATCTAGAAAATGGCATTGAATTTTGCTACGATATGGGGTTCCATGTTTGTATTGCTGTGGGTATCCCGTGTCTGGTGCAAACCCAGTTGGGCCCCTGGTGAGCACCGCCTATTGTAATTTTCCATTCGCAACCCGTCGCGCCCCCAGAGTGCAGTTTTGAAGGGTTCCCAAGTAGTGTACTTCAGTGTTCTGGGTTCCCAACTAATGTACTTCAGGGTTTCTGCAAAAAGACACGCTCTGACAGCGTGCCGCTCTCTAAATTTAACATGGAACGGGCTCGGCGCTCAAAAATTGATTCTACCACGCGGTATAGTTTTATCATAGGGTATTGCTCGTCGAACCTTGCAACTTTGTGGTTTCTTCATTTTGCAAGGGGCAGAAACTAATTCCCAATCATAGAATCAGGAAAACCTTGTTATTTGAGGCTGCCCGGGGTTCCATGTTTGTTTGATCCCTTCTGTTGTTTGGTCATGTTTTGAAACTCAAATTTCAAGAGCTGTAAGTCGTGCTTCAGGCATGTATCATCATGTATCCATATGGGCGACATTCTTCAATTCTTAGGGCTGTCATGGTCTGAACCTCAAATTATGCATGTTGTGAAAACTGTGCCCAATTTTTGAGAATCTGAACCCTGGGCGCGGCAGTTCCTGAGTAGATTAGACAAAGTTATTTAGGTTAGGTTAGGATAGACTAGATAGATTCGGCTAGGTGAAATGGATTTGTTGGATTAGGTAGGTTAGAGAGGTTAGATCGATTAGATACGATTAGATAGAGTAGGCAGATTAGATAGATTAGATTGATTAGATTGATCAGATAGGTTAAATCATATTAGGTCCGATTATATAGATTGGATTAGATCAGATTGAAGTAGATCCGGTTGGATCTGCTGAGATCAGGTCCGATCAGATTACGTAGCTTAGATAGATGAAATGAGGTTGGATCAGGTTAGATCAGCCCCGATCAGATTGGATCAGTCCCGATCAGATTAGATCAGATCACTTTGGTCATACTAGATCAGATTAGATCAGGTTAGGCAATTAGCGATTAGATAGGATTGGACGCATTCAGGGTAGATAAGAGGGAAAGGAAGGAAAAGAGAGGAAGATAGATAGATGGACAACTAGATGGGATGAATGAAGGGAGGAAGGAATGAGGGAATGAATGCATGCAGGAATGCATGAATGAATGACATGAAATGAAATGAAATAAAATGAAATGAACCGATGAAATGAAATGAAATGAAATGAAATGAAATGAAATGAAATGAAATGAAATGAAATGAAATGAATGATAGCTAGCTAGCTAGCTAGCTAGCTAGCTAGATAGATAGATAGATAGATCAAGATAGATCAAGATAGATAAAAACTGATAAATACAGATAAAGACAGACGAAGACAGATAGATCAAGATAGTTCTAGATAGATCTAGATAGACCTAGATAGATCAAGAAAGAAAGATAGATCTAGTAGATAGATCTAGATAGGTCAAGATAGATAGAGATAGATAAAGACAGATCAAGATAGATAAAGATAGATCAAGATAGATCAAGATAGATAAAGATAAAGATAGTTCAAGAGAGTTAAAGAAAGAAAGGAAGGAAAGAAAGAAAGAATGAAATATAGATAGATAAAGATAAAGATGAAGATAGTTAGATAGATCGTTAGATGGACAGACAGATAAAATAAGATAGATAAAGATAGATCAAGATAGCTAGATACAGATGAATAGACAAAGATGGATAGATAGATAGGTAGATAGATAGATAGATAGATAGATCCACACATGTACTTGTCGCATATGTGTTCAAAAAATTGAATAATGCGTCTAGCAGACCTACTTTCAGGGCAGATTTAGAGTTGTTCGCTACCAAGATCTACTCAAGTCAATGTTGGATTAGCTCACCCGTAAACGCATCTTAACATGTCTATGAGCATTAGTGAAACGCTTCAAACACGCGCGGTTCCTGCTCCATGGAGGACGCAGTCGGAACTCTTTGCGCTTGGTCGTTCCTTCGAGCTCATGTTGGCAGCCTTGGGTGGTGACCGCGACCGTGTTGGGGATGCGATTTATGGGGCCAAGACTATGTCACTCATGGCCGTCAAGGTGCGCAAGGAACTGTGAGATTCCGTGAAGTTCCACCACGCATCATAAAAAACATTAAAATTGTCACACATCGAATTACTCAGTATGACACCTCTGACAGCTATGAGCAATGCAGGAAATCACACCAAACATGCGTCCAACGTGGCGCTGTTTCAAAAGCCAACCGTCACCTCTCCCGAAGACTTCCCCCTGTTCTTGGCTGCCTCTGACTGTCAAGATGTTTTGCCTTATTTTTTCACGATGTGAGTTGATGAGACTTCATGTCTCTTCTTTCTCTTCCTTTTGGTTGATTCGTTTCATGTCGTTTGAATATCCCCCAAGCGTCTTCCAACTGTTTTTCAATATTTCAGCAAGAGATGCTGAAACGCATTTTTCAGACCACGCCAGGAAAGTTTCATAACTCCGAGGGCCGTGCTGTCATTGGCGTTGTTCAACGGTTTCCGGGTGCTCGGGCACAAGAGCCAAGATCCCGAAGAGTTGCGCCTCTTTGTGGAGACAATGGCATTTAAGCCGCTTGACTGGAATTAGAAACGTAAAGAAACGTAGAGCTGAACATGATTTGATATTGTTGAACTATGTTTTAGGATTAGACTCGATGGTTTTGATGTATGGAATGGGGGGGCCTTGGTGGAAGTTTGGTACAAGTAAGAAGACTAGCTGAGTTTGGATGGAATCTATTGCTCTTCAGTATGAAGACAGGGATTCTGGTTGCTTCTGGCATGTCTGTTGGCTCCGGCTAACGGGATTGTTTCAGAGGACATGTGGTGACATTGTTTAAGCATGTGTCCAGACCTCAAAGGCATAAAAGAAACATCAAAAAACATATAAAATCATGCTGAAATATTGTCAATCACGCAGCTACGGCCTTCGCCTCCAGGGCCTTCAGCCGCAGTGAGGCATTTGGGATTGGATATTACGCTGGATCGTGTAACCAGAGTCATGGATGCGTTTATGGAGCTCATGGTGCAAAACGTGAAGGAACTTCCTGCAGGGAGCAATTTGGCATGGCGGAAGCTACTCACCTACACTGGAAGTTGTTTCAGGCCGCAATGGGACCATGGCACAAAGGAAATTCAACAGAATGAAAGAGAGATGAAGAGAATTGGCCGGGGTCAGTGCTGGAAGATACTTGGAAATGAGCAGGGGACGCTGTGGATGGTGCAGGAAAGGACTAGATTGCACTAGCATGAGCAAGCGAGTGAGCAAGCAAACAAGCAAGCACATGCTTGGACCAAGGAAAGTCCTGAGTTGCAAAACACAGGAAACAACAAAGTCAGAAATCACAACGCCGGACAGAGTCAGGAAGAAGGATAAGACATGATAAGACATTGAGAAACAGAATCGAAGGAATGAACCTGAATTCCCAAAAATATGGGCAGTCCCGCAAAGCGAGAAGCGCGTGAAATTGGATGTGTTTAGTGATGTGTTATGCTTTGTGAATATGTTTAGATATGTTTAGGATTGCTTTCAAAAATGTTGAAACATTTTTGAAACTCTATTTTCAAATGTATTAAAACAAGTTGTACAACATACAATCAACATACAGTGGATACAACATGGTTGCAGTGATTCTTTGCAATCCTGACCTGTTGCAGGTATATCAACACAACCTACGGCGAGCGACTGAAGGTCATTCAGGCTCTGTGATTTGTAAAGCCCATGGCGCCATGCACATTTTACGCTAATCCAGGTTGTGCACAAGATATGCCAAGTTCAATTCTTTTCCTCACAGGACCTTTGTCCATTTTTCCCCACTTTTTCCCCACGGCACCAAACAAGTCTGCTGCCAGTTTGTTGTTGTTTTTTTTTCCGCAGGCAGACTGGCAGCAGATCAATGCGGCAGCGGAACATGATACCGATGAAAACCATTCTTTCAGTGGAATGTGTGCCTTCAGCATGGGAATCATGGGCGAAGAAGCAGAAGGCACATGACAGTTTGAAAAGTTGCTGTTGCAGCAGGTTGAAACTGTTCAGGTGTTCACGTCTTAAGTCTTAAATCCAAGAAAATTGGTCCAACCTCAGAAAAGAGTTCATAGTCTTGGACCTTTGCCTTTGTCTCATAGCTGAAGCACGCTGTGTATGTGGCAGTCTTTCAGTGGCCGTTTCAGAAACCTAAATCATACATACAGTCTACGTAACGGCTATGTGAGGGGATATGCCCCAAATTTGTCTTTATAGGTTATATAGTACCTCCAGTTTAGGTACCTGAAATGGCCTTGGAGTCTTGAAGTGTCCACACCGCTGCAGGTCAATGGTTTTCATTTTGCGTAATTGCATAATTACAGTGCGACAGGATGCAACCATGAAATACCAATCATAGAATTCATTCAATAAAGTTAGTTATATCGTATAGTAATGTAAAGCACGATGTAATCTAATTTAATCATACTTGATTGCTAAGTGAGGCGTGCGACATTGACCTGGGGATTTGGAGATGTTGTTGTTCCATTCTCGGTCATGACCTTGATTTTGAATTTGCGTTGCACGAAGAAGTTTGTCCAAGACCTGCTTGCCCGCGTGCTAACCACGGAGACGTGACTTGTGCAGGTTGGATGCAAGAACTGTTGGAGGTGTTTGCAGTAGCTGGGCCGAAAAGGAAGGATTTTGCCAATGCTGCATGTGTTTGCATTTGTTTGACTGACATGTGTTGGTATGTGTGTTGTGTTCAGCTTGTTTTTTTTCCCATGACCATGGTTTTCCTTGCAACCCTTGAAGGTATTGGTGGACAGGATTTCGAAGCCTGCAAGCTTGTTGGAGGACCTTTCTCAATAGGTTCTGCTGTGTTGTGAGCCTGTCTTGGCATTCGACATCATTTGACCCTGCTAGCCTGTTTGCTGGTGCTGCTGCATGGAATTCCAGGGATGTTCTAAGATGAGAATGCTGCAATAATGCTCTACAATCAAAATCAATCAAAGCTTCATTCGCCTCACAGGAGTGTGATTTACTTTCCATCAACATGAACAACCGCTACAAGGACGACCATCGAGAGAATTGCGAAGCAATTGTCCATAGCATCCAATTGTTTAAGGTAGCATGGCGCCTTTGCCGCAGAGATCCTGCCCAAGGGATGTTTACAGGTATGAATTGTAAGATGTTGAAGCAATTCAACTAGAAAATGCATTTCCAAGAGTCATGTCACGTCCCTATGTTTCTGCCGTTTCACCTCTGTTTTTTTCTCTTTTAGGCGGAAGCTGTAGACTTTTGACGTACAAGGATGCAAGAAAGCCTTTGAAAAGAATAGTCAGTGTTGTCAATATAGACATGATGGAAAAGGTGTGCCAGCAAGCACAGGCAAATTGCCTACTTTGAGCGGTGCTTGAGTGGTACGGTAAGGTCTCAAAGCAAACGCTGATACTCGTAGGACATCAATTTCGACAAGTTCAAACCGGTCATGCTTGCTGCCCTCCGATCCTTGAATCTTGGCTGTCAAGTTTGAAGTCCCACATTTGCATTTTCTTAGTTTGGGCACATTCCACAAGAGCCAGGGCCTGCAAAGAGACAGATGTTTCTACCTGATTTGACGTGCTTCTTTTGCTTCACTCAGTTTTTTTGGCTACCCTCCTTCCCAGATCTTCCCAGGCTGCCTAAAACATGGAGCACTACCCATGAGACTGCCTGGGAGTGGCTGTGGTTCACCATCAGCCGCAACCTTGTTGACGCTACCGTCAAGGTCACAGCCTCACAGTTTCCCCATCTCAAAACGATGCGAAACGATGCGAAACTGGCAAACTGAGTGAAACTGAGTGAAACAAAGCTGACTCAACATAGAGTGCACCTCACTTGGATGACACACACCGAATTACATTCTCATAATCTCATACATACTGTAGTATATACTTCATCGTAATTCATAATTTATCATATCACTTGAACATATTCCTAAATTACCATACTTTACAAATTACTTGGAGTGACCAAGGTGCATATATAATCATATATATTTATACATATAGATAGATTTCATATCATTTCAATTCATTTCATGTAGTATGTGCAATTTGTGCTGCTTGGTGTTCCCAGAGCTTCGGCCCCAAGGTGAAGGCCTACAAGGCGTACAACGCTCTTCTTTTCAGCACACTTGGAGAAGAGCACCTTGACACAGAAAATGCTCGATGATCTCAGTGCATTGAGTTGCTGTTGGGCATTTGTTGGGCATAGTAATGACAAGAAATGACAAGCAATCACAAGTAGTGACAAGGACGTCACTGAGGTTGCGCTGTTATACTAGAATCTGGAATCTCTTTCAAACTCTTCCCATCCCAGCAGTACTCGAAGTACAGTAAATCATTATGGCGCCTGTTGGATTGTCAAATGTGAAAAACTAGGTTTGAAATGGTTGGAACCCATTCAAGTAAGATTTTTGTAGTTCAGACAAGTAAGTAGGAGAAGAACAAGACAGAAGCTAGAAGGAGCTTCTTCAAATCATCCCGACCTCCTTTCTGGCCAATCATCACAAAATCAACGAAAATCAATACAATCAAGACAAACCAACACAAGTATGGGGCTGGGGCAACTTGCGACATTTGCGCCGACGCTGTTGTTGAGATGACTCCAATGAAGACAGCTATTTCAGGATTGCTGAAGCATACTGCACGTCACACATGGAGCGAAATGTTAGATGCGCTCGTAGGATGTCGGAATGGAACAACTTCACACATTTGTGCTCTGCATGTCAGAGTCGTCTGGTGTCCTGTTCTGATGGATGGAAAGACATGAGTCTGCTTTAAACAGCAAACTATTTCACCCAAGTTGCGTTGTCACAGGTCTTATTGTCTTATTGGAGCACGGCTCATGGCCATTCAAGGCAGTTCGAGCACTTCCGAATTACCATTTACACAGATTTCTTCTCAAAGTGCGCTACAAGCCAAGAGTGGTTCAAGCAGTGCGACCCCTAGCTGGAGATGAGAATGAGTTAAAGGATCAACAGCTGTATGAATATACAATGCGATTTTGCTCATGCTTGCGGAGTTGGTTTGGCACACGCACAGATGCCATTTGTTATCCAGGTCTCAAACAAGGCTTCGCTACATTGCCGACAGAGTGCTGCGATCTTCCTACGACATGTACCAGAAGCCAAAAGAAGAGCCATATCTACTTCAATTGTTTCTTTTGTAATTCGGGTGAGTTTCTGTGTGTTGTTGTTCAGATTCTTTGGGCATGGTTTGATGGCAGTGCCCAGGCTGCCAGACAAGATTGGTTGACCCATGCTGACCCCAGACTGATACCCCTGATACCCAACTTGGTCACAGCTTGTTTCATGTTGATTGCAAATATACTATGCAAATATCGATTTATATCATGTGAATGATCTGAATGTTGCAGATGATTCTCAAAGATGAGCCAGTAACCACGCTCAGCCTTTGAGACGCCCCGGCAGCTTGCGCGCCAAGGAGATGATGGATGAACTTTCTGCACTGGGCCTGCGTCATGTAGGCTACGGGGCACAAAGCAGGGGTTGGTGTGGGAATGGCCAAGAGTCGATTTCGATTTCTGGTTGGAGATGTTCTCCGGAAGTAACCGGAAGTAGCATTTAGGAAACTTAGGAGAAGTAATGAGAAGTAATGAGAAGTGCAGGGTGATGGTGATGCAGCGTGATGCACGCTGATGGATCGGGATGCAGTGATGCCCACATTTGGGTGAAGAAGCTACATTCTGCCACCATTCCTTTTCGGAATAGTTCCTGCTCAAAAAGTTTGCTTCGCCGCTAGTTTATCCAACACGGTTCGGAAAGAAGGGGATACTTCAACATTATTCAACATTATGTTTTGGACTTGGCAGTCAGTAGTGGTCCCTGCCGTTCCCCAAGGACATAGTAGGATTCTTCAACTTCACATGCTATTTCCAGATGTCCGTCAGTTGGCGACAGTGATAAACCCGAACCCCGATTCAACTTGAGTCAGTAGTTGCTTGTGATCACATCAGCGTATGCTGTTGGGAACGTGGTCAAGGTTGCCGTGGACTTGTTGAGGCATGTTTCAGCTTTTAGCAGACAATCCATGACAATCCTTTCTGTCCATTGCCCTGGTGTTCTAGGCGATCTTGCGCCTTGGCATTTTTTGTTTGGCATGTGGGCATGTGGTCAATCGCGTCAGGCTATGGTGTTCCGATCGAGCTCTTTGCGCCTTTCACAGACTCATGCGTCATTGTCATGAAGCGATTGATTTCTGACGTTTCCAAAGATGTGTCTTGGCCAAGAGCTGAATGGTGGAACTGAAACGTGTGAGCTCTGAGCGTTGTCACAAGCCATCGGTTCAGCAATTTGGTTCAGCATTGTAGCAGCTTTGTAGCAATTCACCTGGCTGCCAGGAGGATGTGAAGGTAAAGCTGAAAGCCGAAGCTGCCTCTGCCAAGGCAGCGGGAATGGCAGATACTTGGCTTGCCATGGGACGCTGTTCGTACAGCACTGGTACTGGAGTTCTCTCAAACTTCTCTTGGTGAATGGCACCTCGTAGCAGTCTTGACCCTTAAAACGTCTTCGTCCATGCCGCAGTATCACGACCATGTTTGGTACTCAGCCCACTTCGGCTACACTAGATGCTTTGAGCTTCACAACATTGTCCCCATTTGTGGAATCCCTTTGAGTTCCACCTTAATTGATGTTAATTGTTCATTCTTGTTCCGGCTTTTCAGGAAATTGACGCAAGTGACCTGATGCTGGAAGGTTTTCGCTGGTCAATCGGTGGCTTGCTCCAGCATAACTTGCTGGTACTTAAACCGGATGTTGATGCTTGAACCATCTTGAATGTATATTCTATGATATTCTATGTTTCATAAGGCTGATGTTTCAATGCTGCTGCGTTAAGGCTGTGCTCCAAGAAGGGGGGAGCAAGTGAGGCGATTGCCTCCAAGAAGGGCTTTAATTTAAACATATTTCAATCATTTTCAGATATGTTCTTTCAGACAAGGAGATTGATGGAAACTAAAGCAAACGTTTAAGCCCCCACAATTGTATAATTATATAGAATTATTAGGAAAGAAGAACTAAGAACAACCAGATGTGAACGATCAACTGAACATGGGTGAATTTTGAACACGACTTACATGTGCCAATCGTGTGCCAATCATGTGCAGACGGCCTCCAGGAGGCCAATGCCTTCCATCGAGGCCTGGTGGCACGTGTATTGATGCGCACCATTACGGAAGGCTCCACCGCAGTCATGCAACTTGGTACCTTCAAGCGACGCCCGAAATGGGGAGAGGCTTTGATTCCAACAACCAAACATATCAAACATCAAAACGTAGCACACCATACCACAGCATACCGCAACTATGTTATATACAATCATGCTGCGTTGTGTTTCGAGGAGCTCCCATATATAATGCTAAAACAAATCAAATGCCTCCGTTATTTGAGAAGGGCAAAGGAAATGTGCCCACTCTTGTGAATCTACAGTAATTTCCCGAGTGTTCACTGAACATTGGGCTGGGCTGGAGTATATCAAAGATGCGGGACACCTTCTCTGGGAAAGAATGGAAAGAAAGGAAGGCGGCCGCGATTAGTAGCCAGAGGGCATTGTAGACAATGCGAAGGGGACGCAGATGGGACGCAGGTATGATGGCACAAGGAGAGGAAGCATGCGATTAGAACATGTTGCATTTCTCATCATTTCTCGAATCCACTTGGTCACAGAGTCAGGGTCATAGGTATTTCATAGGTTTCTTCTTGGAATTAGTCCCGCCTCTTGTGGTATCACGTGCTTCCATTCTGATGTTATGATACTTTAGATGCTGCCGTTGGCAATTGCCTCTCAAAGCTTTTATGATATTTGTCTATTCAGTCAGCCACCCAAGAATGCATCTCCACCTCTGTGTTGGAGATAGACTTTGGACAGTTGCCGGCTGGCAAATCTTTGAGATTTGTTTTGGTATGTTTTGGTCTTTGTCTCTGTTGGGGGGGGGATGAAATCGGGTATTTGGGCCGCGGCTATCGTCACATCATGAGTTATGATTGCATGTTGGTAGACCAATAGGCTTCAATAGGCAGCGCTGCCATTCCCTGACGTTAGGCAGTCCATCAATGCCGATGATGCGAAACTGCTCACCAAATCGCTGAAGGAAGCTGCGAGAGTGCCACGTCGTGCGAAACGGGGTGCAAGATCTTTGAGCAGATTGTTGTTCAGCACACATCACAAAAATCCACCGAACCGTTTCAGTTCAGTTTTTCCATGGTTGACCTGTCAATCTGACGTCAGTGCTGTAGACATATCATTACAATTCATCTATACGATATATAAGAATATCACTGTCACCCTTTGAATTTCCCTGGTTGTCAGAAGCAGTTCTTTGGAGAATTGTTGCCGCCAGTTTGCATGGATTCTTGTTTTATGTGGTCTTTTCAGGCATTCGAGCCCTCTTTCGGTTGTTAAACTCCTTAGCATCCCTTAACATGGCGATTTCCCAGCGCTTGCCCAAAAGAGGCTCAAAAGGGCAACGAAACATGATGTTAGAGATCATAAGAGCGGCAAATGGCACACATCAGTTCATACTCGTACATGACAAGAATAGAACCCAAAACATTTTCAGAGGATTGTCCAGGGTGATGTGCTGAAGAATGTAACCCAGACCCGTTGCTCTTTACATAGGGCACTGTATTTTCCATTCTTTAGGCATGTATGGACATCTTAATGTTCACATTAGTATTAAACCACCCCCCGAAATAATTTATAAGTATGCGAAGCAGTTTTGGGGAAGGTGTTTTTCCTTTTTTCCCCGTGGTTTCCTTGTTTTTTCATTGCTTGATTTTTGATTGGGAAAGACTGATCAACACTGATTAAATCAAAATTGGAAAAGGCCTAAATTGATCAATTGCTTTTTAAAACCCCCAATCTAAAAAAACGGCATGAGAAAACGCCATGTTTTGACCTGCCCTGAATAAAGTATCTTGTTCCCGAATGCGTAGCAAGGGTTCCCGTTTCACTCTGGGGGTCTGGGGGTTGAGGGTGTGTTCGCCAGACGTTGTGCAACCGTCCGCAACCATTCGCAACCGTCCGCAAGTGTCCGCGTGAGGGCCCTATGGCCGTGTCTATGGGGGAAGCTGCAAAGGTGGTCATTTTTGACGGTTTCAGACGTGTCGAAACGTCATTTCGCGTGGCAGGCGTGGCACTTCGTGACATTCCACCATGTTTCATGACGTGTCGAGAGTCGTTTTGTGTGGCAGGCGCAATACTTTTGTGTCGTTTTCAAAAGTTGCACTAACATTTGTCGTGGCAGGCGCAACATTTTGGAGGTGTCCATCTTCATTTTTCGTGGCAGGTGCAATACTTTAGACGTGTCATCTTGCGTGTTTTTTGCGGATCGCATTGTCAGGGCTGCGTCAAGGGGTGACAATGTGCAAATCGTGTGGCAGGCGTGTGACATTGTGAAGCGCAGCATTTTGTGCAGATCGAGCGCGTGTGGAATGTCATTTTGCCTGGCAGGTGTGGATTTGGCGTAGTTGCAGCTCACCTCTGTCGACTTGATCTTCTCACTCTTGTCAGGGCTGCGTCCAGGAGTGAAAATGTGCAAATCGTGTGGCAGGCGTGGAACACTCTGACAGTCTCATTTTGCGTCGCAGGCGCGGCATTTGGTGCAGATCCGTTGTGTGTGGCATGCCATTTTGCGTGGCAGGTGCAGTATTTGGTGCAGTTGCAACTGACCAGTGTAGACTTGGCCCTCTCCACTCCTTCGTCCACGCCTTCCACACATTCCCCACTTTCCACGCTTTACACTCCACGCTCCACACTCTACACTTCACACTCCACACTCCACCCTCCAGACTCAACACTTTACATTCCACACTCTACACTCCACACTTGACACTCCACACTCCACACTCCACACTTTACACTCCACACTGCGTACTTTACAGTCCACACTTTACAGTCCACACTCCACACTCTACACTTTACACTCCACACTCTACGCTCCATGCTCTACACTCCACACTCCACACTCCACACTCTACACTCCACACTCCACACTTTACACTCCACACTACACTTTACACTTCACACTCCACACTTCACACTTTACACTCCACTCTCCACATTTTCAACTTAACACTCCACACTTTACATTCCACCCTCCACACTCTACACTTTAGACTCCACACTCTACACTTTACACTTCACCCTCAACACTCCACACTCCACACCCAACATTCCACACTTTACACTCCACACTCCACACTCTACACTTCACTCTTTACACTCCACACTCTACACTCAACACGCCACACTTTACACTCCAGACTCTAGACTCTACACTCCACACTCTACACTTCACACTCTGCACTCTACACTCCACCCTCCACACTCCACACTTTACACTCCACACTCCACACTTCACACCACACTCCAAGCTCCACACTCTACACTCCACTCCCCACACTTCACACTTGACACTTCACAACTCCCCCAGTCCACACTCTACAGTCTACGATGGTATAGGGACACAGGGGTCTTGCACAAGTGTTGCTTGTGACTGCATTCGGGTTCGTGGGCTGCATCTTGTTTTTTTCTGTGGAAATATTGGGTAAGTAATTAACCTTTGCTTTCTAAAACCCCTTTGAAGTAGATTATTTAATTCGGGAACACATAAGTCTGGAATACTTCCAGGGGCCCCAGGGCATTGTTTGGCCTCAACGTGCCTCAACATTATTCTGGAACACTGATTGTTTGGGGGGATTATTAATATTACGTCAACATTAGTGGTTGGGTTTCGAGGATGCAGTTCCGAGGGTTTTCCATGCACCCGCCAAGGCGTCCCCATGATTCTGTAAAGATTTCCTCGTACCCCCAAGGCGTCTTTCGAAAGAATCCAGGGGTCCAGGTGAGACACTGAATTCCAAGCAGGATGTAAAAATAGCACGCCCTTAGCAAGGACATTGGATCTACAAGTATGGAAAGTTCCCATAATGATGTCCATACTTTGGTGTGGAGGCCGCCAGTAGGGAAGGATGTGCAGATATTGCAATGTTCTTTTCTTTTGAAAGCAATTGCGTGTTTTTTCCCGGCAATTTTGGCTTCCTCACAACCGCCCGCCAAGACGCTAGTTAGAGGAGAGACTGAAACACTTGAAAGCAAGACAGCAAAGATCAATGATCATCATGACTGCAGCAGGCTACATGTCCACGTGAAGGCTTTGTGAGGAATAGCCCAAACATGCACTTACAGGGGGTCCCCTGTAGGAAGGGGAACGGACTTGAACTTTAGGTGTTTGTCTTGCTGGTTGCAAATCCTAGGCTGAGCGCAGCAACCTCCTGTTGCGAGTCCGTGTTGGCAGCCAATGCATTTCACCTCTGTATTGGGCTCTCAGGACTGTCAGAATCAGGATCCCAATGTCCCAATCCCAAGTAATTCGAGAATTAACGCATGTTTGATATCAGTGATACATAGTGCTTGTTCATATCTGTTCTTGCCCCTTTCAGAGGAATGGATTGCTGCTAGGAGCGGCGCCCACACTGCGGCAAAGACGATGCTTGAGGATATGCTCACTATCCGGGCAGAAGCAAAGCAGCAATGCTGAGTAGCAACGCTAAGCAGCGAGAGACCATTGACCATCATCTGGTTCTGGACTCATGTGCTTTGTGCGCGGAATCTTGTCTACTTAGGACAGGGACCGGTACTACTACGGTGTTGACGACATTTTCAGGCTGCAAACAAGCACGCGCGTAAAACGCATGAATACAGCAAGTTGAACATCAAGAGAGATCACATGATATGACCTAGAAGATTGGTGATTAGTGAAGATCGAGAGACCCTGCGAGGCTCCAACCTGATGTTGTCGAAGACATTCTGCTCGAAGCACCGCTGCTGGCGACGGTGCTTTTGGATGGGCTTATTTGGCGATCTCACAAGACCAAGGTATCACAGTGTCGTTGGATCGGATTGGATCGGGTTGGATGCCGGTCTCATTGGCTCATTCGGAAGCATAGGGACGTTTCGGATTTTGGTTCATTCATGTATATTCTGTTCTTTGTTTGTTTGTGTGTGTGTGTGTTCGCTGTCTCCTGATGCTTCCTGTTCAGGACGGCCTGCGCCCAGTAATTTACTACTTGGAGCATTTGGTGAGAGATACGGATGAGACGAAGACATTCTCCAGGGCTTTGATAAGCTTCGTGAAGTACAACAATCCAAAGACGATTATGCATCCCATTCTGGTCTTTGTGTTGGAGGTATTGTGGACTCATTTGGCTCCTTGGCACAAGAGAGGCTGACATGCAAACCCTCCCGCTTGCCTCACAGAGCTGTTGGATGATGGGCCTAGAATCTACCTAGAAAGTAGAGACCACAGCACCATGCCGCTGCAGTACCGCACTCTTGACTTGTTTTGACGTTGCTTTGACACAAGGCCAAGCGATCCTTCTTCCTGGATCGTGTTTTGACAATGATCAGCTTTGTTGTTTTTCTCCTAGCCACCTGTTGCTTGACTCCAGTAAGCTGAAAAGTGGGAGGCACGCGGAATGAGAATGGATTGCGTGAATCAAAGCAAAGGAAGAAGCTGCGAGAAAGTGACAAAAGGTGAAAGGAGAAAGTGAATTTGAATAATTATGCCACATTGTCCCATTGCAATTCGTGTCTCTGCTCCCAGCAGGTATTTCAGGTTTTATTTGAGACCTTGTCCATCTTACTGTGAGGCTTCCTAAACCAGCCTCACATGATTGGGAACCCAACGTGACGTGGCTGGCTGTGGCTTGGGTGAGGCGTGGAGAGAGGCCACTTTGTCTACCATGGTGTCCTCATGTTGTCCATGTGCTTATGATTGTTCATGAGTTGCCGGTGCCGTGTGCTGTTTATCAAGGATGTCAATTGTGCTTCCAGATGCTTCCAGTTCATGATGAAGCCACTGGATTCGGGGTCCACAACCGCCACAACCCCGACGCGTTCCCAAATGAACAAAGCATACAAATCATACAAAGCTACTTGCGGCTCCTGTATATATTGAATATATTTGAATAAATATATTCATGTTTTTCTTTGTTTGTTTATTTATTCATGTTTGGCCTTCCAAAAGGGTTCCCCAGCAAAACCCGATCAACAATTCTTGGTTTGGAATTGGAACAATCAAATTTTCTTTTTGGGTGGTGTTTGGATGATGGCACCTGATGGTCAACAGAGGTGATTTGCACCACACCAAACTCTAAATGATGATAACTTGTCGCAGCTTCTGAATCATTCGCCTTTAAAAAGTCTTCTGCTAATTCATTGCTATTCAATCTTCCCAAGTGGCCAGATGTACCTCCAAATCCGAAAAAATGTCTGAGTCTGAGGTCAGAGACATGTCTCGCCGTCGCTCGCATTTTGGTCTACTCGTTGGGCTTCGTCCGACTGCTCTACTGGCACACCAGCGAGATATTCAGGTCCTACCGCCACAAGGAGCGGGCCTCAAACATGTCGCGGAAAGGAGTGAAGGAATCGAAACAGGTAATTCAAACAGACAAAAGATGATAAAAAGTAGATAATTTTGACATAAACACATGATCAAATATATATCAAAATAGCCCCGAAGGGAAGTGAAGTGGAAGCCTGAGACGTTGGAAAATGATGGAAGGTAAGCAGCGGTTAGCAGTTGATTTCATGCTCTTTTTTACAGAGCCAAAAGACGCGGAACTGGTCAAGGCCAGGACAGTGTTGCAAGCTGTAAAAAGCTTGAAACATCGAGTAGTTTGAAACTGACAGACTTGTTCCTTCTGTTGGTACATAGACCTTTGATTCTTTAGTGGCCTTTGCGAAGTTGACTCAAGATGACTTCAGCATGTGCATTTGCAGTGCATCTCAGTAGGACCTGGAGAAGGTGTTCACCCTGAACGTTCCGCGATATTTGATGCGTGGGCCAGAGCTCTTCAGCTTTGCACTGATGCTCAACATGATTGCTATGATGACGGTCGGGGCTGCCAGCTGCCGAAGCATGATGAAGCACGGATATTTAGACCTTCTTCGACGAATGGCTTGGTAATGGGTGCAATTCACACTAGAAAATCCTTGGCCTTGAATTGTGGATCCAGTTCAGAACAACAGTGTCATACAGTGTCAGCTGGTATCAGTTGCCTACTTACTTTACTTCGCAACTTTCCTTTCCTTTCACCTCTATTGCAATCATGTTAAAGCAAGCCTTGAAGCACCTGCCAGACAGTTTAGTATAGTTTAGTACAAAGTTTAATGTTCAATTTTGATTGCAGTTTGGCATCAGCTCTAGGGTGCTCGACTTTGCGTTCTCATGATGAACCCACCGACACTGAAGGTCGAGCCATTGTTCCACTGCCTTCGGGATGAGGCCTGCTGGCATTTGCTGGCAGCTTTGTGCAGGTTGTAAATGAAACGACCCACACGTATAAGATATTATAAGATCATACCAGCAATCTCCAGCAATTTCTCCACATGTATCCAAATGTCCTCTATAAATCGGAATGCTTAAGCTCAATTAAAGTAAAGCATTGACTATTTTTAGATAAGCTTATGTATGGTTCTGTTTTGGGGTGTTGCATCATGTAATTTCCGTGTGGCTGGTGTGCTCTCGAGAGCCGCCCCGACCCACGCGCAGCTTTCCCCCTATAGCCGTAAACGTCGTTTCTGTTGACCATAACCGAAAAGTTTGGTAACCACGTTTATGAAAATCTCCTACCAACGTTCGGATGCTATTTCCAATCCTTGTGTAGTCGTTTGCTTCTGCTTTCTCTTTCTGTGCTTCCTGTTGCCAGCCCTGTTCTTGCTTAGCATTTGTTCTTACTTGGTGTCTCTTGTTGCTCTTGCCTCTTGCCTTCTTGCTCTTGCCTGCTGCCTTCTTGCTCTTGCATCTTGCCTTCTTGCTCTCGCTTCTTGATCTTTGCTGAAAAGACTCTCGAAAACATTTTTAATAATAACAATCTCCTTGCCCCTCTTCCTACCCTGAGACCCTCCGCCGAACGATGGCCGTTTGCTTCTGCTTTCTCTTTCCGTGCTTCCTGTTGCCAGCCCTGTTCTGCTTGGCGTTTGTTCTTACTTGGTGTCTCTTCTTGCTCTTGCCTCTTGCCTTCTTGCTCTTGCCTGTTGCCTTCTTGCTCTTGCATCTTGCCTTCTTGCTCTCGCTTCTTGATCTTTGCTGAAAACAACAAGCTCCTACCCCTCCTGCCTTCATACCCTCCTACTGTGCCCCTTTTCCCTTCTACCCTCCTACCCTCCTATGTTCGTGCTTCTACTTATCATGCGCATCGTAGATCAGAATGAAAACGCTAAGAAATATCGGAGAAGAATGACAACACTGAATGGAACATAAGAATAACACAAAGAAGAACCAGACGACCAAAAAATGATGGAAAAGAAGATATGACGATGACTGACGATGAATGATGATGAAAGATGATGAATGACGCATGATGACTGATGTCTTTAGATAAACATGTCATGCATCATCATGCAGTCACAACGCGAGGCAAAATAGGCCGGGATTTCTGCTTAGTGTACCACCGACCACGTCTGGATTGTGATGATAGTATGTAGTGGGTTTCTGTGGGAGATGAGATAGTTTTTGATAGTTTTTGTGCAAGTACCCCCCATATGTTAGCCAGCATGATTGGAACAACCCATTGATTTTTCCCCACATCTTTGTGTGGGGTTGTTGTTTTTTGTTGTGTACCCGTCGCCCGCCCGCCTCCCGCCCGCCGCCTCCCTTACTCACACACAACTTACTCACACACAACTTACTCACATACAACTTACTCACACACAACTTACTCACACACAACTTACTCACACACAAACTCACACACAACTTACTCACATACAACTTACTCACACACAACTTACTCACACACAACTTACTCACACACAACTTACTCACACACAACTTACTCACACANACAACTTACTCACATACAACTTACTCACACACAACTTACTCACACACAACTTACTCACACACAACTTACTCACACACAACTTACTCACACACAACTTACACACAACTTACTCACACAGACACAAACACAACTTGCTCACACACAACTTGACAACACACAACTTACTCACACACACAACTTACTCACATACAACTTACTCACACACAACTTACTCACATACAACTTACTCACACACAACTTACTCACACACAACTTACTCACATACAA
>BGPT01001120.1:183254-197497 GCA_003297045.1 Symbiodinium sp. clade C Y103
ACAGCACCCTGTGGAGCAGCAGGCTCAAAAGTTCGCCACCGAAGACCGCACCTTTGAGAAGTAAGAACCCCTATAGCTTGCCAGCTATCTGGGGAAAAATTGTAAGCGCCAAGCCGAGAAACTTGATTATTCTCTGTGACTTTTCCAGTTCATACCCTTCAAACAACTGGGCGAAGTATGGCCCGAAAGCAGGAGGGAGCAGACGAGAAGATAATACGTTTGTAGCTTGATGCATTTGTTCTTCTTACAAGAGGTTTTGCTCTAGGGCTACCACCTGAGTGACAGTCAGAATAGCAATGTCAACGCAGTCTAGCTGGATTCCATACGCTGACAAACTACCTATGTTGTTACAAACAGATGCATTTATACATAGAAGCCCTTACGTGTAGATCATTGAACGTGTCGAAGCAATTTCCACACGGATGCCGTTGTCAGAGAGGCTTTTGCGTAAAGAAGCGTTGCCCGTGGATTTTTTTTCACGAAAGCTAGCTTTCTCCTCTGTGGCTAGCAGGTTCACAAGCAGTCCGGCCGTGGCTCCATCCCCCCGGGGACGTCGTCAGATTCCCCATCCTCTGCATCATTGGCGTCCTTTAGGGGGCATGGTTTAAGGAGCTTCCTACTTATCCTCTCCATCCCGACGGCTTATCTACTTATCCACGCTATCTAGCCTATTTATCCTATCTATTCTCTCGATCTATCTGCCTATCTATCTATCTATCTTTCTATTTATCTATTTATCTAATAATCGATCTGTCTATCTATTTATCTATTTCTCTACCCATCAATCTATCAATCTATCTAGCTATCTAGCTATCTAGCTACCTAGCGATCTAGTTAACTAGCTATCCAGCTATCTAGCTATCCAGCTATCTATCTTCTTATCTTCTTATCTCTATCTCTCTATCTATCTATCTATCCAGCTATCTATCTTCTTATCTCTCTTTCTCTATCTATCTTTCTATCTATCTATCTATCTACCTATCTATCTATCTATCTTTCTATCTATCTCTCTCTCTACCTATCTATGTATCTACCTGTCTATTTATCTTTCAATCTATCTTTCTGTCTGTCTAGCTATCTAGCTGTCTAGCTATCTAGCTATCTCCTTATCTATCTATCTGTCTGTCTGTCTGTCTGTCTGCCTGCTTGCCTGCCTGCCTGCTTGCCTTTTTCTCTCTCTCTACCTATCTATCCTTTCTATATACCTATCTATTTATCTTTCTTTCTATCTATCAGTTTATCTATCTATCTATGTCTCTACCTATCTACCTATCTACCTATCTACTTATCTACTTATCTATCTATCTATTTTTCTACCTGTCTATGTATTCGACTGTCTATCTATCTCTTTATCTATCTATTTATCTATTTTCTTTTTTTTGCAGCTATCTAGCTATGTAGCTATTGAGCTATCTGTCTATCGAGCTATCCATCTATCTATCTATCTATCTAACTGTCTGTCTGTCTGCCTGCCTGCCTGTCTGTCTGTCTGTCCATCTCTCTCTACTTATTTATCTATCTATATACCTGTCTATCTTTCTATTTATCTGTCTATCTATCTGTCTGTCTGTGTACCTATCTATGTTTCGACCTTTCTGCATATCCACATATCTATTGAGCTTTCTATGTATCTTCCTTCCTTTCTCTCGAGCTATCTAGCTATCTAGCTATCCAACCACCTAGTTATAGATGTATGGATATTTGTATGTGTATGTTTATATATCTATCTATTCATTTATCTTATTTTCTATCTATTTATATATCCATCTATGTCTTTTCTTCTCTTTTTTGCTATCCCTTTATCCATTCATCCATCTATCTTTCTATCTCTCTATATACCCCTCTATATCTTTCTATCTTTTCTATTTATCTCTGTGTTTATTTACCTATCTATTTATCTATTTATATTTTTACCTATTTATTTATTTATTTATCTATATATTTGTTTGTTTATTTATATTTTCTACCTAATTATTTATTGATTAATTAATTAAAGAATTAATATATTAATTTATATATTTCTTTTTTTTAATTTATTTATTTTTTATTTATCTATTTATCTAATTATTTATTTATTTATTGATCTATTTATCTATCTATTTTTTTTTTTTTTAATCTATTTACCTACTTATATGTTTGCCTGCCTGCTTCCTTGTTTTTTTCTTTTTTTTTTTTTGCCTATTTATTTGTTTATTTATTTATTTATGTTGCGAATTTTCTGTATATTTATATATTTATTGTTTTTTTATGATTCTTTTTTTTTTTTTGAATCGTTTAGTTATCCTATTATTTAGTTATTTATTTATTTAGTTTTGCATACATGAATATATATTATTTATCTATTTAATTTTATATTTATTTATATTTTTTTTGTTTTATTTATTTTTTTTTTTGTATTGTTTTTTTATCCGTTTATATTTCTTGATTTATTTTTATTTATTTATATTTTTATTTAATTATTTATTGCTTTATTTATCTTAGTTTTTATTTTTTTATTTATTTATTTACCTATTTTTTTTATTTTTATTTATTTATTTTTATCGAAATATTTATTTATTAATTACTAAATTAAATAAGAAAATAATTAATTAAAATATTAATAATTTAATTTATATATTTTTTAATTAATTTAAGTATTTTTTAAATTTTATTTATTTATATATGAACCTATTTGCCTATTTATTTATTTGAATAAGGCATAAAATTAGCGGAAAATTAAAGTAGTAGGAAATGGATTTGCGATATTTTAATTAATATTTTAACCGATAGGAGATTACCTACTTACCGATATCCCATTTTCATACATAGCATGGAAATATAAACCTTTACAACCGATAGGGGACTACCTACTTTGGCCATGTCTATTGCGGGTAATAAGTAATTTTATCCGCGATTTAATTAATTATTTCTCTAATTATTTTTTTTTACCTATTTATTTTTTTTACGATATTTTACATTATATTTTAAAATTATATTTGATTTTATTTATAGTATATTTTGTATTTTTTTTTGGAATATTGCTTATTTTTTCTATTATATTTAAAATCTAAGGAAAAATATTTTCAAAAAATATTATATATAAATATAAAATAGTTATTTAATTGAATAAATATCAATATTTAAATATATTTTTATTCGAAATAAAATAAATGAATTTATGGGATTATGGCTACCTAAATAAATAAATAAATAAATAAGAAAATAAATAAATAACTAGATAAGTGAATAATTAGATAGTAAAATAAATAAATATATATAAAATAAGATAAACTAAATAAAATTATAAATAGGGAAATATATAAAAGGCAAATTTATAAATAAATAGATAATTAGATGGACGAATATAAAGAGGAATTCGATTATTCTTAGTTATTTTTATTCCTTTTATATATTTCTGCGATAGAAAGAATTTTTTATTAGTTAAAAATATATATGTTTTATCGAAAATTATATTTTTTTCGCCGTCTTATTCTTTCTTCTTTAAATTATATAATATTCTTATGTATAGAACTAAGAAATTCGTTTTTCCTTTTATAATATGTTTTTCCTTGCCTGTTCTTTTATATTTTTATTTTGCATTGATTTATATTTGGTGTGTTTTATTTTTTATATCTTATTTCTTCCTATAGCCACGTCCCACGTCCTTTTTTGCCCTTTTCTTCTATAATCTTCTTTTCCTTTCCTTTTCTTCTAAATCTTTATTTTCCATAGATCTATATTTGCTGTAGGTTGCCTGGGAATTCTATGAGTGTTATTCTTCAAGGCAGCCACGTCCCCCATCCTTTTTTGTCCTTTTCTTCTATAATCTTCTTTTCTTTTCCTTTTCTTCTATGTCTTTATTTTTCGGTTAATCAATATCTGCTGTAATTTGCCTGGACGTTCCATGCGAAATTTGACCCACTATAGCTACGTGCCACGTCCTTTTTTGCCGTTTTTTTCTTTAACATTCTTTTCCTTTCCTTTTCTTTTCTGTTTTTATTTCTCATCGATCTATATCTGTTGTAAGTTACCTGGCTATTCTATATTATTTTTCACCGCTGTAGCCACGTCCCTCATCCTTTTTTGGCCTTTTCTTCTATAATCTTCTATGACCTTCTTTTCCTTTCCTTTTCTTCTGTATTTTTTTCATTGCTCTATATCTGCTGTAGTTTGCCTGAACATTTTCTTGTGTTATTCTTCGCGGCAACCACGTCCCGCATCCTTTTTTGCCCTTTTCTTCTATAATATTCTTTTCCTTTCTTTTTCTTCCTTTTTTTTCCATTGATCAATATCTGTTGTAATTTGATTGGGCATTCTATACGTGTTATCTCCTCCTATAGCCACATCCCACGGCCTTTTTTGCTCTTTTCTTCTATAATATTCTTTTCTTCTCCTTTTCTTGTATGTCTTTATTTTCCATAAATCTATATCTGTTGTTGTTGGCCTGGGCATTCTATCTGTCTTATTCCTTCTTGTAGCTACCTCCCACGTTCTTTTTTTGCCATTTTCTCCTATAATTTTCTATAACATTCTTTTCCTTTCCTTTTCTTTATGCCTTTATTTTCTATTGCTTTATATCTGCCATTTTTTGTTTGGAAATTCCTATATCTTTCTCGTTTTTTTACCATTTTGTCCACGTCCCACGTCCCATGTCCATTTTTGTCCTTTTCTTCTATAATGTTCGTTTCCTTCCCTTTTCTACTATATTTTATTTGTTGATATGATTTTCCTGGACATTCTATGTGTGTTCTTCACCACTATATCCATGTCCCACGTCCCACGTCCTTTTTTGCCCTTTTCTTCTATAATCTTTTTTTCCTTTCCTTTTCTTCTATGTCTTTATTTTCCATACATCTATATCTGCGATAGGTTGCCTGGACATTCTATGAGTGTTATTCTTCAAGGCAGCCACGTCCCACATCCTTTTCGGCCCTTTTCTTCTATAATATTATTTTCCTTTCCTTTTCTTCTACGTCTTTGTTTTCCATTGATCAATATCTGTTGTAGGTTGCCTGGGCATTCTATGTGCACGGCAGCCACGTCCCCCATCCTTTTGCCCCCTTTTCTCTGTAGAATCTTTTATAACATTCTTTTCCTTTCCTTTTCTTCTATGTCTGTATTTTCTATTGATCTTGATCTGCTTGTGATTGTTTGGGCATCCTATGTCTAATCTTCTCCGCTATATCCACGGCCCAAATTTTTCTTAACTTTTTTCTTCTATAATATTCTTTTCCTTTCCCTTTATTCTATGTCATTATTTCTATCGGTTAATATCTACTGTAGTTTGCTTGGGCGTTCTATTCGTGTTTTGCCCCTCTATAGCTACGTCCCACGTCCTTTTGTGTCCTTTTCTTCTGTATAGTTCTTTTCCTTTTCTTTTCTTCTATATCTTTATTTTCTATTAATTAATATCCTTTGTAATTTGCCTGGACATTCTATCTATTTTTTTCCAGTATAGTTACGTCCTACGTCCTTTTGTGCCCTTTTCTTCTATGATCTTCTTTTCCTTTTCTTCTAAGTTTTTATTTTCCATAGATTTATATTTGCTGTAGGTTGCCTGGACATTCTATCTATCTTTTTCCCCCTATAGCCACGTCCCACGTCCTTTTGCGCCTTTTTCTTCTATAATAATCATTTCTTTTCCTTTCTACTATATTTTTTTCCATTGGTCAATATCTGCTGTAAATTGAATGCGCATTTTATTGTCTTATTTTTCTTCTATAATGTTCTTTTCCTTTTCTTTTCTTCTATGTCTTTTTTGTCATTGGTCAATATTTGCTGTAGTTTGCCTGATCATTCTATGTCGGTTTTTCTCGCTATAGCCACGTCCCAGGTCCTTTTTTGACCTTTTCTTCGTCAATTTTCTATAACGTTTGTTTCCTTTCCTTTTCTTCTATGGTTGTTCTTTCCATTGATCCATACCTGCTGTAGGTTGCCTTGGCATTCTATGCGTGTTTTTCTCCAGTACATTCACGTGCCGCGTCCAATGTCCTTTTTTACCATTTTCTTCTAGAACGTTCTTTTCCTTACCTTTTCTTCTATGTGTGTAGTTTCCATTGATCAATATTTGTTGCAGTTTGCCTGAGCGTTCTATCTGTGTTTTTCCCCGCTATAGCCACGTCCCACGTCCTTTTTTGTTTTTTTCCTTTAAGTTCTATAACATTCTTTTCGTTTCCTTTTCTTCTATGTCTACTTTTTTCCGTTGATCTATATCTGTTGTAATGCGTCTGGGCATTCTATGCGGGTATTTCATTTTTACAGGTTTCTCGTCCTTTTTTTGCTTGCTTCTTCTATAATGTTCTTTTCCTTGCCTTTTCTTCTATGTCTTTATTTTTCACCGATGGATATTTGCTGTCGTTTGCCTCGGCATTTGTTGCATTTTCGTTCCCCCCTATAGCCACGTCGCACGCCTTTTTTCCCACTTTTCTTCTAAAATGTTCTTTTCCTTTCCTTTTCTTCTGTGTCTTTATTATCCGTTGATCTATATCTGTTGTTGTTTGCCTGGTCATTTTATTGCGTTATGCTTCACGATAGTCACGTCCCCTATCCTTTTTTGTCCTTTTCTTGTATAATCGTCTTCTCCTTTCCTTTTCTTCTATACTTTTTTCCATTGATCAATATCTGCTGTAGATTGGCAGGTCATTCTATCTGTGCTTTTTCCCGGCTATAGCCATGTCCCATGTCCTTTTCTTACCCTTTTCTTTTTTAATATTCTTTTCTTTTCTTTTTCTTCTATGTCTTTATTTTCCATAGATCTATATCTGCTGTAGTTTGCCCGTTCATTTTATGTGCGTTATTCCCCGCTATAGCTACGTCCCACGTACATTTTTGCCCTTTTCTTCTATAGGGTTTTTTCCTAGGTGCGAAATCTGCGATACCCCTAGCGATACCCATTTGTTCAAAGAATAGCCGCAGGTCGCAAATAGATTCTTCCTTCTTATCTTTTCTTTTCCTTTTCCTTTTCTCTTCCTTTCTTCTTCCTTTTCTCTTCCGTTCCTCTTCCCTTCCTTTTCCTTTTCTTTTCCTTTCGTGTTCTTTTCCTTTTCCGTTCCTTTTGCTTTCTTCTTCCTGTTCTCTTCCTTTTCTCTTCCTTTCCGCTTCCTTTCCTCTTCCTTTCCTTTTCTTTTCCTTTTTTTTCCTTTCGTTTTTTTCCTTTTCCTTTCCTTTTCACGAAAGCTAGCTTTTGCTAGCTGAAGCCCCTCTTGCTTTAGCAAGGTATTGGGGGGGCTGGAACCTCCAATCGCATGAAATTTCATGCGTTATACCCCCCCCTTCCCCCCCCGGCTACCGGGTTCACAAGCAGTTTGGCCGTGGCTCGATCCCCCCCGGGGACGTCGTCAGATCCCCCATCCTCTGTATCATTGGCATCCTATATAGGGCATGGTTTAAGGTTTCTCCTACCTATCCTCTGTATCCTATCTAATTATCTTCTTGTCACGCTATTTAGCCTATCCATCTTATCTATCCCATCTGTCCTCGCGATTTATCTATCTATCTATTTATCTATGTATCTATCCATCTATCTATCTATGTCTCTACCTACCTATCTACCTGTCAATCGGTCTATCTAGCTAGCTAGCTATCTATCTATCCAGGCCTCTACCTACCTATCTACCCGTCAATCGATCTATCTATCCATCTATCTATCTACTTCCCTATCTACCTATCTGTCTATCTAGCTAGCTATCTAGCTATATCTCTACCTACCCATCCATCTATCTATCTGTCTGTCTGTCTATCTAGCTGTCTAGCTATCTATCTATCTGTCTATCAATCTATCAACCTATCTATCTATTTATCTACCTATCTATGTTTGTACCTATCTGTTTGTTTGTCTCTCTGTCTTCTATCTATCTACCTATTTATCTATGTCTCTAGGTACCTACCTATCTACCTACCTATGTATATTTTTTCTAGCTATCTAGCTTTCTAGCTTGCTAGCTATCGAGCTATCGAGCTATCTATCTATCTATTTATCTATCTTTTTATCTTTTTATCTATTTATCTATCCATCTATCTATCTATCTAGCTATCAATACATTTATCTATATATATCTATATATTTATCTATCTATCTATCCATCTATCTATCGATCTAGCTATCTAGCTATCTACCTATCTAGCTATGTCTCCCTCTTTGTATCGTTATTTTTCTATCTATCCATCTATTCATCTTTCTATTAATTTTCTATTTCTAAATATATATTATATATCTATCTATTTCTTTCTCTCTCTCTCCCCCTCTATCCAGCTATATATCTCTCTATCTATTTATCTGTCTATCGAATCTATCTTTCTTGCTTCTTTCTAGCTATCTAGCTATCCAGCTATCCTGCTATCTAGCTTTCCAGCTATCTAGCTATCTAGCTATCTAGCTATCTATTTATCTATCCATCCATCCATCCATCATATCCATCCATCCATCGATCTATCTGTCTGTCTCTCTATCTATTTATCTATCTATGACTCCACCTACCTATCTATGTATCTATGTATCGATGTATCTATGTCAAAAAATGCGCCACTGTACTTGCCCACTTTATTTTCAAGTCCAGCTCCCTGCCGAGCTCGCTTTTGTCCCTCACCCCTTGGCCTCAAGTTCGTTCCGCTTCTCTTCCCTTCTTTTTTTCACAAAACCATGATAACGATAGGGCCCCTCCAAAAGCGATACCTAATCTTCGGGAACTAAGCGAAGATATATAGTTTCGACAAGGGGTCATATACATATTTTTATATATATTTTTATATTTATTTTTATATGTATATATTCTTTTTATATATATATATATATTACTTACAGAGAGCATTGCCAGAAAAGACAGATGTTTTTTCCAATCTTGTAGCATCAGTAGGAAATTATTATATTACTCTAAATTGTTTTATATATATTTTTTTTCTTTAATTTTGTTTATTGATATATTTTTTTATCAGACGAAATTAAATAGATTTATTGAAAATTGGAAATTCTTTAATATCAATGATTTATGATATTTAGCAAATTTCTAAATATATTTAAATTATGATTGAAGTGATTATATATTTTTTATTTTTCATTTTTTTCATTATAAATATATATATATAGGTTTATTAAAAGAAAAAATATTATTTAGAAATATTATTGATCTAATATATTTTTTATCTAAAAAAGGAAAAATAAAATTATTGCAATATCAATGGTTTTTTTGGTATTTTCAGGCAAAAAATATACCTTTTTTTTGAAAGATTATTTATTTTTCAAAAGCAATTTCATGCTATAATCAGAATATTTTTTTTTCAATTACTTAATATTATTCTTTGTGAAGAAATAAAAATTTTTGATTTTTATTAGAAATTAATATATATTTTGTATTGCTTCCATATTATTTTTAATGGTGATTTTTTTTATTGCATGAAAATATTATTGAAGGAAATTTTCCCGATTTGCTTATGGAGGATTTATTCGTAAAAAAATTAGATCTTAAAATAAACGGATTAATATATTGTAATTCTTTTTTTAATATATATCGAAAATAGATTTGAATTTAAAAAATGCAATATATTTATTTTTCCTTCAAAATAAAAAATGAATAAAAGTTCTGGAATATATGATATTCATATTCTCAAAAATAAAGATATTTTATGAAAAAAATTATTATTATATTTTTCATTCTAATTAAGAATAAAGAAATATGTATATATATTTTTTTATTTATATATATATATATATTTAAAGTGCCAAAAGAAATAATATATATTAATATAAAAAATTATTTATTCTGCCAAATTTGATAATATAATTGGTATTATATAAAAATATTTTTAATAAATCATCAAAATATTATCGGTAAATATCTCATATTGTAATTGAAGAATTAATATTAGTTATTGTCAAATTCATAATGAATATTTTGAAATCTGATTATTCTTTATTTGTAAGTATTAGGTTCTTATTTTTCTACCAAAGGATATTTTTTCTATTTATATATATATATGCATATTTATTGATTGGATTTTCATTTCTCTTTTATTTTTTCATATCGATCAAAATTTTTCGGATATGAATTATATTTATATTCTTTTTTCTTGAAATATTGAAATCTTGATAATATATATATATAATTAATTTTTAATTCTATTTATTTTCCGTGAAATTGAAATTGAAATTATATAATGAAAATTTCTTTTGATATCTTTTCTTATTAAATTTATCCGGAATATATTTTTGAATGAAAAGTTACGATCCATTAATTGCACCATAGCTGATTTCCAGAAAATTGATTTAATTAAATAAATTCCAGATTGGTCAGAAGAAAAAGAAATATGAATTTTTTATTGGTTCCTTGAATTTCAAAAAATCTGAAGAAAAAATCATAATACTTATTATTTTAATTTCCTTTTTTGATCTTTAGATGTCCTTAAAGGTTGTTATCTTAGGAATAAAAATCATTTTTTCAATAAGCCAATGGAATTTCCTATCTTTAAATTTAATTCGAAAAAATATCGCCTAGGGCTATGGCTTCGAATGATCAATGGGCCGGTTTCGTGAGACGGCTTAGGCGGTCTATTCTAAGTGGTGGGTGTTCTGGTGGTCCTAAAAATTTGAATAATATTCCAATGAAATTTGGATGAATATTGAAAGGTTTTTGCGGTGGGGGTAAAAGTCGCTGCTTGATTAGGGTGTTTCATGTGGGCCACGGTATTTTTGAGATAAATTCTCGTATGAAAAAATTTTTCTGGTTTATGAATTAGGGTTTAGGGCTTGGGGCCCGACGCGAAGCGGCACCCGGACCAATTCTGGCGCCTTGGCAGCAAAAGTCTTGCACCAAAACTCAGAAATACCTTTGCCTCTCCTCATCTTCGACGTAGCAGCAGAGCTACCTTCTCCTTGACAGGGTCGGCGCCACACTGCGCCCAAATGATGCAAGGCAAAGTTGCATAGGGGCCAGCCTCCTTCTGGGGGCCGTCTGGGAGCCTCCTGATCGAGATGAAGCAATAGATCGAGAACAATATTTTCCAAACGCGATAGACACCAACCCGGAAGCACTTGGCTGCTCCGCTCACCTAAGATATGGCGACCGTACTTTCGGAAACTTTTTGACGTCTCAGTAAACTGTATCTTGCACAGACACCTGATAACGAAGAGGAGGAAATACGCCGTTCGGGGATTGGGAAAGCGCCTCGAGATCGCCGCAAAGCACGTATGAAAGCAACGGCAAGATCTTTTTTCCTCAGCGTCATGAAGCACCGGTTTAGCACGCGCACTTTCTGATGGATGTTGATTTCGCTTGCCGTTGCTTTTGGCTGATAACTTGCTCTGGAGGGTGTATTCCCATCTGCAGACAAAACAGCATTTGCTCTGGATCCGACCAAACACACACCCACAACCCACGCCGCGAAGCAGGAAAAAAGCCAGAACACCCAAAAAGCAAAGACACCATATTCTAAATTTGTGGCGCGTAGACAAGCCACCGCGAAAGAAGAAGAAGAAAAGTACATCGCATACAGATCACAAAACCCAGTGGCAAACAGCAGGCAAAGCACAAACAAGCCAGCACATAGCAAGAAGAAGAATAATCCAACCGTACATAGACCCAACAACAGAGAAAGCACAGACAAGCGGCCGCTCAGCAAGGAGAAGAAAAATCCACGCAGACAAAGACCAGAGAAGCCATGCTCACGCAACGCAGCCGGAAAAAATCCGCGCATACCAAGATCATGAAAAGGCAGCCGGGAAAGCAACAGCAACACAAACCGCAAAAATAGGAAACCACCTCAAGACATCACCGCGCACGTGATTGAAGCACAGAAAACCCACATAGGAAACCAAATTCTCAAGACTGGATGGCAAATAGCACCTAAGAAAAAAGCACCAATAGCAAGAAAAAAAGAAATGAAAAAAATACGAAACACATAAGAAAAGTCGTCAAGGTAGTATTGCCGAAAAAAACCGCAGCAACAAACAAGACATATTCCGAACAACAAACCAAAGATCCAAAGATCCAGCACCAAGGCAAACAAGAACAAGAAGAACATCGAATACTTTTGGCAAAGAAGCCCAAATGGCATCACACGATTGCGTTATTGGTTTTCTTTCTCGGCTTCTTCTTCGTTCTCGTATCGGGAAGCATTGGAATTTATGCAGCGTCCTATAAGGCCCGGAACGGCACGGCTCGCGGAGAACGGTCAGCCGACGAAATTTTAACCATAAAGCTGCAGCAAACGGCACGGAAACGAAAACAGAGAAAGACAATTTTCCATAAACCCTAAACGATGTTTCATTTTAACCATAAACCCTCAATCATGTTTCATTTTAACCATAAACCCTAAATGGGATTTCATTTTAACCATAAACCCTAAATGATGTTTCATTTTAACCATAAACCCTAAATGCGATTTCATTTTAACCATAAACCCTAAACGATGTTTCATTTTAACCATAAACCCTAAATGAGGTTTCATTTAAACCATAAACCCTAAATGGTGTTTCCTTTTAACCATAAACCCTAAATGATGTTTCATTTTAACCATAAACCCTAAATGATGTTTCATTTTAACCATAAACCCTAAACGATGTTTCATTTTAACCATAAACCCTAAACGATGTTTCATTTTAACCATAAACCCTCAATCATGTTTCATTTTAACCATAAACCCTAAATGCGATTTCATTTTAACCATAAACCCTCAATCATGTTTCATTTTAACCATAAACCCTAAATGGGATTTCATTTTAACCATAAACCCTAAATGATGTTTCATNTAAATGCGATTTCATTTTAACCATAAACCCTAAACGATGTTTCATTTTAACCATAAACCCTAAATGAGGTTTCATTTAAACCATAAACCCTAAATGATGTTTCCTTTTAACCATAAACCCTAAATGCTGTTTCATTTTAACCATAAACCCTAAATGATGTTTCATTTTAACCATAAACCCTAAACGATGTTTCATTTTAACCATAAACCCTAAACGGTGTTTCATTTTAACCATAAACCCTCAATCATGTTTCATTTTAACCATAAACCCTAAATGCGATTTCATTTTAACCATAAACCCTAAATGATATTTCATTTTAACCATAAACCCTAAATGAGATTTCATTTTAACCATAAACCCTAAACGATGTTTCATTTTAACCATAAACCCTAAACGGTGTTTCATTTTAACCATAAGCCCTAAATGATGTTTCATTTTAATCATAAACCCTAAATGGGGTTTCATTTTAACCATAAACCCTAAATGATGTTTCATTTTAACCATAAACCCTAAATGATGTTTCATTTTAACCATAAACCCTAAATGATGTTTCATTTTAACCATAAACCCTAAATGAGGTTTCATTTTAACCATAAACCCTAAATGCTATTTTATTTTAACCATAAACCCTAAATGGGGATTCATTTTAACCATAAGCCCTAAATGATGTTTCATTTTAACCATAAACCCTAAATGAGGTTTCATTTTAACCATAAACCCTAAATGATGTTTCACTTTAACCATAAACCCTAAATGGGGTTTCATTTAAACCATAAACCCTAAATGATGTTTCATTCTAACCATAAACCCTAAATGATGTTTCATTTTAACCCTAAACCCTAAACGATGTTTCATTTTAACCATAAACACAAAATGATGTTTTATTTTAACCCTAAACCCTAAATGAGGTTTCATTTTAACCATAAACCCTAAATGAGGTTTCATTTTAACCATAAAGCCTAAACGATGTTTCATTTTAACCATAAACCCTAAATGATGTTTCATTTTAACCCTAAACCCTAAATGAGGTTTCATTTTAACCCTAAACCCTAAATGAGGTTTCATTTTAACCATAAACCCTAAATGATGTTTCATTATAACAGCAATCAGGGTTTATGGTTAAAATGAAACATCGTTTAGGGTTTGTGGTTAAAATGAAACATCATTTAGGGTTTATGGTTAAAATGAAACCCCATTTAGGGTTTATGGTTAAAATGAAACATCATTTAGGGTCTATGGTTAAAATGAAACATCGTTTAGGGTTTATGGTTAAAATGAAACCGCATTTAGGGTTTATGGTTAAAATGCAACACCGTTTAGGGTTTATGGTTAAAATGAAAGACCGTTTAGAGTTTATGGTTAAAATGAAACATCATTTAGGGCTTATGGTTAAAATGAAACCCCATTTAGGGTTTATGGTTAAAATGAAACCTCATTTAGGGTTTAGGGTTTAGGGTTTAGGGTTTAGGGTTTAGGGTTTAGGGTTTAGGGTTTAGGGTTTAGGGTTTAGGGTTTAGGGTTTAGG
>BGPT01001121.1:732-12248 GCA_003297045.1 Symbiodinium sp. clade C Y103
AAGTAACTTCAAGCACGCTCTGGATGCTACGTTGTGAAGATGTTGAAGTAACTTCAAGCACGCTCTGGATGCTACGTTGTGAAGATGTGGAAGTAACTTGGTAATAATATCAACACGCCTTTCTAATTCACATGTGCAGATTAATTTATTTTGCTCATTTAATTATATGCTCATTCGTCTTTTTTGCACAGGTGTCCATGAAGTTACAATATCAGGATGGCGCAAATGTTTGTGTTCTTTTCCATTTGATGTACAATACATCAAACAACTTCCTTTGACCATTCAATCCGAGTATGCTTCGCTGCAAGCGAGTTTGAATCGTGGACGCAAGTGACAATACACGGCCATGAAAAGGCTGCTAGACTGCAGCTGTTTCAAGATTCTTGTCTATGTTCAAATCTCTACAACCATCGGACATCGAATCTCGAGGTCTACAGGGAGAGTGGAGCGGTGAGACCCACTCGGCCGAGAGAGGAGATATCTGATGGATGAGATTTAAACATAAGGGCAAGAATGGTGAAGAAGAGACAGCTGGAGTTGCAACATCATTCTACATGTTCAAATCTCTACAACCATCGGACATGGAATCTCGAGGTCTACAGGGAGAGTGGAGCGGTGAGACCCACTCGGCCGAGAGAGGAGATATCTGATGGATGAGATTTAAATATGAGAGAATGAATGAACAAGAATCAAAGAACACTCATGGGTGTCTTTCATGTTCTATAGATGAAAAAATGTGTGTGTCTATTTATATATATATATATATTTAAATATATGTACATATGATGTGAAACTCACATGATGATTAAACTGGATCAGACTTCATGTTATTGCGCTTATTCAGTTTTCATGCTATATTCAAGTTGAATCTTGTTTGATATATTCAAAGTCAATGGATTTCATTACCTTTCATTGGGTCATACACGTGCACTTGGTCGTACATCGCGGAAAACACCGCTATCATGTATGTCTTACTCTGCATATCCATTGCTTTGTTGCTTCAAGTTTTGACAAAATGAATACTCAAGGTTGCAAAAAGTGCAGCCTCTGTGGAGGACACCGCAACATACGCACATGTCCTTTGCCGGGTGCTGCCAAAGCACGTGCAGCATTTGCTGCTTTACGTGCGAAGAACAATTCTGAAAAGTCTAGAAAGTTGAGAGGCACGGGCCCTGCAGCTTTGAGCCGCAAACCTGCCAGAAATGTGAAACAGAAAAGCAAGGGATGTGATCCGAAAAGACACGCTGCCAGGCAGAGGAAGTTATATAGTGGAGACAAGCTGGACCATAGTCGCCGGGTTGACAGAAAAGTTGCAGCCAGTGTCGTTGACACTATGGATGTAGAAAAATGTGTGCAGAAGTTGATGGAACTTGGTTTCCTTCAGAAACCAGACTTCTGTCCATCCTGTCAAACGGGCGGGTTGCATGGTTGTGCTCCACGTCCAGGAGTCAGTGAGCTGCAACGCTTTTGGAGATGTGATTCTTGCCGCGCTTGGTGTAATGTGCTTGTGGGTTGCAAGTGGCTGACTTGCAAGGATCGATTCCGATCCCTGACTCCAGCCAGGGTTCTACACACTGTGACTTCTTATTGCAAGACTCAATGTCCCCGACGTCAATCCATGGCCTCCACTATGGGACCAGAGGGCCCCAAAGTTGTGCAAGCGGTGCTCGACTGCTTGCGGTCCATCGAAGCTGCCACTGCGCGCAAGGAGCAGAGCAAGATGCACCTCAAGAATGATGTTGAAGTTGACGCCACCAGTTTGAGAACCTTTCGCATTGGTCCGAATTCCCAAGCTTTCAAGGAGGAGATCACGCAGTGGTTGAGTTTTTTCCCTCAAACAGAAAATGTTTTTGCACTCCTCCATGTTGATTTCTCTTGCATTTACATGAAATCCTTTACTCAAACAAATGCCTATTATAGATATGTGCACCCACCCACAAAATGTAATATCCGAAATGCATAAACCTTTGCCTGTGATGTATTTAACAAACCTGTCTGTAATACGATATTGCACATATACCTCTGATGTGGATCAATCCTTTCTGTGACAATGGCTGCACGCATGTTACCAGGTAACACCCGCAAGAAGAAGGTCAAGAAGAAGTATTTCGTGAGCCATCTTCGCTGGGCAGGCGCCATCCAAAGAGGCAACCGAGGGAAATTAATGTTGCACAAGCTGCCTTTGGTTATTTTGAAGCCTGGTTCAAGACCGGTGACAGAGTCGCTCCGTGATGTGCGAGCCACCAAGTTCTTGAAAAAGATGAAGAAACCGTGTTGTATCCATGCCGATGGAGCTCTTGCTTGGAAATCGGAAAGCAAAGCCTTGAAGTTGTCTTTTCGAAATGTGGTGCACATCAAAATTCAGTTCAGTAAATTAGTCAAAGTGCGCAAACTTCCAAAGTTAACAGGGACTCAAACCTTAGATCAAATTTGGCGACAATTGAAACGTTTTGTTCCATATACCCTGCGCACTCGTGCNTCCAAAGTTAACAGGGACTCAAACCTTAGATCAAATTTGGCGACAATTGAAACGTTTTGTTCCATATACCCTGCGCACTCGTGCTGGATGGGGCGAAAAAGATAACCCACGACTTGAAGAGTACGTTTGGGCTTTTGTGTTTCGCTTCAACCACCGTGACAATCTCCTAGCAGATCTTGCCAAAATGGCAAACAAGCAAAGATGAGAAAAAAAGGCTGTGATGACAGAACGTCTACTGGAATCAAACACTGCAATACCATGTTGTAGACATTGAAGTGCGAAAAACCCAAATCGCAATTATTTCAAAAAAAGAATCTCTTTGAAAACCTCATTTACTATGGGGGAATAAAACAAACAGCTGGCCCTGTTGCAAATACCAATGAATTTGGCGCATCTAAATTCTCCATTCGATAAAAAAATGCTCCGAAACGCAGGTTTTGAGCTGTTGGCATTTTGAACAATGGTCAAATTCATCAGGGTCACTACTGGCGCCGATACCTTGTTTTAATGAAGGTTTTTGCCATTAAAATGGCCTGTTGCCATGTCAAATTTTGAAACCCTTACATGTCAACAAGGTTGTTTTATGAAGCTTTTTGCCATCAACATGGCATGTTGCCATGTCAAGTTTTGAAACCCTTACATGTCAACAACGGTGTTGTAATGAAGTTTTTTTGCCATGAAAATGGCCTGTTGCCATGTCAAAATTTGAAACCTTTACATGTCAACAAGGTTGTTGCCATGGCAAAGTTGCCACAGAAATGGCTTGTTGCCATGTAAAATTTTGAAACCCTTACATGTCAGCAAGGGTGTTGCCATGGCAAGCTTGTTACCAGCAGAGTAGAGTAGTGACAATTTAACAGTTTCAAGTGATACGAAGGTAAGACTTTAAATTCCTTATGCTTTGGTTTTGCCATGGCATCACTTGAGTAGAGTGGGTTTTTAGATGACCATTACCTTGGTACCTGCGGAGTAGTGGCCATTAAAAAATCTCAAGTGATACCAGGGAAAGGCTTTAAAATTCCTTACGCCCTGGTTTTGCCATGGCATCACATGACATACTCTGACATTCTTTCTGGCAACCTGTCTGGCATCTATTCTGACATACTTTCTGACATATATTTTGACAATCTTTCGGGCATATGTATTCTGACATTTTATCTGATTTTCTTTTTGGCATATACTCTGACATTCTTTCTGCTGACATACTTCCACGCATATTTTCTGACATTCTGTCTGACAGTTTTTGACATGGCAACAGGTATGTTGCTTTGACTTTTTTTCCCATTTCCCCTTGCCCAATACCATTGCCACTACCACAGTTATACCACCACCACTAACAGTACCAGTCTCACTACCACAGTGTACCAACACCATTGCCAACATTTTTTCATGACCTTGTCATGGTTTTGTCTGTGCCAGTTTGTTGCACATTCTTGAGCAGGTTGGGGTCTGATGTTTTGCTGGTTCAAGACTAGAAAGCTGTGCTTGTAGTGGAATCCTGGCAACCCAGGAAGTGATTATACATATATTTTTTTGTTGAAGCTCTTGGCGACAGAGATTCAGAAGCTTCAGAAGAGAGGCATGTGGAAGCAAGTGGATTTACCACAGAATGAGCCATGGGCTTTTTCACNTTTTGTTGAAGCTCTTGGCGACAGAGATTCAGAAGCTTCAGAAGAGAGGCATGTGGAAGCAAGTGGATTTACCACAGAATGAGCCATGGGCTTTTTCACTGGATTGGTGCAAGGGACAATCTACAGTAAACCATGGTCTTCTCCATTAATATGTAAAGGTTTCCTGTAGATTATCCCTTCAACCAATCCAGTGAATGTTGCTGGGGAGCTGTCATCATTTCGTTTTTTNACCATGGTCTTCTCCATTAATATGTAAAGGTTTCCTGTAGATTATCCCTTCAACCAATCCAGTGAATGTTGCTGGGGAGCTGTCATCATTTCGTTTTTTTTGCACGTCGATTTTGTTTTCACGATTTTTTTCGTATTGGCGACGTATCCCCGGCTTATGCGACGCTATACTGGATATGAATATGTGGTTTGTTGAATATAATGCGTCGTCAGAAATCGATGGGCACCCCGGACCTCGACTGGTTTTGTTGGTTTTGTTAAGGGATAATAAGTGGTGAATAGTAATAAGTGGGGAATAATAAATGAGAATAGTTTGTAAGTTAATAATTGGATTTGTGACCACTAGTGGCTCAAGCTGGCAGGTGCAGTATTGAATGTCTTAGGAAGGTCTTGGCGACAGAGATTCAGAAGCTTCAGAAGTGAGGCATGTGGAAGCAAATGGATTTACCACAGAATGAGCCATGGGCTGTTTCACTGGATTGGTTCAAGGGACAATCTGCAGTAGACCATATGTATTCTGACATTCTGTCTGACAGTTTTTGACATGGCAACAGGTATGTTGCTTTGGCTTTTTTCTCATTTCCCCTTGTCCAGTACCATTACCACTACCACAGTTATACCACCACCGCTAACAGTACCAGTCTCACTACCACAGTCTACCAACACCATTACCAACATTTTTTCATGACCTTGTCATGGTTTTTTCTGTGCCAGTTTGTTGCACATTCTTGAGCAGGTTGGGGTCTGATGTTTTGCTGGTTCAAGACTAGAAAGCTGTGCTTGTAGTGGAATCCTGGAAACCCAGGAAGTGATTATGCATATATTATTTTGTTGAAGCTCTTGGCGACAGAGATTCAGAAGCTTCAGAAGAGAGGCATGTGGAAGCAAGTGGATTTACCACAGAATGAGCCATGGGCTTTTTCACNACCATGGTCTTCTCCATTAATATGTAAAGGTTTCCTGTAGATTATCCCTTCAACCAATCCAGTGAATGTTGCTGGGGAGCTGTCATCATTTCGTTTTTTGCACGTCGATTTTGTTTTCACGATTTTTTTTCGTATTGGCGACGTATCCCCGACTTATGCGACGCTATACTGGATATGAATTGGCGAGAAGCTTGGCGAAGAGGATTGGCGAGGAGGAGAAGGAGAAGGAGAAGGTTTAGCAGAAAGGAAAACACATTGATGAGCAACAAAAGTTAATGACGCCGATGATGATGACAATGCCGATGATGATGATGATGATGATGATGATGATGATGATGATGATGATGATGATGCCGATGATGATGATGATGATGATGATGATGATGATGATGATGACGATGATGAACGCAGGCGTCGGCATCGACGTCGACGTCCTGGGAGAGCGATCCAATTGAAGGTGAAGCTGCCTTTCAAAGGGTGGCTTGGCAACCGCTTGTGCGGGAAAATTGGGACACGTCTGGCAACTGCGTTTTCGGGTTTTTAACCAAGATTTTGGAAACTCGAAACTGCTCTGGCTGCGGTTGTTCAACCAAGATCAAACACATTTTCCGGAAATATCGTGAAGACAACAGGGGACAACATGTTCCAACCGAATTTCAGCTACAAACCCATGAGATGTCGGATGCGAGTTCAAACTGTACGCTTCGCAGTGCTTGCTCCGAGTTCAAAGAAGAAGCTCTGTTTAAGAAAAGAATGGAGGCGGGTTGAAGGGCTTGGGCAAGAGGGCTTACCTTCAGCCAACCAAGTCAAAAAGTCAAATTGCATTTTTTGGCAACATGTTAAAATCCATACCTTACCAAGGAATTTTCCGACTGGGTGCAGCAGTCCTCTTTTCCAATGGAGCGTCAAAAAAAAGTCAAAAAATATGGGCATGCATGCGCACACACACACACATGCATAGATAGATAGATAGACAGACAGATAGACAGATAGACACATAGATAGATAGATAGAAAGACAGATAGACAGATAGAGAGATAGAGAGATAGACAGATAGACAGATAGACAGATAGACAGATAGACAGATAGATAGATAGACAGATAGACAGATAGACAGATAGACAGATAGACAGACAGATAGACAGATAGACAGATAGACAGATAGACAGATAGACAGATAGACAGACAGATAGACAGATAGACAGATAGACAGATAGACAGATAGACAGATAGACAGATAGACAGATAGACAGATAGAGAGATAGACAGATAGACAGATAGACAGATAGACAGATAGACAGATAGACAGATAGACAGATAGACAGATAGACAGATAGACAGATAGACAGATAGACAGATAGACAGATAGACAGATAGACAGATAGACAGAAAGACAGATAGACAGGTAGACAGGTAGACAGATAGACAGATAGACAGATAGACAGATAGACAGATAAGACAGATAGACAGATAGACAGATAGATAGATAGACAGACAGATAGACAGATAGACAGATAGATAGGCAGATAGGCAGGTAGGCAGATAGACAGATAGACAGATAGACAGATAGACAGATAGACAGATGGACAGATAGACAGATAGACAGATAGACAGATAGAGAGATAGACAGATAGATAGATAGATAGATTAGATAGATAGATAGATAGAAAGATAGATAGAGAGCAAGAGAGATATATAGATAGACAGATAGACAGATAGACAGATAGATAGACAGACAGAGAGACAGATAGACAGATAGAGAGATAGACAGATAGACAGACAGACAGATAGACAGATAGACAGATAGATAGATAGATAGACAGATAGACAGATAGACAGATAGACAGATAGAAGGATAGACAGATAGACAGATAGACAGATAGACAGATAGACAGATAGATAGATAGACAGACAGATAGACAGATAGACAGATAGACAGATAGACAGATAGAGAGGTAGATTAACAGATAGACAGATAGATAGATTCATAGATGGCAGCAAAAATCTTTGAAAAGCCAATGGTTTTTGACACTTTTCATGCCAAAATCTCTAAAACACATCGGGTTTTTGAAATTTTTTCAATGAAGTCCTGGAACCCCGAGGAAGCTTATTAAAAAAACTTATGTTTCCCTAGTGTTGTTTGATGTTTTGGATAGAAAAGTAGTAAAAATCAATGTTTTTCAAGGCTCTTAAAAGTTCTTTCATCCTTGGCCAAAAAAAACAACCTAGGTAAGTATATCTAGAGTCTAGAGCTTAGAAATAAGTGTTTCCATTCAGATCTGCTCATTTCTTGCTTTTACATAAGTTATGAAAGATGAAATTCAAAATTAATTAGGTAATATCACCATGAAACAAAAATCGTTATATAAGCTTTATGCTTACACATATATAGATGTATATATAAGTAATATATAATGTAAGTCTACTAATTCAAATCATCAAAATCAAAAAGAGAATTTGAAAAACATCTTACATCAGATAAACATATTCACCAAAGATGTGTTTGAGATCATGTGTTTTAATGACTTTTCTAAAGCACGGTAAAAACCAGCCCTCCACAACGTCCCTTTCTGTATATATAATCTAGTATTTACATATACATAATGTAGATGACATATATAATATGGATGGCATCTATAGTATGGATGACATAATATGGATGACATATATGGGGTACATATATATATATATATGTATATGCATATGTATATAGAACCATCATAGTTATAGGGTTTATATTCAATTCATGGTGTTTATTCCCATGGTTATATTTTTTTCAGCCCAGTTCGGGAGGCACCCCTGACAAACACCGGGACCCTGCGAGGAGAAATTCGTGGACTTATCCGGGTGGAATCTCAGAAGGAGCCAGGGAGGAGTTGGCTCGAGCTCTGGGATTGCGCAAAGTTCAGGATTTCACCCGAAATTGGGATTTGACTATGGCAAGAATTTGGAAGGAAAACAGCAAGCAGCAAACATGAGGAGAACTGCGATAAAAAATGGGCAAAAACAAACGAAAACTGTGATGTGACTCCATTAGGGGATTTAAAACCATTTCGGATAAATCATTCAATCTCACATTTATGCTTGAAAATCCAACTTTTTTGCTGAACTCTTCATTTCTGTGAAACCCAGCAACGTCAATCACGGGAAAACCCATGAAAAATCCAGATTTTCGAAGCTTCACCCCCCTAAAAACCCACTAAAAACACACACTTTCTGGGCTTCATTTTGCGACCTCCCCATGCTTCGCAAGGTCTCACCGATTCTTCCGGAGCTCACCTTTTTTTTGGGGCCAACCCATGGCTCGAGGATCCCGATGGCTTCTCCTCCCTCGAAGAGGTGCCGATGACCAGCGACACCTGGCCGGACGGCACCTGGAACAAGGCCGACGACCACTGCCGAGCCAAGGCGCGGGCCGTCAGGCCATGGTGACCCATGGTGAGCCATGGCGGGGTCACCAGGCGAATTTTTTTTGGCTATTTGGCTATGGTTCAAAACTAGATACCCGCAAAAAAATTGGACGGTTGAGACTCAAACTGAAGAGGATCTAGGTTGTTTGTGCATAATAAGATTGACCCAAACAATTTTGACGCATCAGAAATGGGGAGAGACCTATTTTTTGGAGACATGGCAATATCATGGCAGTTGTCAGTTGTAAGAACTTGAATCATCCAACCCACTGGACAGGGGAAGAAGCTTTGCGACTACAAGAAGGCCCAAATTGTCCACGACATCCTGGGAGTTGGAGGGAAGGGACAACATAGGATGGCACAAAATTGGGTGCCATGGTCAAGTTAGTTGGATTTTAGAACGAATTTTTGGGGCTAGTCATTGATCCATGTTCAAAACAATATATATGTATATATATATATGTATATATATATATATGTATATATATATATATACATACAGTATATATATATATATATACATAAGTACGTACGTACGTACATACCTACCTACCTACCTACCTACATACATACGTACGTACGTACGTACGTACGTACATACATACATACATACATACATATATTTTTTTGAGGATTGCCAATATGGGATGGATGAATGGATGACCACAAACCATCAATCCGATGTAACTTGACCATGGCACATGTGGTCAGTAATCGCCATAAGGGACGCCCGCAAGGGGTATCCCAATCCCACGACATCAAAGAAATGGCGCGTCGAAATGCTTCTGCGGCTTGCCATCAGATCGTATTTGTAGGAACTGCCCTCATTTTTTCCATCCTATATTTGGATGACACAGACATGCTTTCCCAAAGAACCGTGCTTGAATCAACCTGGCGAAGCCTTGAATTTCAGCCAAGACTGATGACTGGGCCAGAGGGGAGTTGGGCTGCATCCCTGCGTATGCTGCGTACGAGGTGTGCCCAAAGGGCCGTTCACATGATCCTGCCATTCCTGGCGGTCAAAAGCCGCTCAGTTGCGCTTAGTCTCACCCTGAGGATATCTCGGTTCAAGCTGATACACATGCAAATTGAGATGCTTCAATCATTCTATCACAGTTCATCCGCGTTTAAGCTTTTTCTTCTCCTTCTGGACGAAAGGCTTCAAGACATTTGGGATTGCAGCAGGTGCGGTTGGTGAGATTGCCCAGCCTAGTGCCTCAAAAAGCTGTGCTTGTTGGTTCAAGGTCAGGTCTGTGGTCAGCAATTGAGCAGATCTCAGGAAATATGAGATGTGGACGCCAGTCCGGAATGAGGAAGATCCCAACAATCCTGTGGAGTGGGTGCAGGCATGACCCAATGGCTGCGCAAGAAGATTGCATGGTACAGTAGCATGTAATGTGAGGGTTGAAGCTCAGAGTCAGAGGTGACTAGATTGGAGTTTTGAGGCAGGGGATTTGGGTAGGGATCAATACCAAAATGACCACCCAAAATACTGGTTCTTCACATCCCAACATGAGCAGAAAAAGAGGCTCTTGGCCCATGCTGATTGTAACTGCCTCGTCATTCCAGGTGGGAACCCGACAGAAGGGTGACCTGTGCTGCCTGATCTCCAGCGATTGCCATGGCCGGGTGAAGAACTTCCAGGGCTGGGGACAGGTGAAGAGCTTCAATGGCTTCATCTATTGTTGCATGGCAGAAGATTTCGTCCCAAGTCATGGAAATTGAAGGGTACCCAAGGTCACCCCGCACAATAATAGGGGCTTGAACAAAAACCCTATTGTTTCGGGTTGATGGTGGTTGATAACCCCTCAATTAGGCTTTGATTGTTAGGGGATGAGGGGGCTGGAGAACCTTGGTTTTTGAAAGGATGCAAGGAATCCAAGTCTAGCCAGGCGGGGTATGTTGGGGGATTGTCAGGGTATTTGTAAGCCCATCTATCGTCCAATTTCACCCATTTAACTTGTCCAACCCATTCTATTTTTAGAGAACGCACTAGGGGGTCTGGCCATGCCCCCAGCGGGACCATTTGTTGGTGGGCAGATCCATCACTAGCAGCCACTTTTCCGCATAGAGGTGGGAAGAAATTGAAACGGATCAGTGAACCTTGGGTTTGTGGGCATGTGTGTAGCTGCTTTGGCAAAATATATGTTGTACTGGACCGAGCAAAATTTCATCACCTCTACTAGAGGGTACCACTCAGAGGGAAAAAACACCACGAATGTGGGGCGAATTCATCGGAGGTTGCGACAATGACCTCCCGAGTGGCCTGCAAGAGCTTCAGCTAACCAGCCAGCACTGGAATGGCTCCTGGGCGGAGGCGGGGTGAAGCGTCGCTTTGTGAAAGTCCGGCTGCAATTCTGGTCATTGTGATGGTGGACAAGATGATTTGACTTGGTAATTCATCCTGATCATCATTCATCCCAATAATTTGCTATGTACTGTGTATGTATGTATGCATGTAATGTAATGTAATGTAATGTAATGTAGTGTAGTGTAGTGTAATGTAATGTAATGTAATGTAATGTAATGTAATGGTATGGTATGGTATGGTATGTAATGTAATGTAATGTAATGTAATGTAATGTAATGTAATGTAATGTAATGTAATGTAATGTAATGTAATGTATGTATGTATGTNGGTATGGTATGGTATGTAATGTAATGTAATGTAATGTAATGTAATGTAATGTAATGTAATGTAATGTAATGTAATGTAATGTAATGTATGTATGTATGTTAGTATGTATGTAAGTATGTAAGTATGTAAGTATGTAAGTATGTAAGTATGTATGTATGTATGTATGTATGTATGTATGTATGTATGTATGTATGTATGTATGTA
>BGPT01001121.1:12273-40523 GCA_003297045.1 Symbiodinium sp. clade C Y103
ATGTATGTATGTATGTATGTATGTATGTATGTATGTATGTATGTATGTATGTATGTATGTATGTATGTATGTATGTATGTATGTATATATATATGTATACGATATGTATTATATGATTATATATATACTGTATATATGTATACGATATGTATTATATGATTATATATATAGATACATGATACATGCATGTATGTATATATAAAAATATATTTATTTATATATATATATATATATATACACATATAATCGCATTGAGTCCTAAGATTAAAGGAATCCAGGATGGAAACACCCCCCCATCTTCTTCTCTTCCAGGCCGCCAGCGTTTGCGAGACGAAGGGAATGAAGTTGGCGCGCTGGGCGGATCTGTGCCCCAAAGGCCGTGGCAAAACCTCCTCAGTACCACAACTTGGCAGCTTGGATGGGGAAGGGAGACGGAAGCAAAGACTTGGGAGGTTGGAGACCTTCCGAGTTGCGGAGTTGTTTGAAGCATCGAGTTGGTTAAATTAAGGCAAGAGGCTTTCTGGAGGTTTCCTAAAATAGGGGTACCCCCAAATCATCCATTTTAGTAGGAATTTCCCATTATAAACCATCCATTTTTGGGTACCCCCATTTTAGGAAACCCCCGTCTCATGGTTTATCAGAGGTTTATCAGATGAGCGCAGTGCGCCCAGGCAAGGATATGTGGACCCCCGTGGTGGGGGAGCAGAACAACAGCATCCAGTGGGCCCAGGTCCCGGGGAGCGACCGGGGGGGGGGGGGGAACCCGGGTGGGGAGGAACTCCGAGAAATGGGTGAAGGATGTTCATGATGTTCATTGGGACAATCTACAGGAAACCGCGTTTTTTTTTCTTTACCATTATATAAATAGTACCATATATATATATATGAATATGTATATATATATGTATATGTATATATATATATGTAGATATATATACACATTATGCACATATACACATAAACATAGGGTTTTCCTGCAGATTTTGCAACTGATCAAAGTCTGGTAGATTTTCCCTCTGGATCATTTTGGAAAATGTTCAGAGAAGGCCAGACTTAATTACAAAGAACAGATCATTCATGGGTATGTGTGTGCGTATATATATATATACATACACCTGATAATCTACTCCAGGTTCATTGGGTTGGTCGAAGGGAACTTCTGCAAGAAATCAAGGTGTTACCAGCCAAACATGTGGCAAAATCCCCATGAGAATGCCCTTAAACCACCTCTATTTCCCGGACAGGTCTTGGTGAGTGATGAAAAACCCGCCATTTGCAGATCTTTTTCATATATTGTCATTGGAAAACCATACAGCGGTGAGCCCGCCCAAGTTACGTCTCTGGTTTACAAACCAATGAACTAGCTCGATATCTCTACCATAAACCACAGAATTCACTTAGTTATTTGCACCAACTATCGTAAATCAGCTATAGTCCATTTTTTTGTTGGTTAAATTGGCATTTTCCTGTGGTTTCCTATGGTTTCTATCTGACTTTTCCTATTATCCCTCAGGTTGGTCTGCGACTGGAGGGCGACATCTGCAAGCTGATCAGCGATGTGCCTGGCCACGGCGAGAACTTCCGTGGCTGGGGCGAATTGAGGCCATACACCGCGACTTGGCCACGATGTTTAGGGGGGATTTCACCAAAAAAAAATCAAGGATGTATGGGGTTTGCCAAGCAATCATTTGGATCTATGGAGGGGGGTTGAACATGATGAAAACGTGTTCAAATTGGCCAACGTAATGTTGAATACCCAACTTTTTTGGACCCCAATTCATGAATAGATCCTATACACTCCCGCAGGGTTTTGTTTTGGAGTATTTTTTGTTAGGAGGATGGGATTACTTGGAGTCATTAACCACTCAGAATATCATAATATCTTTGTTTTGAAGTCAAATGACCACTTTTACCCTGCATGGTAGTCATAATCGACCATGAAACTTGGGGAAATTCTGTCATTGGGGTTTTCTGGGACCTGTTTCCTGTTTCATGTGGATCAATTACTAGGAAGATCGCGGATTTTCGGATCATCTACTGGGAGCTTTTGGATTGCTCGGTCGGATTGCCGGAGGGTATAGGTAGAAAAAGATCTACCAAGCCATCTAAAGCTGGGTTGCTTAGTCCACAAACACAGCATGTTCCCATCCTTTTTGAGAGCAACATCACTTTGGTGGTTGAGCAGTGTGTACAGTTCAACTCAATCATGATTTTCATTGAGGAAATGACCTGGGTTTACATGCAGCAAATGATGCAAACGCAGATAGCATCACTGCCACTGCGTTTGGATTTCCACTGTTGTGCTCTGTACCGCCTTGCCGTTTTTGAAAACACTGAGGAATACATCTACTGCAGGTCCAACAAGAGCATCACTGCTGAAGATCCCAAATCCTGGTCCATAAAGAACCCGGTTTGGCTCTGGATTCCTTTGACCCTCTTAGCGATGCACTGACCGGGCAAAAAGATGGGCTTAAAGCGGCGTGCATGCTGCGCAGATTTCTGTGGAGAAAATCTGGCTGGATCTCATGCTGCAACTTGATCTGGCTTGAAGTGGAAAATAAACCAGCCAATGTTGCGTGGCATGGGAATGTAGTAGATGTCACCGATCTCCACAGTATCTGGTTGGTGGTTTCATCCTAATATGATCATCTGAAGGGACTCACATTTCACGCATATTTTTGAAATGGGTTCAAATCACCAACACTATATCAATTGAATTTTCCCAATTGTTGTTGCCATGTTCGAGCCAAGTGGATGGTCTGAGGTTGTTTCCGGCCTTGTTTCGTATCCCCATTTTCATTGCTTCAATTTTTTCAAAATGTCCTCATTGTTCGCGAAAATTCTGGGTGTGGATGGAATCTTGTTTGAATCTTGCTTGACAGGTTTCCACATATTGAATCATATTTCGGATCAGAACTCTCCATCTAATTTCACTTGCTCCAAGCCAGTACAGGAAAATGATCGCCACTTTGGGGGGATTTGGAGCTGTCATTTTACCCCTTTAGACATCGAGCCGCATCGGGCGTGGCCAGGGAGCAACCATTGTTAGCATTATCAAAATATATCAACACATGTCAACATATATATATATATATATACATACACATCTGAACACATATTCACACGAAGCATTTTTTTAAACATCATCAACCACGATTTGCCATGATCATTCTGGGATGATGTCAACAATGATCATTGTTAAGGTTCTTGGGTGATTTCTGTTAACAATGATCATTAACAATTCATATGATGACTCACATCATGATGATCATCATAGTTTCATTCATATTGACATTATTGACGATGGATCAACAGGCACAACCATTCTATTGACCATTTTATTTACCATTAGTGATTAATCATTCGTTATTAACCATTCGTTGTTAACCATTCGTTATTTACCAGAATCATTGATCATCTTCTCCCCATCTTTGATGGGATGAACTCCACCTGTCAGGTGCTTCACAGCGAGCTGGTTGGGCATGTGGAGTTAGCGGAGGTGGAACTCCTCGAGGACGAGACCCGCCTGCGACCTGCGATTCATTCGGCCGTTTCCGGGGCATTTTTTTCCGGGTCGTTTTTGGGGGATTTTCGTCCAAGAAAGATTGGTTTAATCTCACTAAAACTTGGAATTTCACTAATTTAGACATTTGTAAAATGAAAAATTCGGGTTTACCACTGGTAAGAGCCAAGGGATTTTGTTTTTTCGTTTGGAGTGCGGAGAAATCACGGGTAGACAGGGATAGTTTGGAGGAAAAACTGGGTGTGGGTCCACTTTTTTTCACCGCGGGTGCCACATGGTTTTCGTCATGGAAAGCTTGGATGGGAAGTTGAAAAAGCGCAATGGGAACTCTCAAGAAATCCATGAACTGAGAATCCCAATGAAATCCAGCCATTTTTTTCCGTATTACAGGGGACTATACTTGTCCGTATGTATACTATATATATATGATATATGTATAGAGTGTAGATATGATATATACATTCCCAATGGGTCAAAAACTATGATTACCAGAGTTGGGGGATGAACGTCCACTAGCCAGCCATTTGTCTGAAAACAGGATATCCCTTGAAAAAACCCACTGGTCCGTCATGATTTCCTCATAATCATGACACTTTTTGAGGATATACTTTGGGGATGCATTTTAGGTTCTTAGTGGGCATAAGCATGGCAACAACTCCTATAATCTGGTAGATAACTTATATAACCCCTAAATCCCCTACAATTGTGGCCGTATACCAACTTGTTCGGTGGAACTGCAGCTCCAATTACTACCCAATTTGCAGACGCACCGCCTCCGGCCTTTTGTGGTCTCAGTTTCGGTTTGGAATCGCTGTGGTCGAAATGATGAACCAGGGGAAGTTGTGCAGACAGTAATGACACTTTCTCAGGTTTGTCAATTATGATATATATATATATATATGTATATAACATGCTCGCACTCTCTCCTACATCTATATCTGTATTTGTTTGGATATACAACTATATACGTAACGAAACACAGAAACACACATTCTTTTAAAAATGTATATATATATATGATATACATATGCACAGACATTCAATTCGGCTTTGCCCTCGGATGGCACCGAGCGCCGAGCTGCCTTATGCCCAGGCAGTGCCCCAACTGGTGGGGACCAGGGGTGGATCGTCTCCAAAATGTCGGGATTTAAGGGATCAAAATAGGTATATAATGGTATATCTCCCATTATGTAATGGATATCTAATGGATACGATCTCCCATTTCCTATTCAAATTTCCTAATGGGAAATGGGGATATAATGGGGACGTAATGCGAATATATGGAGTATGTCACCAACATGATGATATTTGGGTGTGTCGAGGTAAACCCACCAGCTAGGCACTTTTAATGAGGCAAATGATCACGAACCAGTTTTGAGACAAACCTCGAAATAATGATTGGAACAGTAAAATACCAGGCATTAACCAACAAAACATAAAGTTTAACCAACAAGATGGGGGACTCAAGGAACCCAAATGTCGGATTTTCCCATTCGAACATTCTTGAACCAACTAAGCTGAGGAGATTACAACCACGTCCCCTTGAAATATAGGACATCTCTATAAAGCATTGTAAATCGATCATCACCTGCAACATACCTGAGGAGGCTTCCCCCACAACATCATGGATGCCACCTTTCTTAAAGGGTATCTGAGAGTAGCCATCTCAATTATTGTCAAGTTTCTTATCCTGATTTCAACCTGCTTATGCAGCATCTGCAATCCTCTTGGTTGAAGACAAGCCCCCAGTTATGCTTGTTGGTTGATATTAACCGTAGATGTATTCACCGTAAACACTCGTTGGCCTAGTGACAAACTATCTTCTTCGTGTAGGGGGGCCCGTTTCTGTATGGCGTAATCAGGTACTGGGGCAGCGGCCTGCTATTGCTTGCGGCGTGCGATGCATGTTGCCAGGTCCTGCTGGAGTGTCTGAGAATATGGCCAAAATTGGTGGTTTGGATGAACAACCAAGAAGCTGTTTGGATTTGCATTTTGAGACGTACCATTCGGGGTTCCAAAACCATTCTCGACCAAAATGGGCAAGGAAACATCTCAACCAGTGGCCAATTTTATTCATTTTTTTGAGATGTGAACCATATACAGGGGTACGGGCTTAGACCCACAACCATATATGGGTGAAGAACCAACAAGAACATGGATTGCTGCCGTTGCATTTCGTACGTTTTCCATGCTAAACATGTTCGCATAAACTCTTGACCATGCAGGGTTGGACAGAAAATCTGTCATCAAAGGACTTCTGATAATTAGTCATATTGTTATTGTTACCCTCTGGTTATTTAACATAACCATGGAACACGGCCCAACTATAGATGATTTATAGTGATTTACATATCAATTATTGTTATTGTTAGTCTTTTCTTTAAACGTTTCATGAGCGCCAGTAGCAGGCTCCCTCGGCCACACAGAGCCTGGTGCACTGTGCCAATGCTACGGCTCCGGTGTCAGGCAGTGGAGAGTTGTGTCAATGATTTTCATAGCATTTTGGTGTGAACATTTATAAATCCAATCCAAGCCATAGTGATTTCCAAGCTATTTTTGGTGTGAAATGCTTGTGTCATTTATAAATCCAAGCTATTTTGGTGTGAACAGAAGGGTTTTCAATGATTTTGGTTGGTGTTGAACCATGAGGAATAGGTAAATGAGCAACAGCCAGATGACCAGGAAACAGGGTTGATGAAACCAGTTTTCGCACCCTGCAACACAAAGGCCTTTTTCACGCTTTTTTCATTCTTCATCAGTAGCAAATGAGATTGATCTACTGTAAAGTGTCTCGCAATTTAAACATGTCCTATTGATGGATTTCCATTAATCATAATCCCATTGAATCAGTTGCATCATTGCAAGCAACATGTGTTGAGATTTCCAATGTAACTTGTTCATCCTGTCAGCTGAAGTCATGCCTATCTATGGCCCATGATCTCTGAGGCTGGTGATTTCTAAAAAATCCTGATGAGTTTCCATAGCCTGAGTGGTCCTGTTTTTTTTTTCAAATATTACATATGGATTTGGGAATGTAAGTCCCAAATGGATCGTATCCCTACACCCACGGACCTAGACCTAGATATTTCGTTCTTCTTGAATTGGATATGCCAGATGTGTCAGATGAGTTTAGACCGAAAAATCCACTGGTTAGAGCATCACTTTTTCCCTTAAAATGATCAATTATTCCACATACCCTCAGGGAATCAAACATGGCAATGGAAATCCCCAAATTCTAGGTGATTTTCCCATAAAAACTTCCGTTTATAGAGGATTTTCCAGTGCAATGTTTGATTACCAAAGGGTATATCCCACTATTCTCCCATGAAATCCCACCAAATGATGGTTAACTTCCCATCAAGCCCATACCCCAATTATCAGAGGATTACTTCCCATATCCCCATCATCCCCATTGTTGATGGTTAAATCATGTTAAAATCCCGTGAAATCCCGCTGAAACTCGTCCACTTTTCACTGATTTCCAGGTGCCGGACCGCGGTCCGAGGCCGCAAGGGATTGCAGAGCCACTGGGAATCGCATGACCAAGGGTTGGATTATGTGTATAAATATATATAGGTATGTATGTATGAATAAATAGATACATGAAATATTGATATGTATATATATATATATACACAAACAACATGTGTATATGTAATGTTATATGTAAATGTACATAATATATGTATATATATATACATATAGATACTGAAAGCTCATGTGCCCTATATGGGTACCTTAGTCAGGACTGTACAAAGTATTTTATTTTGATGATGTCCATATACAGTGTATATATATATATATTTATTATGGGTGTTTCTCAAAATTGGGGTGCCCCGAGACACCATGTTTTGACCATGGAACACATGGCCTTGTCCAAAAATGGGAATTCATTCCAACCAATCATGCAAGGAATATTGGGATGTACGGGATATTCAACCAACAAGGTGATTTTCTTTGTCCAGAACTACGGACACCCCAATTTTTAAGCATTAACCATCAGATTTGGAGGGATCAGTTGTATTATCACCAATATTTTTCAGACAGACAGGTCATTTTTGGGCAGGAGTCAAAAAAAAGCTCGGGGGGTAGCATATGATGCGACCCATACCAGTTTAGGTACCAAAGAATGGGCCCGGATGCTCCAGAAATCCCCAAGTCACTGATGGTTGATTTTGAAGGTCGATGGTGCTTGTTTGAAGGCGGCAACGATGTTTTTCCGCAAGGAACGATTCCATTTCTTGCTGTTGTTTCATTTTCCGGGATGATTTCCCCACCCATGGAGTTCATCCACTGCAGACTGGGGCTTCTGTAGGAGAAGCCTTTGATTTTGGTGATGCAGCTGGCAACCAGCAATCTCTGGGACTCTTTTTGTCAGTGTGGGCTCCTGGGTGTGACACTTCAACCCCTCCAAGAGTAGCTGCCAGAAGGTGGACATCGAATCTGGTAGACTCGGTAGACTTTGGGGTTCCTAGGGTGAGAATGCTCCTACGTATCTTCTTATTCAATCCAAGTTCCAATGATTGGTGAATTTCCCACTACAATAATGCTAATTTTGATGATGATGCTGGTGGTGATGATGATTATAATGATTATTGCAATGACAGCAATCATGATGATATAACATGATATAACGATAACACTGATAATGATAATGCTAGTCATTTGATAATAGTAACAAGAATAATGGTAACAACAGTGACAATAATAATGTTAAACACAATTTCAATAGGGATGAAATGATGATTACAATCTTCTTGATCTAGAGATTGTTCTGGATGCTTTGAGAAGCTTAGTTTCATGGGCTTCCTGAGGTATACGGCAGCAGTCAATGCGCAGTGGGCAAAGAGAATGGGACACAGGCCGAGTTTCATCAGTGGGTCGCAGGCTGAGTTTTCACTGGTCCTCTGGGTAAATAATACCCCCCTGGAAATCTACCCTAGGTAAACTAACGTAGATGTGGAAAACCAGGGTTTCCCTAGGAAAATGATCTACAAATGGTGTTTTTTTCACATCTATGTCAGTTTACAGGAGGCTAACAGTTTGCGATGGAAAATCGCCATGGAAATAGTAGGCAAATCATCTAAGTAGGGGCCTTGGCCTCCAAAGCACGTAGTTAAATTGCTGGACGGCAATGACCAGGTCGCGACGTCACCACATAAATGATGGTTGGACTAGGGATCCCAACATCGTCTTATTTCAGGTTGCTGAATCATTGAATTTTCGCCAGGTTGGTGGATAGGGGCTTTATCAGCAATTGCTGATGCCACACTTTTTTTAGGCTTTCGGTATCCCGAATTGCAAACAACCGACGTAGCTTTGCGAAGTCGTTGGATCAGGGAAACACAACGGAAACACCGGAAACTGCCGGATGGGACAAACTCCGAGCGGTCCGCTTTCGGCGTTGAATGTTCCTTCAGCTGTCATCTATAGTCTATATACATGTAATAGTATATACATCCATAGATAGATAGATAGATAGATAGATAGATAGATAGATAGATAGATAGATAGATAGATAGATACATAGATAGATAGATAGATAGATAGATAGATAGATANACCTACCTACCTACCTACCTACCTACCTACCTACCTACCTACCTACCTACCTACCTACCTACCTACCTACCTACCTACCTACCTACCTACCTACCTACCTACCTACCTACCTACCTACCTACCTACCTACCTACCTACCTACACACCCTGAAGAAAGCGGGTTGCCGTTTCCGCACAAGCCACGTGTTTCTTGTGCCAGGTATCTGCTCACTGGCGGTGAATACCTCCGTTCTTCGGATCTTTGGCGTGGTGGCAACATCCGGGCCGTGCTGCAGGCAGATGGGTACTGGGTGAGGACCCCGTTTACGATAGATAAGTTAGGTATTTGACCAGCAAAAATGGTGATTTAATGGAATTATATAGACGGGATTTAGTTAGCTAGGTTGATGAACATAACAAGAGTTTCAAAACAAATCCGCTTCAATATGAAAATAGATATAGATGTATCCATGCATAGCTATGGAAAATGGCCGATTATTAACTAGAGGGTACCATGATAAATGATAACCTTGATTTCTCCAACTCTCAAATTTCTTCCGTTTCCCAGCAGAAGACATACCCGTGTTCGAAGAACACAGGTCATGAAGCAAGTTGCAGAGGCCAGGCGGGAGGGCTATTGGGAAGTCTCGAAAAGTCCTGAAGCCATGGAAATGAGCAGAATTATAGCAGTACTACTGCAAAGAAGAGTAATCCCATCCCCCCAAAAAAGCAAACAGCAATTCTGGTTTGCCGTGGATCTGGTCATTTCGGGGTCCAACAATTGTTGCACTCATCCAAGAAAAACGCGTCAAAATAATGTGTGACATTAACTTTGCCCTAGAGCCGCACACACAGACACTGAAAAATGGACAATCCGAGGAACAACTATTGAACGGCGACACACCATCCTCCTTATATAATCATAAGCCCTTGCGTAGTGGCTTAACTTTTTGTGTAGGTTTGGAGTGACCACAGGTTCTCCAGATACTTGTGAGAAGCTACAATACTATATGTATGTGTATATATATACATACATATTTACATATTTACATGTATCATATCACTCTTATAGCTGTTATTTTCCAAGCTGAATGAAAAAATACTTATACTGCCAACTTGCAGTACTTCCCCTTGAAACCCTGGGTGCCTCACCGAATGCTCCTCGACTGAGGTCGATTGGATCTTTCACCTGGACTGTGATGCTGCTCTGGTGGATTTCTCTCAGGATGTTCTGTCCTTATGGGCTCCACCCAGAACAACTTGGATTGGACGCGGACTGGGATTACCCTCTGGTAAATTAACATAGACCCTGAGAGTAGCTATTGTTTTAGAGGAAACTAATCTTCCAATCCCTATCTGCCAGGGTCTATGTTAATTTACCAGAGGGTAGTATTTCTTGCTGTTTTGCTGTTCTCCGGGAACATGAGGTCGCAGAGATTAGATCACTGCATCACAGAACTCTTTCCTTGCAGCAGTGGCAACAGCTGGTGTTAGAGTCGTGTTTCCATCTTAGCGTTTTCCACGTTTTGACAGGACAGTACATGCTTCGACCCGTAGATTTTGGATCACTTACTTGGGGGTGCAGCTCCTCTGAGGCCATAATCATTTCCGATATCCCAAGTCCTTGGGGCTTCCATGGTTATATAAAGCGGATAGCATCACCCCTGGCACCCCAAACAGGGAACATTTGAACCTTCCACAATATCCAATAAGGCCTTGCTTCGGACCATCGATGAACATCGACATCGTGCTGAAGAGACGGAGGTGTTTCTGAGTCGCGATGAGTGGGGGTGCCCGGGGGTTGATACTGGGCTCACTTGGTGCTAAATCAAGACATAGCCAGGGTCTGTTCCGTATAAAAAAAAGGTAAAGGGATGGTTCTTAGACAGCTTATGTTGTATGTTGCTTCTTATGATTTTACGTTGATGTTTAATGTTAGGTTTTGATGACTTTCGATATTTCTACAGACGCATACACTGCGTCTGCCTATATAGCATTATACATGGTATACGGCATGTAGATGTTTATTTCTACATTAAATCTATTCGTCTATCAATCATTATATTCCATTCCATTCCGATTCCGATTCCGATTCGATTCCGATTCCGATTCTATCTATCTGCCCAGTAGCCCTGCCACGATGTCTTGCAGGTCAGGTTTCGCGGGCACTTCTCGCTTGAGCAACATGGGCACGGGTCTGTGGTCAGGTGCCCAGTTGCTGGCGTGGCAATTTTGGGTGATTTTGGGGTGCTACTTATTAAAACACCTGTGAGGGAATAACAAGGTAAACTTGTGGTAAAATACCTGTCTGGTAACGCTCGAAAAAAAATATAAGAATGGTAGAATGATTCTATGATCATGGTACAGTGGGTACACTATAGGTTGTAGATGAGTATCATGCGGTAGAATGCGTTTCTGGATTTTCCTGGGATCGTCCCCGTCCTATTTCGTTTGTGGTGCGCAAGGCTACCTGGGTGTGTCTCAAATCGGGGTGTAAACCTCCGAGAATAGCACTTTAACGTGGAAAATGATGATAAACAAGTGGATTCGCAGATAGCCCATTTTCGAAGGAACTCCGTTTGGATTTGAATGTATTTCCAGTCATGTTTGTAGTCAACCTTTTTTTTGTACCGTCGACCGTCGAACTATTGAAGGTTTGAATGGTGACCAATGCTGGGAGTAGCCGGTTCTGGGCCCAGCAACAGCCATGTGCATATTGGTCAAAATATACAGTCGCTGACCATCAGATTTGGGTCAGTACAAAACATACACATCATCCCATCTTCCGATAAGAGTACATAATATAAGACAACTAGCAATAATGGGGAAATCGAAATCACCAAGTGAATCTGACAAAATTCCCTCAAGTGGTTTCGATTTCGACCGACAGCCAATGTGGGTTTTTGTTCAAGTGCTTGTACCTGTGTAACCACTACGAAAAATCTTGAGAGGGGACCAAACCCCTTAGTCCTGTGGACATTTACCTCACCCAGTTGTGGGGTACAAAGTGGCTACAGATGGCACTATTTTTAGGATGGTTGAAATGATGGGGGTACATCCCAGGATGACATTCTTATGAATGTTTCTTTTTGGTTACAGCAAGTCCCGCTTTATTTATGGTCAAAGAGCAAGTTTTCTGATGGCGAAATACCACTATTTCTATGATTATCCCATTTTGCATGTTACTCAAACATCTACACCTGACCGATGATTTCCCCACTTTGGTTGGTCAACCTCCTTTTTGTTGATTTGTTACTGCAATCCCGATGTTTGATGCTAAGAACTCCAAGAAATTCCAAGATCAAACTCGGGGGATAGCTTGTGGTATGTATCCCCTTGGAAATTCATCAAAAGACCATATGGGGATGGGTCAAAACCTATGAATTTATCCATTTCAATGGGATGAACATCCATGAATCCCAGCTATTTTGGGGTGAACAGAAGGTACCAGGGTTTTGACCCATATCCATATATTATATTTTGATATTGGATGGGTGTTCCTATTGCCTTAGCTGAAGGCGACAGAGCAGCTGGACCTTACAACTCTTAGAGTCCTGGTGGCAGGCCGAACTCGAGCCAGGAGTCGGAGAAATGTCAAAAGAATGGTGTTCAATGGATTTTATTGGTGTTTGTAGTGGAGAAAATCATATAGTTCACCAACTTGATCTGATATTTGGGTTTGTTTCACAAGGGATAACCCACAGTTACGGCCATTTTGACAAGGACAATGATGATAATCGGTTGGAATTGTGGGTTTGCCACTAATTTTTCAGACAAGCCCATGTGTCAAATGATTGAAACCAAAGGATTTGGAGAAAATTGAGGTTTGGGAGGCTACCCTTACAAATTGGATTTTGGAGAACTACCATTCCATTTTGTTCGGGGGGGTGTTTTGAAACATTGACCCACCCCCCCCTTTCCGGTTAAATTTACCAAATCATGTTTTTACGGGTTTTGGTCTGCTCTGCTTCCAAACGTCTTCTATTTAGTAAGCCCTTATCCCTGACAGTAAATACCACCCAAACTCCCAACCAAAATCCTGGTTTAGTCCCGGAGTTGTTCATGAATCGGGGCCCCCCAAATTGGGGATATTTATGATCAGGGGAGGGGGTTCATCAACCATCCAATTGTCAGATACCTGCCCTTTTTGCCATCCCCAGATGCATCAGGCGCTTGACAAGGACTCCAACCGGAACGAGCAAGAGGTGATGATGCGCTGATTCCTTGGGGATGCTTGCGTCATAGGGGATCTGAATCCTCCGCATGGGGATAAAGACACTGCAAATGGAGAACCATCAGTCATTTGGGTGTTCTGTTAGCAACCTAAGTCCCTGTTTTTTCTTCTGGTTGTTCGCTCTCGCCTTTGGAATTTGTGAACCTGAATTTTTTCCTGGTAGGCTTTTGGATGTTTTTGGACTCTTGCCCACCTCGTGGTGCTTGGGTAAACCTTAAGATTTCTCATCGCAGACTGGGAGGTGCTGGAGCATTTTCTGACCACAAACCAACATGGATGCCGGATGCTTAGCATCGGGAGCACCGGTTGCTGCTGGCTTTGGGGTTCCAAGTGGTTCTGGTTTCAAGTCGGCCCTCACGCAGGATGTCTGTTCAAGATCCCTTTGTTTGCTTGGATTTTTCGATGTTGGTTTACATCTCCATGTTTGCCACTGAATATTCTTTGTTTCTTGGTGAATTTGCCAGCGATGGTTTGGTGTCGAAGATCCTTTGGGATTGAAACTGCCAACTAGATACCCGAAAGATGATTATCTTTCTTTATTCAACACCGTGGTTGTTACCCAGCTGCTAGCGCATAACCCGCTGACGATTGGGTTTGTCTGAAAATAGGGTACCCTTGCCATCCCATAGTTTAGTTTAGACCTTCAATTTATCCACAAAGGTTGCCATAAATTTGGGCCCATTTCCAATTTTTGAGCCCATATCCCCCCTTCTTAAGGTTATCATCAGTTTCCCTCTTAAAAATAGCCATAAAGTGCCAAAATTTGGTTTATCGGTGTTTATCATCAGTTTCCCAACAAACAATTGCCATCTCTCAGAGGCTTGAAGCGGCTAGTCTTGTTGCCAGCCGGCCGGCTGAACAGTGAGTGGTGAGCTGAGGGTGATTTGTTCCCTTGCGGCCCCGCATTGGTCGGTGCATATCTGGTCTGGTCTCAATCCATCCGATACAATATGATCCAATATGAATCTTACTTGATCTAATGTTCACCTGTATTAATCTAATGCATCTATCTTTTTTTTTTTGTATACATACAAACATAGATGATCAAAATCAACACAACTTTAAACAACAACATCACAAACCGAATCATCTGACAAAGGCAACAAACTTCAACAGACTAAATAGATAAGAACATGACAATGACAAACTAAGAAGAACAAACACCACTAAAAAGAAGTCACGTCTGGGCCACTGTTTTTTTTTGTTTCCTCAGGTCCAGCAATCCCATCGCTGCGCCTCCTTGGCGCCAGCACGTCGGCGGCGCAGAGGGCATGGTTTGTTGCGTTTTTTTGGACAAAAAAGGGGATTTGAACCCACGAAAAACGTTGCTTTAACCCACAAAAAAGGAGTTATTAACAACAACACTTTGGGTTTAACGGTGGTTTTCAAGCATCGAAGGAAGCAAGACCACATAAGAGATGCTGATTTTAGACAAGAAAAGGAGGTTGGTCCACAATAAACATCTGGAGTGACTCTGACATCCGGAGTTTTCCGTTGCAGGTCGTACACCTGGCTGGCATGCCGAATGCCGTCCGCAGGGTGCTTGGATGTGGGCCGATGTAGGGCGAATTCCACCAATTCTTTCCACGTTTTTTTGATTGGGTTTTTCTTTTTTTTCTGCATTTGTCAGATGAAATATCTATTGGTTCTCATCCTGCTCTTCAGGATACAGTTTATCTGTTGATATTGACTCATTGTTTTGACCTTTCTGTGGGTTAACCCTCTGTCTTTTTAGGTTCTAAGCCCTATAGTCCCTCCAAATGTACTCGGGTATTTTTTCTTCAGCCCCTGATTTTTGGACAGCAAAAAAATAGATGGGCATGTACGACCTGAAGGTTGGAATTTGTGGGTAACTTGATGCTGCGAGCAGCAAATGACAGGGACAAGAACCTAGCTGGATGATTTCTGTTCTGAAACAAATCAGGGATGCCCAGTTGACTCCTATTACTTTACGTCGAAATGGAATGGGGATGGGTCAAAACCTATTATTCCGATATTTTGGGGAATGACCATCCATTCACCAGCTATGACTTCGGATACCGGGTCCCTAGGTTTTGACTCAGAGCCAAATATCAATCTCTTCGGTTTAATGAAAAGTAGAGAATCATCCACCAGGATCGAGATCTCCACCACATCACGACTGAGGCACGGAGGTCTTCAAGAGTTTGTGGGCAGAGGTTTGCCAGCTGGGAACTGAATCGACCTCGCTGATTTGACTTGGGAACAATGGGTTATACAATGTCTATATCTATATATCTATGTAATTATATACATATACATATACATATACACATACATATACATGTGTATATATATATAAATGTACATATATATATATATATATATAAATGTACATATATATACACGTATATATATACATGTACATATGTATATATATACACGTATATATATATATATGTACGTATATATATACATACACGTGTATATGTGTATATATACATGTATATGTGTATATATATATATGTATATGTATATATATATATATATATATGTATATATATATATATATGTATATATATATATGTATATATATACATATATATATATGTATGTATATATATGTATATATATGTATGTATATATATATGTATATATATATATGTATATATGTGAGCTACTACATACATAACATCTACAATTTGCAGTCGATACATACATATTTCACATATTTTGAACATTCCTGTTCAACGTCATCATAAAGCCATTCCAATTTTTTGGGCTACCCATGGACCTGACCGAGGCCAGACTCCCCCACGAAGGATGGGTGGCGGCTGTTGGGATCCCAAGGAGGTGGATCAAAGGTCTGCACCGCTCAACCCGGAGATCTTGGAGGATTTTTTGTGGCTTTCTGAAGTATCCAAGTAGATACCTGCAAATCTTGGGGATGTTTCTTTCAGCAAGAAAGCGTAGATATGTCCATTATCACTGCTTTTCCAATTTTTCTCCCCTGACCCATACCCAGATATTTCCGCATTGCACATGCTTCCAGAAACACCCCTATCAGCCTATCAGGCGACAGCTACTGATCAAGTCGCTCACGGACTTCACCATGCTGCTGCCGGATGTGCCAGAAATCCAGGAAATCGGAGCAGAGGAAAACATCCCCAAATTGCAGATATGATCACAGTAGAGTGGTAAACACAATGCCATAAACCTACCAGTTTGTGATGGTTTATTCAACCCATAAAAAAATCTGATTTTTGGGATGGTTTATTGTTGGCTTTACCACATTAGTCTTTTTTGTTGATTCAAAAAACGTGTGGGGGGTATTGTGTTTCAATGTGTTTTTTCAAACCGTACAACAGTTCATGAAACCGCATTGGACCATCCATGATATTATTTTGAATTGGGTTTCTTTCCTTGAACCGGCCAATCATTTTGGCTTTTAGCTTTTGGCCTTTGGCTTTTTGTTTCTTGTCATTTTAAGAGTAAATTCAACATGCTTTTTAATTGAATCACAAATAGTTTAGATTAAATCTAAATCAAAATTCAAAAAAAATATATAAATTGATTTCTATAATGAATCTATTTCCAAAAAACAAGTTTTAATCTTCAAACTACATAAATCTAATTTCATGTTAAATCAATTTTAAAGCAATTCTAATTTTACCTCAAACCAATTTCAAATTGTGTCAAAGTTCCTTGTAATTTTAAAAGTTGGCCAACAATGCTATTTTTTTTTGGTGAGCCCTGACGCTTCTGGTTAAAATCTCATGGCCCATCGGCAAAAACATCAAGACATTTGGCTATTTCTGAAGTCATTCGGGTACCTTCATGGACCTACAAAAGGCCAATCGTTTTTTGCTCTGGAACCATCTATATATTTTGGTGGGTTCAAATCATTTTGACACGCACTCATTTGGCTTCAGGCCAAAAGCAAGTTCTTATTTATATGGGTAAAACACCAAGATTTGGTGGTGCCCCATGAAGTGAAAACTTACAGGAAAGCTCCATTCTTCCCGGTAAAGCATGTGTTCCCGTGATTTTCCCCTTGAACCAACCTATTTGACGCTGAATTCCTCAGTTTCTGGCGTTTAGCATCGTGCAGGACTCCGATTGGACACGCCTCTCAGAGTCCTCTCGCGTGGCGCGGCGCAGCTCGGTTCATCTGTTTGAAGGGTTGTATTTTCTCGCCGGTTGGAATTCCGCTTTTGTTTCACGTGATTTCCCAGTGAATATGAGAAGGGAATATTGGAAGATGTTTGAATCTTGGCTTTTTGAGAAGATTTCGAACCATTTGCCAGAAAACCATGGATTTTCAGCCATGCGTTGCTCAGGACTGGCGTTGATGTTGGTGCGGGGAGGCAGCCACAGAGAGGAGGCCATGGTGATGCCACCTCAGATGCCCAACCAATGTCAGTCCTGTAGGATACCTGCATGCTGAAGCATCAACAAACCTTGGCAGCAGCCGTTACACTGCGAAAAAGAAAAACATGGTGTGTCCAAAGATGGGCTATGCCCCAAGTCAGAGCCAATTGCTATGCGGAAGATGAGGTTTTGAATCCATCAATAGCCATGGGATGTTGGGGTTTCCCATCATTTTCAGGTACCAAAGCCATAAATCAGCCCAGTGAGTCTTGTCCATGGCTCGCAACTGACGCGTCGGTAAAAAAGCTGATGAGCGCGGCTTGCGCACGTTCCACTTGGATTCCTGGATGGCTGAGCAATGGATAGCCAGAGAGCCTTGGAAAACTCAATCGCTACCCCCAAAACAGTTATATAGATATATAGATTGCTATCTACCCCCAAGACAGTTATAGATTACTATCTACCCCCAAAACAGTTACATAGATATATAGATTGCTATCTACCCCCAAAACAGTTATATAGATAGATTACTATTCAAATTGGTACCGCCTAAATCGCCTAACAATCTGGAGGTTTAGCAAAATCCTGGCTTAACATTAATTACCGTCTCACAGAGCCTGGACTCAGCTTCGCGGCCTGGAGATTCTTTCATTGGTAGGGAAAAAAGGCATGTGTCTAGCAAAACACACGGCTGGTTTTGAAGAATTCGGGAACCCTCAAAGTTGGGTGGAAACGGGTTTGGGGTTGAAATCTCACGGCCATTTCGGTTCCTTTCAAGGTCACAGATGTGCCAAACTAAGGATTGGTATACCGACTGCTCTGCCAACCACACTTTTCAGCAGTTGTCACACATCCCTTGGTACATCGTGCAAGGCCACTCCATGCTGCTCACTCTGGGTTTGTGTAACCTTGAGCGCCATGTGAACACACAGGTATTACATATTTTATAATGTATGTATGTGTGTATCATATAAACTTATGTATATAATTACATGTATACAAAGATAGTGTATATTCAAACTACACGGGATACATATATGATCATATATGGAACTCGAATTAGCCTTGCTATTAGCCTTGCTTTAAGAGTCTTGAATCTGACAGAATGGAGGGTCGATCATCCGTAATAGAAGATCATTTAGTGCGCAGGGATATACGACCCTGAAGACTGACATGGAACATTCTGGTACCCATTGAGAGGGATCTTGAAACAAGGACGGGTTGGGAACATTGGAGAGACTAAGTGAAACAAAAGCAAGAGAAGGAAAAACAAAAAGAGACAAAGAGAAAAGGAAAGGGAAAGGTAGAGAGAAGAGAGAGAGAGAGAGAGACAGAGAGAGAGAGAGAGAGGGAGAGAGAGAGGGAGAGAGAGAGAGAGAGAGCGAGATAGAGAGGAAGATGCATCCATATGTGCATTGAATCTCGTAAAAGTCGAAGGGCTTTTGACTAAGTTTGAGATACTCGCAAGCAGCTTGTCTCGGCACTTCCCCCTAATTTGACTTGAATTCCACACCTGAAGCCATGGAAGCATTGGCCGCACTTGCTGTGGTGGTCGGGCACTGGGGCGTAGACGTTCCAGGGCGGCCCTCCGGGGCATTTGGCCCACCACTGCTGCTTTGGAAGGTCATATGCTCGCTGTTGAAGCGGCAGGGCTATATGCTTTGCGTGCCCTATGCTGGAGCACCGGCACTCAACACCCCACTCAACACCCCATTGTCTTCACAGTCCTTCACGCTCCACACTCTGCACGCCACCGCTTTCCATACTCCACAGTCTACACTAGCATGGCAAGCAGGGAAAAATGTACATGACTGTTGGAAAAACACAAGTGTTTTGCGTGACTGCGTTCGGGTTCGCTGGTTGGTCTTCTTTGGTTTTGTTTGTGCGTGTAGCGTTGTTGGTATCAATGCTTGTTTGCATTGTGTGATTGTGAATTTTTCTTTTCTTGTTGCAAGTGTTTTGCTTGTGAAGAAGCAGGCGTTCAAGAATGCGTCCGGGCCCTAGTCGCGCTTCGGGCGAAGTGCCCAATGTAGAGCTTAAGGTTTAGTTTCTTTTATCTGGGGGAAGCTTTGACTGCTTTGGGCATATTCTTGCCTGGTTAGATTTGGCTCTTTGTGATTCTTGCGGCAACGGTGCATGGTTGAGTGAAGGCAAAGGTTCTTGGGAATGTCTGATGAACACGTATTGTTGAAGAGCTTGGTCAGTGATCTTTGCAACAAGGACGGTCTGTGGTGACGTTTTGTATTCTTGTTTGTGATTTTTGGTGCTTTGAAGGTTTCAATTTTAAGTGAGAATTTTTGCGGGATTCAGTTTTTTATCTGCTTGTTTTCGGCATGCGGCTGAACCGCCGCCCTTGGAAGGGTCGCTAATTTTGAGATGTGCCATTTACGATCCTGTGAAAGGGTTGCAAATTTCAAAAATCCAGGCTGCAAAAATGAGGGGTTAGGAATTCATTTTCGGATGTTGTGAGCTGAAGATCTTGGGGTTGTGGTGGGTGGGGGACATGTGAACGTTCTTGCACGATGTCGTTGAACGCATTGCATGCTACGTTGAAGATTGAAGTTGGGGTGTGGGGGAGGGACATGTTAACGTTCTTTCAAGTTGAACGCATTGCATGCTACGTTGAAGATCTTGGGGTTGGTGTGGGGGGGGACATGTCAACGGTTAACGTTCTTGCAAGATGTCGTGGAACACATTGGGCGCTACGTTGAAGATCTTGGGGTTGGGGTGGGGGGGGACATGTGATCGTTCTTGCAAGATGTCGTTGAACGCATTGCATGCTACGTTGAAGATTAAGTTGGGGTGTGGGGGAGGGACATGTTAACGTTTTTGCAAGATGTCGTTGAACGCAGTGCATGCTACGTTGAAGATCTTGGGGTTGGGGTGGGAGGGGGGGACATGCCAACGTTCTTGCAAGATGTCGTTGAACGCATTGGATGCTACGTTGAAGATCTTGGGGGTGGGGGCGGGAACATGTTGACGTTCCTGCATGTTCTTGGGAACGCATTGGATGCTACGTTGAAGATCTTGGGGTTAGTGTGTTGGGGGACATGTCAACGTTCTGCAAGATGTCGTTGAATGCAGGAGATGCTACATTGAAGATCTTGGGGGTGGGGGGGGACATGTTAACGTTCCTGCATGTTCTTGCAAGATGTCGTGGAACGCATTGAATGCTACGTTGAAGATCTTGGGGTTGGTGTGGGGGGGGACATGTCAACGTTCTTGCAAGATGTCGTTGAACACAGGGGATGCTACGTTGAAGTTCTTCGGGGTGGGGGCGGGAACATGTTAACGTTCTTGCATGTTCTTGCAAGATGTCGTTGAACGGATTGGATAGCACGCAAGAGGTCACAGGCACGGATCTTTTGAGATGGGTGCCAAACGGCAGCGTTGTGACGGCAGATGGAGCCAGAGGTTTTGCTGCCACCAAGACCTATCACTTTCGTGGTCGCCTGTGGGGAAGTCTCAAGCGCACAGTCATAGCAGGTACACAACAGCTTGATGGTACTTGGAAGCATATGAAAAAATGGAGACCGGCGGCAAAGCCACATAAAAAAAACCCACAGGAAAAGATACCCATGGGCTTAAAGCTGGGCATGGCGTCACAATGTCGCCTTGGCTGGCTCTGTGGAAGCTTCCTTGCCAAAGGCACGTTGGACTTGATGTTGAGACGAGCAAGGATGGAAATAAACAATTTTCCCTGCTGTTTCAAGGATGAATGCAATTGAATACATTTGCAAGATTGAACATCAACCTAGAAAGAAAGGTAATTCGTATTTTTTTCCCTCGAAAACGAAAAATGCATCACCTCCCAAGCGAAAAGCCGATTTTTACGCTTGAGTCACACTCCTGCCACGCAAAATGGATGTGCAAGTTGTAGTCATTTTTTACGTGTCCCACAAATACCAGCGTTTTTTGTTTTCGCCCCAAAAATATGATTTTCAAATTCGTCACCTTTACAAGGGCGGCGAGTCAACCGGTTGCCTTGTTTTCTTGTGAGTTGGCAAAGTGCAGGACGCGGCGGAACTTTTGCTGACCGTTTCACGAGGTTCAAAAACATGCCGCGGCAGCGTTGACGTGAGGCGTGTTTGGCAAATAGTATTTCAGAATGCGCCATCGGGCTGACGCTTTAAAACCTTCTGAAAGTAGTTTGCGTCGTGGAAGTTGGATCGGTTTTCGATGTTTGTGCGCGCATTTATTTCTTGGAGTTTTGTTCCTCTATTTATTTGCATTAGTAAATGAGTTAGTAAATGAGTTGCAACCTTACTGAGCCTTTTACTGCTTCCATCCACAGGAGGTGAGGCACCGAGGCAGCTCCTCCGAGGACTTTTGCCTCGCCCTCCGTTTTTGGGAGGGCAGGCCAATGCGTGGTGAGCTTGGACATTTTTTTAATCAAGTTTACCTGGTAGTCTATCTGGCATTCTATCGGACATTCTATTTGACATTTACTGCCGCCTAAAATGTGAAATAGATTTTCATCGAAGGAAGTTTAGACGTCAAACTTCCGACAATATGGACAGATGGAAAAGCAGAGACAGGAAGAAGCTCAGACAGGGAGAAAGTCAGAAGAGAGAAGATCAGGCAGGGAGAAAGTCAGAAGAGAGAAGATCAGACAGGAGAAAGTCAGAAGAGAGAAGATGCAGGTGTGCGAAAAGGTAGGAAAGTCGCGAAACACTGTGTTTTTGCAATGTTTTGTGGCGGAGGGTCGAAAAGTAGGCTCGCTAAAGCGGCGGGTGTGGAGCCATCTGGGGAGATGAGAGATGAAAAATTGCACGCCGTTGTGGCGCGAAGCACATTAGGTAGCAACAAGCAGCATATAGCAGTGCTGTGAATGGGAATCAGTTTGACAAATCACTCATCAAGATGTGTTTGCCTGGATTTGTATCGCGGGATGAAATTCTTGCACTGGGTTTTGAAGCCGCAGTGTGAGTTTTCAAGCAATATTCCATAGCGTTGTTATTGTTTTTAGCCTTTGGCGTCTTGCTCTCAGATTCTCGTTTTGTGCATGTTGCATTTAGTTCAAGTTGGTCTTGCTTGGAGGGTTTGGTTCTAGATAGAGACAAAGATGCGTCGGTTGGCAAGACGATGTCATGTGTGGTTAGTATCGTGCTATTTAGTCTCATCCTATTTCTTGTGTGAATGCGTGTGGAATTTTTGTGCCTGTTGGGGCAGTGGAAACGCAGAAGCAGAGATACGAGCCATTTTGCCGTTTTGGCCTTGCACTTTTCCGGAGCACGGCTGAGGCTTGAAGATGTCGGATCCTGCGCAGGTCTGTCTTGTTTTGCTGACTTGGCTTCGCAACTCTTCGCATTTTAGTCTGCGCGTCGCTTGTTTTGCTTTTTGCGTTGCGTTCCCACTTCTACTTTTCCTTTGGACGCTGCTTACCGTGTTGGCGGCCGTCGTTGTGGGCTTATTTGCCCTTTAGGCATAGGGGGTGGTTCTTGACACGTCTTTTTCCTGATATTGTTGGTTTGGTTGTGTCGTTTTTTGCACCTTGTAGCGCGCGCCTGTATTTGCAGGTCCTGTTTTCTGTGGCGCTGCGTGCCTGGACTTCTGTTTGAAACCTAAAGGCACGCGTTCCACGTACGTTTGGGGACACGTGGCCTGCAATCCCTGCATTCCTTACTTAGCTTGGCGGCGTTGTTTTTTCTACTGTTTGTTTTTTTCTTCTGTGCCGAGGATTCTCCCTGGCTCTCCTGGTCTGGCAGCGTCGCTGTTGCCTTTTGGTTTGCTGTTGCGCAAGCGAAGCCAGGCGGGGCTCGTGTTGATTTTGTTTGCTTTTTCATCTACCTGCTGCGCCCATTTTGGCTTCAGGTGATTGCCGTGTGCTGGCAGTGCCTCGTCCATGTTCGCATCTCTGGAATCTGGCGGATGCTTTTTTTTCTCGATCTTTGCTAAATCTTTTTCGGTTCTTTGTTGTGCTGTGATTTGTTTGCTGACTTTTTCGTCTGGATCTCCCAGGACTGGTGGGTTGATCAGCACGGCTACTCCACGTGGCGCGTGCCGAGAAACCTCTGGGAGAAGGCAGTCCGATACACCGATTGGGCACAGGAGTCTTTGTCTGGCCCAATCGGTGTTGAGGACCTTCTGGCCCATATCGTTTCTTGTTTGCGTTACATTGGTTTTTTGTGGCGGGCTTGATGGTTTTGTAGGTGTAAGCGTTGTATATTGTTGCTTCTCAAGAGTGTGCGGTGACCGAGAAGGATGTGGCGTGGGCTGCAAAGATGCGTTCTCGCAACGTGTCGTCCTTAGTATGTCCGGTGCTTTTTTTCTGGGTGTTTTTTCTGTTTGTTATCGGATTTTCTTCTTATCCTGAATAGTTTACTAAGATCCTTGATGTGCCGGAGCACCGAAAGAGCTTGCTGCAACAGGCGGCCTTGCACAGGGTGTGGTCATTTGTGTGTGTGTGTGTGTGGGCTTTTGGCGTGCTAGCTTGCAGGCAATGCCCTCGGGCCGATGAAGCAATGCTTTTCTGCAGGCTTTTGGTGATGCTTGTCGTTTCTAATCAATGTATGTTAGCGAGTATCTTGCGCGGAAATTGTATTTGATCTTCGTAAGGCAGCTTTCAAAAGGACAAGATTAAGTCCTGCGGTGAGCATGCAGCCCAGGGATCTCCTGCGGCCATAGGTTTTTTTCCGTTTTTGCTGTTGTAGCGTTGCATAATTTCGTTTCTCTGCGTGGTGGACTTTTCTTTTCAGCGCAAGCAAACTGATATTTTCAAGGGCTTCATTTTAGTCTGCGCGTCGCTTGTTTTTGTGTTGCGTCCATGATTCGTTTCATTTACTTTTTGGGGTCGGGGAGGATATCAGGATGTTCCAATGATGTTGGGGGGCATTTTATCTTGACCCATGACTATGTGACGTAGCTGGTCAAAGGAGCTAAAGAGAATGGTTTTTGCCAAGACCAAGACCGGGACAGAAACACTATAACGGCCAGTGGCACCCCCCTTTGGGATCTTTTTGTTGGCGCCTTTTTGCCAGCTTTACCAGATCAAAAAATTCTTTGCTCAAAGCTAGGGTAGGTAAATCCATCCTCCCATGCGCATTGGCTCCATTTTTGGATATATGCGCGAAACCACCAGCAGCCATTCTCCAGGAAGCGCCTTCTTGGGCCTCTTGCAGATGTGGTTTCTGGTGGCGCTGCCGCAACCCAGGCAATGGAGGTTTACAGCCTGGAAACTTGTCGAACCCAATGGGGGATTTTCGATTGTCATGTTTGATTACCGGAAGGTCGAGTCACCACTTTAAATCTTGGGTTTGCTAAAAATTTGTCGGCCATTTTGGTACAATTTTTGATGGCTAAACGCCCAGTTATGCTGATAAAGTCTCCATTTTTCATGCTTTGTATGTCGATTCCCAGCAATTGCAAGTAAAACATGTCACATCATCCATGTCAATGCATTGTTTAAAACAAATAAGAATGATGGCTCTGTGTAGAGTCATTTTTTATTGCTGTTTGGGCAGCAATGTCAACCCTAGATTAATAAGTCTGGTTGACTACTTCTGGGAGTAATCCGGTAAGGGTGATGATTTGCCACTAAGCTGGTGCCCCGCAGTTAAACATGGGGTTTATTAGTCCCAATAAAAAAAACGATGTCGCCCTGGCAGTTCGGGCAGCGAGTCCAGTGACAGCGAAGAGACGTTGTTCAGTGGATCCACGTGGAAGGCGCAGTGGGGCGGTGATTCTTGTGGCTACCCTTGGGCAATCAACATGGCTGGTTGGGAAACCCCTTATAAATGGAGGGTTTAATGGGAAAATAATCTATCAATGTGGAATCTTCCATTACCAAGTAGGAACCCCGTATCACTTATGGCCAAACATTTCTATCTATGGTGCAGTTGGGGTGATTGATGGCTACATGAATTCTTGTTAATGGCTACGTTCAGACGGCTATTTGTCCACCATTCATGAACCTTAATTTCACGATGCTTGTACCCTTGTATAACCCTATTGATGGATATTTTTGGTGCGGGTCATGGATTTTAGGAGTACCCCATTTTTGGACACACCCAAATGGTTTGATGACACAACAGAATGAGGGATCTACCGTACCTGGGACTTTATACCATAACAAGCAGGAAAACCAAAAGGTGACCTGTGTAAAGGTGAATGCGTTATTTTTTGAGAGAGTTGTGGGAGATTTGGATTATGACAAGCCATCCAAATAAATGTTGGAGTTTGGGTACATGGCTATATTCTCCAGGCGATTTACGCGAGCTACAAATTCCTCGGCTTCACGTGGCAAGTCGTGGCTCGGTCTTGAGGGTTTCTACAATGGAAAGTCTGACAGTGGATGGCAACCTACCATGGGTGTTGTGATGTTGGCTAAGGTGATCGATTGTACCATGGTTGGAGAATATCTGCAACACATGGGCTGCTCGGCTGGCACGTGTTCAACGCTCCAAGTGTTCCAAGTGATTCGGGAGAGCGCATGATTTCCAAAAATTCGCCCTTATCTTGTAAGACATTTGGAGGACTTTCATGTTTCTTGTGATGGAACCAGCGTTCAGTTTTTGAAGACCACACGTATCTGCATCAGGGTCTTGATACTTCCTCCAATTTGGGTGGTTTAAAATCACTTGAAATGGTGATCAATTGTGGTTGGGTTGCCAAATCCATGTTTTTTGCGAAGGGAATCTGCCGGGAACCCGGTCACATCAGAAAGTGACAAGACCACAACAATCAGTGTTGAACGCCTCAAAACGGGGAAGATAAGCATCAAACATCTGCAATTCACCAGCGAAAATCCAAATGATTCCCCAGCCAAGATCCAGAGAATTTACCAGCAACAATGCACATCATTCACCAGCTAAGATGTAGATGTATACAATGTCCAAGTTATTTATACCTATACAGTGTATACATATATGATATATAATGTCTAGAAAATCCACACATCAATGCGAACGCTGAGGCGACTTTTGTTGGTGGCAAAATCTCCTATGCTTGGCCCAGTTGCTGTCCATCAGCCCCAACGCCAAGAGCAGCTGCACCTGGCTCCTTTTCGCGGGACAAAAACGGGTCACCCGTTGTGGGTTTCATGGCGTTGTCTAAAAATAGGGGAGCACCCCAAAATGTTGATGATGTTGATGGTGTTTGTATTATGTATATATATATATAATCTTCCCAGTTGTGTAAGGATTCTACATTTCCACATTCTATCTACTCCAGGATGGCTTATATAATATATTATATCGATGATGTTGATGTTGATGATGTTTGTGGTGTTCATAGACATGTTCATGGTTCATTTCCCCCATGATATATACACATGTATACATATATGTATACATTGTAACATATATCTGATGTATGACAATGACCATTGTTGATGGTCTACCATGTATCATAATTTTTCCCCTGATTTCATGGCCATAAACGAGGGTTAACGACCAAAGTATCCCCCAACTTGACGGTCAGTGTTGGTGAATGGTGGGCGAGTTTATGGCAGGATCTTGCAAGACTATTATGATAGAGGAATGCCTACTGAAGGACTTTTGTAGGCCAGTCTTGATAGAGGATTGCTCAGTAGATACATGGTTGCTTCATGCCCAGGGTATGCCCAAATGATGTATTTTCCAGTTTCTCATTGAGTTCCCGAGAAACTTTGTGAATTCATTTGGGATATCGGATTACTCATGGTACCCATAGGCCATGGGTTACTGTAGTTGTGGACTATCACTACAAACTGGTTGGTGAAATGGAGGTTTCCTAGAATGGGGGTACCTCCAAATCATCAATTTTTTCATAGAATTTTCCATTGTAAACCCATCCGTTTTGCGGATCCACCATTTATGGAACCCCCCAAAATGAGTCAGACTTGACTTCTAGGGTATCGCTTCACATAATTTTTCTTTGTGTGGCAACCCAATGGTCCAAGGCTCTCGGTGATGCTGGCGCTGCTCAGCAGCGAACTGGCGCGAAGTACGCGACTCTGCACTTTCAAGGAACATGTCTTGATGAAGGTCAGGGCCTCCGGCAGTTCCAAACACGTTGCTTGAGTTGGTTGATGTTTTTAAATCCCATTATATATCATGTAGCATCTTATGTTCCCATTATTATCCTACTATTAATTAAGCATTATCAATCCATTATTATTCCGATTAATGTGGTTCAAACCCTAAGCCATCAAACATCCCCAAGTCATCATTATTTTTATGGGTGGGATCTCAACCATGCCCAAATCGTAATTGTTTATGGCATTGGGCTGCCCACATTATACTACCCAATGAATCTTTTCTAACTATCTTAGTGATGCTTGAAGGAGTTGTCCAAAATATTTTTTGACGCTCCAAGGCCAAGTTGGTGTTTGGCTTGTAATTGATTTAGCCCCTTTTTCAAGTTGGATGCAACAAGGGTCATTATTTAATTGCCTACGGCAAGCCCGCCGGCCATAGGCAATTGGCAGTCTTTTCTTGGGACTTTTGGGACTTGGGTATTGAGCAGATTGCATTGAGCACTNTATTTAATTGCCTACGGCAAGCCCGCCGGCCATAGGCAATTGGCAGTCTTTTCTTGGGACTTTTGGGACTTGGGTATTGAGCAGATTGCATTGAGCACTTAATGTGGTATTGGGAGTAGGAGCAGGAGTAGGGGTAGAAGTGCTAGTAGCAGCAGCAGCAG
>BGPT01001121.1:41114-113192 GCA_003297045.1 Symbiodinium sp. clade C Y103
CAAAGAGTTGCCGCAGGAGAACAGAGGAACAAGTACAAGCCAAGAACAGAACAGGAACAACACCTTCCAATCAGACACGCCGGCAGGCCGGCGGATTTGCTGCGAATTGGGATGTTCACTCAAACTGGTTCATTTTGATCTTAATTGTTGACTTTCTGATGTCATGTGATAAACCCAGTGTCAGCTCCAACTTGTGAAGCCTCCAAATGGATCCAAATGGCAAAACCACTTGCTCCCGCACCTAACCCCCCAAAAACGCCGTGTTCGTGAGGCCTTCGTCGTCTATTTCACCCTGATGAGCGTACCATATGCGCTGCTCCTGTTTTGGACGCTGCTGCCTGGAATGCTGTTCCTGTGGGTTCTCATCCCTGGAATGATTGTGTGTCTCAGCATCTCGCCCTACCTGTTGAGGCCTGGCAGGGGTAGTGCTCTGTCCGCAGATTGATTCCCAAAGAGGTAAAATTGGGGAGGGTTTGCTATTGCTTTGCTCACAGTACTGTCAATGACAACTTCGGGGTACCGTGAATTTCAGCTAGTTTTGAAGTCTTTTTTCAACAGGGAATCCCAGACAGAGTCAAACCACTTGGAAGAACAAATGTCTCCAATCAGGCAGCCAGACATGGAGCAGTTCTACGACTCAGAGGAGGCGGGAGTGGCTTTGCGCCCAAGGCTTGTTTGACAAGAGATGGGTGAAAATTTGTTGGACCCTAGGCGAACTACCGATGAAGAGGACATGTTCGGTTTTTGACACATCCCCTTTTTGCAACCTAATGAAAAGCGAAATGCACTTCCCTAGCGAAAAAGCAAAGCGTAGTAGCTAGGTGGTTTCCTTCATTAAGTGGCAAGAGCGAGTTAGAAGTTGGGGGCTGCCTCAATTTTGTGCGGCAAAAAAAGGGTTATATATCACATTCCAAATACCACTGATTTTCGGCCATGTGGCTTTCAATCACAACCATTGGTCGACCAAGATGATGAAGGTGTTCCGTGCCGTTGGTCGAATTTCGCATATCTGTGGGGCAAGAGTACCGTGCGCGAGACCATCAGATTGGTTTATTTGATTGGCCGTGGGTTGAACTTGGCCGCTTCCAAGTGGGTCGTCCAAATGCCGCCCCCCCAAAATGGTGATGTTAGTTGAATTTGAATGGGGGAAACTATGAAAATCCACCGGATTTTCGAGGATTTTCTCTTGATTTTCCGATACCAGTAGCACAAAGAGGTTGCTTTGGCGCCAGGAATGGGAATGCCTTGAGGTGGACTTGCGTGGTACAACCTTGGAGCGGCCCTTCCATCTGGCAGGTTTCCGCGGGTCCCATTGAGTTTTTTTTCACCCAAAATATATGTGGGAAGATCAACAATCAACTTGGGGAGAAGTTGGGCGAATAGGATGAGTAAGTTGATTGACATATAAACTTAGATACTTATAGATGGGGTGATAAACCAACACACATTGCTGAGGGGGCCCTTTTGGAAGGGATCCTTGGAATCGAATTTCGGGACTTCATCCATTTTTGATAGCTTTCACCTCAGACTTCTCAGAATCAATTTGCTCAATTTGTTGAGGAAGCACGAAACACATTGAAATTGAAGCTCCGAAATCAGCTTCCGGATTTGCTATCGCCAAGATCCAGGTTGATCATTCTGTGTATCGCTCTATATACATATATGAGTCATATGCGCCATTAAAGATACTACCCTTTCCCTGTTGACGAGTTCATGTTGGGGGTACTGTAGTACCAATTTTACTGGGAATGATAATCTATAGCATCAGCTCGAAGATCATCATTCCAATCGGTAGATCACCCGAGGTGACCGGTCTATGTTTAAGCATCATCAACATAGCCAATCCATGCAGAACGAGAACACCAGTGATGACCATATTCTTGCTTGTAGCTAAGGTCAATGGATTGGTTAATGGGAAAATTTACAGGAAAGCCCCTATATTTCATGGGAAAATCCATGGTTTCCTGTAGATTTTCCCTTCAACCAATCCAATGATAAGGCGATTTTTTCTCTCCCATTCATCGCCTTTTGTCAGGTTACCTTTGGTGGATTTTGCCATTGCTGGATGTGAGTTGCCTCATCTCTCCCGGCATTTTGATGAGATGGTGGGGCACCGCGACTTGGTACTGCCTGAAACACAATTCGAATGTCCTGACTCATGAAATCCAGGGTGAAACATCCAAGAATATACATAGTTCATTTGGGTTCCAGGTGCAAAAAAACCAGGGACCTCAAGGTGCGGGTTGGGAGGCATCCAAATTTTCAGCCCCATAGTTCGGCCCAGGAGTCTGGGTACTGGATTTCGGGCTTTATGGTTTTTGATCGCGGCGACGACCTCTGGGAATACTTCAGAGACACTTGGTTCACTTGGTCATGCAATGCTGCAGAGATTTGGATGGTGGAGTGAGTGGTTGACATCTTACAATGCTGGGATTGCTCAGGCCATTCAAGGCTGTACATGGGATGACTGTCAGTGGCTCTGAGGTTTGGGTAGTGCTCAAACATGCGGATTAAATGGACCCCAAAATTGGCCATCCGTTTTCTGGGGTCAGGAACTGCGAGCCAATTCCATTTTCCTCATGAACCACTTACCACATTTTGGTATCGTTCAAAATGACTGGATGATTTTACATCGAAATCAATCAAGTTTGTGGTTCCATCAGTTTTGCGATACACAGCCATTTGGGGCCGATTGTCAAGGGACATTCCCGCTGCTCAGGGAGTGTTCAGCTATTGGGGTGTCAGCTATGTTCAATGGCTCCTTTGAGCGCAACTGCCACAACTGCATCAACATTGCTGTCGCACCCTGCAACTTTTAAAGCGAGTGAGTGGTGGCCGATTAAGCAGATTGGCTGCTGCCATGTCTTACAGAAGCAGCTGTGCAAAGTTGCAGCAGCGATAAATGCGATGGGACCCCTTCTGGTCCAAAGCCGGAATCCTGACCTGCCCCAAAATTGGCTGCCTGGGGGCAGAGCATGGAATACGAGCTTCTCTGGAGCCACACATACCATGAAATGTTTGATGAAATTTAACACTCATATATCATGGATGCCTTATATAGTTTTGTGTTTTCTTGTTTATATGTACCTGCAAAAGAAAAGGGAAAACCATAGGCCATAGGACACCCCATTTTCTGAGACGACCGTTGAAAGTAGGATGCAGGCTTCGCAAGTGGGCTATTGGGTCCGAAGTAAAATCAAAGCAATCACAGATGATGCCCCAGCAACAAAACATCCAGCTAATGGAATCTCGGATCCAGTTAAAATTCCTAGGGTCATGTCTTTTTGTGGCTTGACTCCCAAACTGCGTTGCTTGAATCCCAATACAATCCCCATTTTCGCTGCTACATTCCCCGTCCTGATGGTGATCTCGCCATTCCATCGCTTCAACATCCATATTCTTCCTGGTACACTTCTGTTGCTGGGCTCCCAATATTCCATTCCTCTAACAAGATTTCTTTCCTTACACGTGAATGCAACTTTCCATACTTTCAATGCCCAAAACCATATCAGATTAGATTATTAATTAGATTACCAAGCTATTTCTTCTCAATCCCCAGAGTCGAAAAGTAACCAGTTAGGTCCCAACATTTTAACATCAACTAATCACTTGTATAGATCCCTTTGTCAAAAATCGTCCGTTTTCAGATCCACACTTTCTGAACAATCTTTAGTAGTTCTATTTGCCAAATCTTTTTTTTTTTGTGCTGCATCCACATAGCCTTGATGTGCAATTTTCTTTCCAATTCTTTCAACTCAAATCCAATTTATATACATAGTTTTTGATCAACAATCCCAGAATTGGATGTTGATGAATTTTGCAGGAACCCCCTATATTGAGGGCAAGCAACATTGTTTCCACATCTTTGATTCATCATATGCCAAGAAATATCAGCCGTTACATCCACATCAAATATGTAAAATGCTTGAAGCATGCTTGGGTTTATGTTGTTTTTTTAAATCATTTTCATGGCCCCATATGGCGCGTGAAGCCTCATTTCATCCAATTTTTCTCCGGAGGCGGATCGCTTCTTACACCTGGCCTTGCATCGCACCCTGCGCTTGGAGGATGGCCCGGTGAAGTGGTGTAGAAGTCGGTTCAGGGGTTATGGATGTTAATGGTGGATATGATATACATATACAGAGACTCATATACGTACATATATATAGATAGATAGATAGATAGATAGATAGATAGATAGATAGATAGATAGATAGATAGATAGATAGATAGATAGATCGATCGATCGATCGATAGATAGATATGCATATATATATATATATACACAGTTGGTTTGATTTTTAATAAATTTCATTTCGATCAAATTGAAAACGACCGGACCCGTCACGAGGTCAATGGAACCATGTAAATCGGATTGGGGGAACTATCCCCACACGGCCGAACTTTTCGGTTGGTGAATTGTTGTTACTTATCCAGAACCATGGAAACAAACCAATCCGGAATTTGACATGATTTTAAGATATGACAAATAGAATTTCACACCAAACATGAGAATGTCAAGTAACCACAACTGTGATTTCAGACCAAAAATTGGATTCAAGAACCCAAACAATAGGGATTTCACCGTCAAATAAGCAAGCAAAAATCGAGGTTAGCCCCACAAAGGGGTTTGAAAGATTCTATTCCCAATGAATCCTGTTTGTATTACATGGTGCCATGTTTGGATTCTATGCAGCAGTTTTTCAAGTGGGTAGATCGAAAGCGTGATCATATTGTACATCACTATCATCATAGAAGAAACCGCTGGTTGGAATCTTCCCCTTTTTGGACTCCACACATATTTGTTGGTTCGCTCACTGTACGGCTCAGTGGTGCTATCTTGCACTGGATGGCATCGCATCTCGAAGCCCACAGGAGAAACTCAAAAGAAGTTCAGCAAGCCTGGGGGTCCCAGTGGTGCTGGGCCAAGGATCCATGGTTGGGAATTTTGTGTACCGTAAATCCACTAGATCCGGTGTCTTTTTTCTTTTCCAGGCATCAAGACCTACATAGACCTACTCTAATTTTGCTGAAGTCAGTTCTGAGATATCTCAGTTCTGCGGGTTGTAATTCAGTTGAAACTCAACTTGCCAGGCATTGGGGCGCCCTTCGACAAACTGCAGCCGTTTGGTTCAGGATGATCACGATGAGTAGATAGCAGCGAGCGTATGCCATGCCATTGGGGAGACCTGGATGAAAATTCTCGGCAAGTCTCGACTTTTCCCCATTCGGATCCCCATTCTTTCTGGTCCCACTGGTTGCTAGGGAAACAAACATAATCCATCTTTTTCCAGCTGATTTCCCATTTTCTGTTGGTTATACACCTGCTAGGACACCCCGATGGTTTCGTGTGTAGCTCCCAGGAGACTGAAAAAGTATGTGAACGAAAAAGGTTTTGGCTTCATCACTCCTGACGACGGCCGCTTGGATGCGGACCTGAGAAGTGTTCAGTTTGGGTGTTTGGCACGGCAGACTGGTTGACAGGTGTTAAGATTTATAGGGTTGGTACATGTTTTATTTTTTGGGATTGATCGTGCCTCCAAGGGGCGAACATGATGTTGAACAGATTCTGAAAGATTTAAGCGCCTCGAAACATTGAGCAGTTGCAGTGTGAAATGTGAAACATTGGCAATTCCATTTCTGTTGCTTTCTGATCCTGGAATGCTCCTTCACCTTTTTGTGACAAGCCTTCCAGCACCTTTCCTTGCCAACCCAAGTTGCACGTGGGAGTTGCCATGTCCAGTGGCAGGCGGGAAGGATATCTTTGCGCATACCCAGCAATTCACTGGGGATGGAGATAGCCTACGCGGAGGGGAACGAGTCATTTTTGCCCCATGGCTTAGCGACCTGGGTTGGGCAAAGCTAGGGACCCCTGGTTAGTACTGGGGTGTGTCCTTGAGAATTCCTGTCCTTTTCTGGGGTTTACTACAATGATGCAAGTCTAAGGATACCCCAAACGTACTCCCCAAACAAATCAGGCCGTACTGAGGGGATGTTATATACCCCCGCTCAACCGCAACCCCTACTAGAGGCGGATGAAGCCACCACATGTTGGGTGCGCTACCTGTAGGGGGCTAGTGGCCTGTGGTGATCCCAAGATCGCAGCAAACTGCTTTTGCTGGCCTCATGTTGGATCTCAAGATAGTCAGGAGTCAGGAGACGTCAGGAGTAGTAATGCCCAAAGGTTGCGGGTGTGGTGAATCAGAAGCAGCTTACTTTTTCTGCTGGGGGGCCCAAGGAGAGTGAGTGGGATGAAGCAAAGCAAAAAAATCGCGCAACCACCTGGAGTTTGGATGCCACTGCCGCGACCATCTTGAAAAGTGGGACGGTCAAGGTGTATTTCCCCGACAAGGCCCTGGCCCGGTCCGGTGAGCTGGGAGCTGGACTGTGGATCTTGAGGGTCACCTATCTCCGGCTCAGAATCGATGGCTCACCCAAGAAAAAGACACTTCCAAAATGGCAAAGATGACATATTTTCACCCTGTTCAGGACCAGCCACATTGGTACCAATGTACCTTCGCGTCGTTTTGAGTGGGACTAGCATCTCACGTTCATCCAAGCCTTTAGAGGATGCACCCTCAAACAGTGATTTCAGGGGGGCATTGATGGGTTTGGTCGGTCAACCAGTGGGAGTATCTGCCTTTGTTGGTTGAAATCCCAGTCTAGGTTGGTTTTCCCAAACCCGGTTCAAACAAGTTGCAGTTTTGCAGCTACGCAGAGCACCATCAATCTGGCTTATCGAAATTCCTAGGTGTGTTTCGTTTCTTAAAACTTTACAATGGCAAAATGCGCACGTCTCAACATTTTTGCCACCCCTATTTCCCATTTTTTTACGTACCAATCATACCAAATTTATCCAATTTTGAGTACCGTTCTCAGTCGATTGGTAGCCAAATCCATCCAAGTCCCCAAATTTGAATCCGTGGTAGACCACAGATTCATAGATTTTCATGGCATGATCCCCATTCACATTCCTATGGCAGATTTGAGGGGGGGGTCCTCCGACACCGGTCGCCACGCTTGAGAAACTCTCGGAGGGCTTTGGCTTCATCGCTCCAGATGAGGGCGGAGATGACATCTTCGCCCACTCGCGGCAATTCATCGGCGAAAACGCTGATCTCTGCAAGGACAATTTGGGGGAACCTGGTGCTTCGAAAAATACCCTCTGGTAAACTAACAGTTTGTTATGGAAAATCACCATTTTTAATGGGAAAATAAAGTATTTCTATGGCTATTTTCAATAGTTATGTTAAATTACCAGAGGGTAGGGAGTTCTTAAAACGGAATCAGCAAAACCGTCATTTCAGTACTTTTTGTGGTCTAGTTTTGGATGATTTGGGGGGAACCCCATTTTTGGAAACCTTACTACAATGACCTCCTGGTGCTCAATGTAGGGAATGGGGGAATGGGATGATTGTGAAAATAGTTATAGATTGGATCATTCCCCCATTCCGTACGAAGCACCAGTATGATGATGCTCATATATGTATGTGTATACGTATATGTAATTTATAATGATCATGCTAAGAACGGTCATGTTAATAATCATGTGGGTACTAGTAATGATGATGGTACGTAATATAATAGCGATGGTATACTTTAAGAGCACAATAGTGACTGTAGTATATACCACTATTAGGTTGTATATTGTTCATGAGAATTTCTATTGCATGGATTTTGCCATGAAATGTGATGGTAGGGTTCCTGAAAAATTCCTTTGAATCAATCCATTGATTATTGTATCTTAATGACAACAATTATGGCATATTTCATTTTATTGGTAGTATATTATTTTTCTATGATACTATAGTATTCTAAACATAGTTTGTTCACAATGTACTATTAGACTATAGTATTCTATTATGATATTATACTATATTATATTATACCATAATTCGATAATGATAGTAGCTTTGTTCCTCGTGCAGGAGGGAGATCGCGTGAAGTTTGATGCCGCCTGGGATGAGCAGCGCGCCAAGATGAAGGACGACGCGGATTGAACTCATCAAAATGGGATATTGCAGATGTTCAAAAGTGAGTATATATATATACATATATTATATTGTAATACATATATGATACAATGTATATAATGTATATATGTATACATGATAGTGTAATATATAATTCGTCATTTGATTCGATCAGTAAATTGGACATGTTTTTCGGATGTTTTTGTGCAAGATTATCGCAACATGTGCCCGTAATTGGATGTTTCAATCGTTCAGCAATTCTTGTCTCGATGGTCCATGGATGCTCTGTAGTTGAAACATTATCTTCTCCCATGTTTCTCATTCAAAGCCACTCGACATGATTTTGGACAGGTAGGAAGTACAAATCTGTATCCTAGCTATTAGCTTACGGAGTGATGGGACTGTGGGAATGGTGTGTGTGTCGACCTGCCATCGAGCCCCACGCTAAGCGGCAATTTCGATTCCTTTTCAATTTGAGGAAAAAACATGTTCAGTCTTTCTTGGCTCTGGCTCAGACCCAGTCTTTTCAGTCCAACTTGTTGGTTTTGGCACAGGCGGCGGTTTGGCGGATGGACACCGATGGTATGCCAGGGGCTGCTGTGGGTGCCTTGAGCTTTGCGTGCCAACCGGGCCTGGCACAAGGTGGGGCCGCCAGGGCTGGGATGATCGGAAGACATATAAATTTCACACATTCCACAGAAGCAGATCTATCAGACCTGAACAAAATCAGGGCTTTGGGGGATTTGGATCCGTTTGGGGCTAAAACTCTAGAAATTCAGTGGCTTCTATGCTGAGGTTTATGATAAAGAAAGGGTCAGACGGGCAGCATGCCAGGTTGCTATGGTCCGATGGCTACCAACTTGGGGTGTGACCCCCGATTCTCGCCCTATGGCTGTGCCGGCTGCATGGGTTGTGGCTGTGGCATGCCGGGTATGGGCTGCACCCCTGGTATGACTCCAGGCGGGATTTGAGTTGGAGAGATTGGTTGATACTTCAGCCACCATCTGGGTTGGTAATGGTTGGTAAGCATGGCAATATGAATTGGAAATGTCCCCGTAGCTTTTACCTTCCTTATCTCTACAATTAAGTTTATAACACAGGTTCGCAGCCACCAAGTGGGTGGGACGATCCTGCCACGTCACCAATCAGGTGGGGCATGCGGCTGCGCAGGCCTGAGTGGTGTATTGTAAGTGCCTTTATTTATAGTCTTTGCTTTTTCCAGGAGTTTCCGGCGTCCTTCTTCCTTTCTTTTGCAAGTCAGTCTACATGGGGTGTCTGCTTCTGCTCTAGCTACTTTCTGCAGTCGAGAGGTTGAGAGGAGCCCATGGATTCGTTCGCCTTTACCTGAAAGCATTCCAACCTAGTGTGTGTTTCTGTTCCATTTTTCCCAACATGGCTTAAACCCGTACAACTGATGGATACTGATGGTAACAAACCATGATGTCTGGCAACATTTCGTTGACGTTTTAACCAACCAGTCACTTCAGGCGCGCCACAGCTACCTCCTGGTTGGGAACAGGCGCGTTTTTTTAAAATGCTCAAGGAGTTTGTCTCTAGATCCCAGGTTGAAAGATGTAAAGTGATTGCAAGGTGGTAGAGCTCCTTGACAAACACACCTCATTGATTTTTGGCAGTTGTTTTTCCTGGGTAAACCTTTAGTTTTACCACATTATATCACATTATCAATTATTGTTTGGGTGACCAAGCTGGAACATGAACAAATACATTTTATTGGAGTTTTTGGCCTTTTGCGGGCAGTGGTGCAGAGGGTAGTAAGGCGCACAACCCAACCCACTTGCTCTGGTGGTCTCATCAACAGCACCCACCCCAACCACTGATGCCAAGTTCATGAATCATCCAACTACATACCCGTGGAATCTTGAATGATCCGATCACTGGTTTTGAAGATTTGAACCGGAAACTTGAGAACATGAAGCCTTCTAGCATCAAAATCTGAAGACCTTGTTGAAACATGCCTACCAACATAGCAGACGTCATCGCCCCTGTCAGATCACGGATCCCGGCACCGGGCAGATCTACTACTGCAACCGCTCCACTGGCGAGAGCAGTTGGACCCCCCCTGCTGCGGCGCCCATGGCGATGGGGACCCCCATGCTGGCGGCTGCGCCGGCACCGATGGGGGCCGCGGGGGTTATTTCCTTACCCCAGGGATGGGAAGAGGCCAAAGATCCAGCGAGTGGCAAGGCCTATTACTTCAATCGAAGCACTGGGGAGACCAGGTGGGATCCTCCCTAAGATGGAAGAGACAATGGCTGGAGTTGAAGTTCCCAAACAAAAATGGATGAGGGTAAGGTTGCAGATGATTCACCAGCTGAAAATAACTAAATTAAGTGCAGTGTGTCAAGAGTGTTATTCTTGGAGACTTGGATCAAGTGTTTCTTCCATCAGCCTAGATGGATGTGCCGGCCACGGCCAAAGTTAAAGCTTTGCGATGAGATGCCTCGCCGTGAGAAAAGCACTGGGTCTTTGCCACTCTGACTACTGATGCTTGGGTCATCTAGAGCTGCTTTGGACTGGAAATGATCAATTTCAGGTCCACAAATCAGGTGTGGGATTCATTGCGATCGGAGGCTTCAGCCCAAGAAGTTCCAGCAAGATATGTGTCATTCTGGAGTTGGTCAAAACCTCGGGTGCCCTTTCCTTGTCTCAAGAACCCGGTTCGCACTTTCAAAATTGTGCTTCTCTGGGTCGATTTTTTTTGCGCAGAGGTTTCCAGGTGATATAGCCCTGAAACCGGATGGGTTGATACCCAAAGTCACCACCGCCATCGGAGGATGCCCTCCACTGAGGCGATTCGTTTGCGCTGCCCCTGGCACACTCCCTGGAGAATCTCGCCGCTCTTTCGCACTGGGGATCTGGGAACAAAATTGGAACTGGGTTCAGTAAGATTTCTCCTCAACCAAAGAAATCACCTGAGCCAGAGGGTAAGAACCAGGAACCACTATCTATCTGTTTGTCTGTGTCTATCTATCTATCTATCTATCTACCTATCTACCTATCTACCTATCTACCTATCTACCTATCTACCTATCTACCTATCTACCTATCTACCCATCCTTACCTATCCTATCCTATCCTATCCTAACCTATCCTAACCTATCCTATCCTATCCTATCCTATCCTATCTAGATTTCAGCATGTCAAGTGATGGTCACAAACCTGACATGAGCCCTGACGGATGCATCAAGAGGCTTCAGGCGCTAGTGGGTTTAGAGCCTGTTGGCAGAACATGAACAAAAGGGCTGGGGTACCTAGAAATGTCGATGATCTGGCTATGAAGATTGTGGTTTTGCATAGTCAGGTAAATTACAGGAGGATCATCCGAGAATATATCAGAGAGACAATTTACAGGGCCTCCAAAGCAATTTGATAATTTGCTGTTGTAAAAACTAATGGTTTTCCTACAATCGTGTTTCATAGTATTCCTTTGAATCAAATTTTGTTGATCGAACATATCTTGGAAATTCATGTTCCCCTCAACCAATTTTTTCATGTTTCCCCGTCATTTTTGACGTAGCCATGGGTTTTCAAACGACAGCATGGTGCCGAGGTTGGTCCCTTGTTGGAGCTGGGCCACCACCAGGAGGTCTGACGTTACCCACCTAGAGATGGTCGAGTATTCCATGAGGGAAACACATTGAGGATGATCAGAATGCCCAGTAAACCAGTACGCACAACATGATCGAAGATATAACTTTTTTTGCATTCCACAAGTTTTTTTGAGAGCAGGCCCAATGTGCAAATTTGTGAACTATTGAGCAAGTCATGGCTTAGTTGCTGTAGTCCAACAGATCTGAGGATCTCTTGGAAGGCGACCCTGCGACAACGAGACATATTCAAACCAAAGACATGAAAAACCAAATCATCAAAGAAATTTAAGCAAAACAACAAGATTATGTTAGATTACGTTTATTCTTTTTACTGTTAATGGATGTTAATGGTTTGGTTTTCCCTATTTAGGCAACCAAATATGATTTCCCATACAATCTCGTCACTGGCGTGTTGTTGTCCGTGCCCGTCAGGCAGAAGCCTTGCTGCTGCGACCACGATCGGTGCCGCGACAGAGCAGCGATGCCCAAGGGATCCAAGGGGCGCACGGGGTGAATTTGTTCGGGTCAATGGGAATTGAATTGGAGTCTACCGGTCTACCCAACATGTTTTTGTTTTCATTTGGTTTCTTAAATTGGGAATGTTGAGGAATGATGGGATCTTGGTGGGATCTTAGTCGGCCAAGTATGACACAGTTTTAAGCAATCAGCAGAATTAGTTTGGGATTTTGGTTCGGACCAACATGGGGCTCCTACGCCCTCGAAATTTCACATGGAACCGGCAAAAAGGGGCCACGTACAGCATAGGGATTCCACCCATGAATGACGAGTGAAGCTCCAGGTGGTGGGATGGGTGATGCAGCTGCTGACTGAAATGGGCTTGGGTCAAAATTGAGATACCATGTAATCCTTCGGGGTGATATTTTGACCCATACCCAGATAGTTACAAGATCAAAAATGATCGTTTCGAAGGATACTTGGAAGCATTCCACAGCATTTTTGCCACTCCTCCCGTTTGGATCAAGCTTGTTGTTTCTGGCACTTCTGGATCGGTGATGTTGCTGCAATTCCAAGGTCAGACATGCGACTGACAGCTACAAACATGGCCGTGGCCATTGATTGACCTTCTACCGAATGGCTATGATCACCCGGATTTTGCGCCAGAGCCATGATGTGTTGGGCTCAAAAACCACTGAAACAAAGTAATCCCCAGAACAACCTCCAGCACAAAACTCGCAACCACGACCCCGAGCTGAGCGCCGTCACCTTCGGCCGGCCATGTCGCCATTGCCAGGGGATTGGCATTCGCTACTGGAGGCCATATGCAATGCAAACGCCATGCTTCCAATGACAAGTTTCCCGGTGTTTCGTTTTTCCAATCAGTAAACCACTCTCCACTAGAATCCCCATGATTCCATATGATTCCCATCACCACTAAACAACTGTAGTCACTGTAGTCCCCAAGGTTCCCATCGGTGTTCTCCACGGTCCCTGAAGGTCAATCCCCAGTTGAAGCAGGGCCGAGTGCTGCTTTATGTTGATGCTCCCGTGGATCACCAAGCCCTGGAGATGTCAGTCCAGCTGAGCCATGGAACGTTGCGTGGCGGTTCGAAGCGATAAACCTGGCAGGTGTCTGAGTAGATATCAGGTGTGTATCTCATTGGGGTATAATATGTACATATACAGTAATTAATTATATACCTATATAACGTATAATCGCATATATATATATATAGATACGTATATATGCTATGTATATATATATATATAATAATACGTATCCGTATACGTATTATGATATAGCAATGAATAAAAGCGATACTAAAAATAGTAGTAATAATGATAGTAGTAGTAATAATAATGACAACAATAACTATACAATATATTCTTGAAGGGTCTTGACCTGGCAAAACTGTTGGTCCCGCTAAGCTGTTCAGCCGTCTGGATCCATTCAGTTTCACAGCCCGAGCGGGTACTGAGTACGTGACGTGTCACACCAGCTGACTTCGCCATGCCACGGAACATCGAGTAGCATGAATCTTTTTTTCTGGAACCTTCACATCGGAAAAACGCGAAAAAACTTCGATTCCCCACCTGAAAATCACCCCTGGTTGAATCTCTACTTCAAAGTCAAAGTTGTTTGCCTGGAGGTTAATCATCCAATATCATCCACAAAAGAGACTAACTATGATTCGCGGACTCCTTTGAGTCCTTTAAGTCCTAAAACCACACCTGGTAGCTCAGCTTTCACTTGAAAGTGGTAGATTGAGTGCGTTGAGATCTCGGAACCAGCACGTCAGCAGCAAACACTGCAACAGATGTAGGTCATATATATATATATATATTTATCCTTTTTCTGATTCTGTGTGCATGAAGATTTGGAGACCGTGAGGTATAGCCAGCCACTTTCCCACACTTCCCCGATCTCGGTGGAGGCCCCACCCCCGCTTAAAACGCCATGGCGCATAACCGCCGTCGATGGCGCTGGTTTTTCCTGGGCATTCTGCTCTTGTGCCCACGTGTTCAAGCACAATGCGCGGCACCCGTGGTAGATGGTCAGAGTCCTTCTGGGTTGCTGGGCGTAGAAAACTGCGGAATCGGTTTGCTGGAAAACACGAGGTGGGAGAACATTCGGTTTTTACCCCAAAAAGATTCTACAATCATGAAATCATTCTGGAGTTTCTTGTGAACTCACCCTTGAACCTAATTATTGTGGAACATTCTGGGTTTCTTCAAAAATGGGGCACCCTCAGAGCACCTGTGCCTATTTCATAGCAAAGGGAAAGCATCCTGTTTGGGGACCTCATGTCGAGACCTTTCCTGTAGTTTCTCCGATCTTCCCACTGGGTCGTTCACGATTTTCAATCAACGATTGAGATACTTGATAGGTTTTGATAGAATCAACGACAAAAGGGTCACCATATGTGGCCTCATATAGGACATTGAAGAATCCCAAAGCTGTTCTAAAAAGAACGACCTCTTGAAATTGGATGGAGTTCTTTCTTTTCCAGATGATTCATGTACAAAAAAAACATAGAGATATTTCCGCCAGAGGAGTCTACTGCAAGGGCCGCTTTTCCAGGTCGTGCGCTGAAGGCGCGACCATCCAAGACTTTGGCATTTGCACACCGCAATGTGCTGACGGCTATATCTTGTCTGTTCCAGATCTTTGACTGGGTTTTGTGGAATCAAATCAGGGCGCGAAAGGGTACGTGAATATGAATATGCTTCAATGTCTTAGCTGAGTTTAAGCAAAACAAAGGAAACTATAGATTTTACACTCGGTTAAGAAGATACACGTTAGAATATTTTTGCACTTCTGGCATCGGCACCCTCGGAATCATAAGTTAGGACGCGCTTAAAATGATATGCATTGGGACCGAGGAATTTGAGGACTTGCCAGGGTGGCTAACACCTTACCGGGATCCAAGGGGGGAAATGAAGCAGCAAAATTGGGTTTTTACCCCCAGACACCTGGGAAAAGAAGTGAAACCAATCTGGATTTCAATAGCAATTGCGCAGAAAAAAACCCTGAAAATTTGGTGTAGAACCCCTCAAAAGCATTCAAAAGCGGCAATTCTTAGAGGGGTATGGCACAATGAATACCACGCCAGAGCCATTGGAGTTCCTTGGAGCTAAATAATGACGGGGCATTTTTGGTCAAATCTTGATTGGATATAATATGTCAAATATCAACCATACATGAAAGAATACAATGTCCAGGAAAAAAGATATTTGTTTCTGCCAGATATCAAAGCTAGGCCTGGATCTGGTCTCACTACGTAGGCCATGTTTCACTTCGGTCTGCAACCGATCAACATGGGTCTCTGAAGTGACCGCAATAAGTATCTTCTGAGCCATCAGCAAGATGTTTCTTTCAAGTGGCCGTAGCTCAAAATTGGGTCGCCGTATCGGATAGTTTGGATGACTCTTTATATGGGGGGTTCCCAAACTGGGGGATCCCAAAACCAAAATGGTCTACTGTACTGTACTTTGGGATGATTTGAGGGTAGCCCCATTTTGGGAAACCTCTGTATACCTCATGTCTTGAAGGTATACCCCCCCCCCACATTCATTGCTGACTTAGCGCAGGTCCTGTGACTTCAGTTGGATCATACACGGCAATGGAGAGTCTTCAATTTGTAGATGATTTACAAATTGAATGCTGACTTTCCACAACCAGCTTTGATCTTTACTGAGCATTCCTTTTTGACGGTTTGGTGGCCGAACCACCACAATGCGTTGTTTTTTTGAATATTGCTTTGGGGCCGTCCTTAAAACTGTGGGTTCACACCTCGTTACAGCTGAAAACCCATTTGCGAATAACGCCAACGTACCTGTCGAAATGGTGTTGTTCCGTCCACAAAATCGATTACCAGAGAGGGTGTCGCATTTCTTCATGACCCAAAATCCCACCTTGTGGGCACCCCCCATTATATACATATAGATATGTCTACTATGTACTTTATCCCAGTTGAACATAGTTGAACTAGTTAATACCATGTAGCCCCAAGTTACCAAGTTTACTCCTGAAAACTCCACGAGGATATCTCTGGGGTCCTCTTCTGCTACGGGGGAAACTATCAACCCTCGACCTTCACCTGCATTGGGCTCAACTGCACGCCACCGGTGAACATCGCCCATGGCGCTGAACAGGAAACTTGGCTGCTTTGTTTTTTATGGATCCACCGAGAAAAATATTATGATGAAACATGGAGAATTCTTGTTTGGACTATATGCAATGTTTAGTTCGACCAAAAATGGGAACCTATGGGGAACAGTTTTATTCGTTGAGGGTCCACATCAGCAACTCCAAGGAAGGCATCCCAAATTGTTTGGAGAACTGGACCGAAGTGCCACATGGAGACGTTTGCACTCCAAGATGTGAGGAAGGATTCACCCCAGATGTTGCTCGGTGGGATCCCAGAGGTGGCTTCAAAGGCAAATAGAGAAGCACTGTAATGTGGGCAGCCCGCCATAAACCTACCTTTTGGAGATGGTTAAGATCCCACCCATCGGGTAATTTTGGGGTTGATGGCTTTGGGTTCGCCATATTACTTCACTACGTCAATGATCTCCCAGGTTTCGGATCTCCCCTGGGATCCGGTGCTGCGGAAGGTCTACCTCCCCTGCGTCTCGGAGGGAACACCGAACGGCGAATCCCAAGTTCAGATCACCTCCCAGAAAGCATGGTTTGGTAGGGGATTCTTACCTAGTATTGCGGGGGATGGGATTCGCACTCTAACTTTAACCCTAAAAAGCCATGGCCTTGAATGGAAATGGGACGAACTGGAAGAGTGGGTAGGGTCACATTTGATTGGATCCGGGCCCCATGGAGTGGTGTTTGAAAAAATAACATAGTATAGATATATGTATAGATAGATCATGATAGATCCATTAGATCCATCAGAATTCCGTCCCCACACAAAAAAGTGCTCAACCAACAACAAATTGTCTGTGTATCCAACAAACATATTGTGAGTTTTGTCAACAAAACAGGAGGGTTAACCAATGAAAATGGCTTGTTTCAAAAACGCGACGTTCAACAACAAAACGGGCGGTTTCAAGCACTGGGTCGCTTCACCAACCGGCCACAGCACTGGCTTCTGGAGCGGCTAGGCGTCGCAGGGGTGTTGGCCCCGAACAGCTTCACGTGTCTGGGCTCGCCCTGTCCGATTCCGGCCTCTGGGAATCGGCCGGGGGAGATCCCATTCGCCAACGTGGAGCGACCCTGCTCTCTGAAGTTGAACCTACCGGATCCCATCATCCCACACCAGGCGATGTCAAAAGAAAGGATGGGTGTAGTTATAGTATGTTATAGTGAAAAATCCGCTGATATTTTGTGGCCATTTTTAGCTGAGGATATTTACTAAGCGGCTAAACAAAAATGCAGGATATCTAGGACGGGCCATGACTTTCGAGCTCTTGTCCAGGAGATGGGTTGGGGATGGTCAAAGAAAACCTAAGGCTAGGTTTCAGCCAAGGAAAAGAGGGAATTCAGCCATGAACATTGGAGATTGAAGCAACAGAAATGATAGAAATGGGGGTCTCCACTTTCAACAACACAAAGTGGAATTTCAGCAAAGAACAGAAGGACAATTAACGACGTCCCGCTAGTTACGCTAGCCGGACCTAAAGGATCAGGAACATGCTTTTTAAAACCCATTGTTTGAGGTCTCTTGATATACTGTGAGCTAAGAAGCCCCCTTGGTGGTTGGAGTCGTCGGGGTTTCTGTATTTTGCGAACCTGAGGAATACATATCCTATCCCACCAACACAGCGACCTTTCGGGATCTGAGGTTAGCCATGGCAAGCCATGGAGCGGGTGTTTTACTCTGTTGATGATTGGAATCCCCAAAGCACCAGCCACACAAAAGCTATCAACTTATCACGTCCAAAAATGTGTTTGTGGGTGTGAGGTGCTTATTTCGTGAGGTGCTTGTAGTTTCCCAAATCTCTTGTTCCGACCTCCTGCCTTGCGCCAGGGCTTCTGCGATCCGCTATGCCTGGACGGGTACCATCCCAACGTGTCGCTGATCCCCTGCTTCGCAGGGAAGCTGGCGACCCTGTGGGAATGTCTGGGCGATCCATGTCCGGCGCCCTCGTTGATCCAATATGGGGCGCCCGTCACCTGCAAGGAGGGGCCATTGATCCAGCACGACGGCAGCTGTACCCCCAACTGCGCGGATGGATATGAATCCACAGAAACCTGGAAGGATGCAGCTGGGGGGGGGTAAAGGTTGAACGACTTTGGGGACTGTAAACTAAGAAAGCTTGAGATGGTTACCACATGTTGGTGCAGATGCTCTGGTAATCCTTCCAATTGGATGATGTTCAAAATGGCAAAAGGAATTCAAGCCATTTCAACCCTATTTTTTTTTTATATATTGCCATTATTATTACTTATTACTATTATTACTATTGCTACTATTGTTACTATTTTGAATATAAGTTGTATCAGAAAATTTTGGGGAGAAGCCATAGCCAAGCCATAGAGTTGATGTCCCACAGGTGTGCCGACACAGGACACACCACGTCCCAGTGAGACTCGCTACCTGGAATCCCCAAACACCCCTGTTTTGGATCATCAACTCATAAAGCTGCCAAAGCTTCCAAGGCCAATGACACCATATGTTTTTCCGGATGCACATCCAGAATCAGAATCCAGCTATGCCAGATATTTGGAGACGAACCCCAAGGTAGAAGATTGAGCTTTATGACCCGAAAAATAGTTCAGAGACGAGGCCTTTGGATGCCTTTGGTGCATTCCTGAGGAAAGCCTTGGCCTCAGCTGTGTCACTGGAACGCTGATCCCGCCGCGCTTCGAGTGTTTGGCGGTGAACTGCACTGCGCTGCATTGGATCCCTGGAGCCATGCCGCCCTTGCCGGGATACAACAAGACGGTGGCCTATGAAGGTGAAAGGGCCGCAGTTGGGTTGGGACAAATGGTGGTGCTATGAAGCTGGTGCGAAACGTAGGGAATGGGGGTTGCTGACCTATAATCTCCATTATAATCATCCCATTCCCCCATTCCCTACCAAGCACCAGTAAGGGTATGAAGCTGGAGATAGCTGCAGAAAGGACATTCACCGGGGATTTAGCCAGGCATGTGAAGTTGGAGATGTGATGGCCTTGATGATCCCAACTTTGGTTGGTTACAGTCGCTATTCACCGACATTTAGTTAGTACAACCCCTCGCTCCCGTTAGTAGGTGAGTAACCAGCATGGTATAAACCAGTCATAGAAATGGAATATCCCATATCTGCAGATACTTTCGGAGTTGGATCCACGGGTTGGTTCTCGGACAATCACCCTATTGACTTTGTACTGAATTCACAGCACGGAACTAATCCACGGATCTGATTCCTGGCATTTTCATGTGCTTTCACCATCTTTCACCACCAATTAAATCTCCAGCCTTTTCAAACATGGCAATGGAAAAACTCCCCACCCTTCGAACATATTTTCCCAGCTCTAATCTTTTTCCGAGCTCTTTGAACCGATCGCCAGGCAATGCCAATGATCCCGTGATCCTCTGGATACCTCCAGAGACGCGCACCTGTCAGGAGGGCCCAAGCATCAGCAGCGGCGGCACCTGCACGGCGAATTGTCAAGCTGGGTATGTCCCAGAACCTTGGAACGAGTGGGTTTATCCGGGTAAACCTACGAAAAGATGTGGAAAACCCATGATTTCCCGTTCGGACAATGATCTATAAATGGTGGGTTTTCCGCACCTATGGTAGTTTACAGGAGAGTATCATCAAGTGAAACGGCATTTTTTTTGTCCAATTTTGAACGGCAACAGTTGGGACAGTCATTCTTAAATGGCGATGTTAATGGGTGATTCTGTTAGCAATTATCACGGGAGTATAACCAGCTGGGTGATTTGATGGATTTGGGTGAGCCAGCCAACAAAACACATGGGAACTTATCCCGAATCTATGGGATTTTTAATCGGACAATTTGGACAATCATCTGTAGTGATTTCGATTCTTAATTTCGGCAACAACCACATGGGGGTATAAACCCAACCATTTTGTGGTGATAGAATAGGATCATGGGAAAGTTTTTAACCAGCAATATTTTCCAACTGGTTCATCCAGCATGTATAGGGACTCTATTGGGAACATCTGTTATTTTTGAGGCCACCCTAAGCAAACCCAAGGATATTTCGGTGTTGCAGTGCCAAACTGGCACTTTGAACCCACCCACGTAGCTTGGCTGAGCGATTTTGCAACTTGCAGCAACATCAGCAACAAAAACATCACTGAAAATGGAGGTTTCCTAAAATGGGGCTACCCCCAAATCATTCACATTTATGGGATTTTCCATCATAAACCATCCACTTTGTTGGATTCCCTTCAGCTTTACCTTCCATTCCCAGCCAGGTACCACTGCATTGGCCAGCCCTGCATGGCTCCAAGCAATGTGCCTGATGCACCCAGCGTGCCATGCGTGGAAGGAGCATTGATTGCGCATGGCAGCGATTGCACCCTGATGTGTGACCTGGGATTCGTGCCATCGGTCTCCAACATGAGTTGCAACGCCACGCAATTCGAACCCTCCAACTTTTCCTGCTGCTCGGGCACAAAGCTGGCGCCATGCCTTCGCTGTTGAGCTGCGGTGGACAAATGAACTATGCACACATGCTCTTGTTTTCATTGATGATAATGATATCGGCTTAATCGGGCTTAGACATGCTTACATATCCCCTACACAAGTATACATTGGGGAATCTCTATCAACCAACTACTCAGGGGATGGCTGAAGTTTTGATCAAAAGCAAAGTCGACATGCCCAAAGGACTTCGCAGGAGGTGTCAAGAAATTAAGACCCGTTCAGAACCCATGACCTTTCTTTCGTTTATTTTGCATGTACCGTATATGTTTTGGGGGTACAATGTTTTGACCCATCCTCATTTTTTTCTTTACCCTCTGGTAATCAAACATAGCAATGGAAGTCCCCTATAAATGGAGGTTTTTCATTGGAAATTCATCTATAAATGTTGGATTTTCCATTGCTATGTTTGATTACCAGAGGGTACACCCAAAGTTTTGTGTTTCTAAGTTGGTCCACTCTGAGGCATTGGCCAGCCTTGCAGCTATCCGACAGGTATTCCATTTGCAGCGTCCCCAGCCTGCTTGGAACCACTGGAGAATTTGACTCATGGTGCGGTTTGTACCACTCAGCGCCCCGGCGAGTTGGAAGGGGCTCGAAATGGAAGACATGGAAAGGGTTATTTCATGACTAGAATCAAACTGTTTGGTATGGATCGAAATCTGTTACAACCCCAAAAATGAGATGGCTTAATGATAAACATAAACATTATCAGAATCTACAGAGGTGTTTGATCTGGCCATCTTTTGGTAGGAAGCCATATCCCCAGGATGTGGTGTCTACACAATGTATGACGTATATTGCATATGGTGTATTTGCATTCATACATGTATATATGTATATACACATATTTGTCACACATCATACACCACTTATTGACTTACATACCACTCTAGCACGCACCCTGTCATTCATAACGTACCACATATATCAAACACCTCATCAAACACCTTCGAAGATTCTGTATACACAAACACACTATTTCATACATCTGCGCATATCTTACATGCATCCACAAAAAACACTACGAAATGACAAACTATAGTCAATGCCCTGCACACAGCTTCTGGGCTCCTGTGTGCCCAGGTGTCAGGAGGGTTACATCCCAAGCGAAGCGTACCTGTATTGCTATGGATCTTTGATGCGGCCCAGCAGTTTCCAATGCATCCCCAACACCACATATGCCAACTACGAGACGCCCGGTTCCCGGCCACTTGACAACTTCATCCTGAATCGACCCCCACACCTGGGGTCTGGACGTTTGACCCCGGAATGTGGGGATGAAGATCTGTCCTTACCAGCTTTAAACTTGGGAACCCTCCAAACTCCAGCAAGATGGTCGTTTTCAGTGTGCCCAAGCCATTGTGGTTGGGAAAAGCATTTGAAGTTCGGCGGGCAAGGTAGCATGACCTAGCTGGCCTCAGCAACAACGATACATAGTCCGGGGAATGCAACCCAAAACTGACATATGGGTGTGCGTGTGAAAATGTTTATATCCCCAATGTGGCCATTTTAATCAATTTTTTATTGCGAAAATGATGATAATCCATGGGACTTCGGGATACCCTATTTTCCGACATATATTTACAAATGTTTGAGGTCTGGAAACTTGATTTTGATCATGATTATTCCCTGAAATGTGTTGATATATCCTTGGCTTTGACGATCTGAACTTCTCACGACCTCACCAGGACCCAAAGATGATGGAAATCGATGAATGTGGGAAACCCAACGTCATAAACAGCGCCGATTTGGGGGGATGGTTTATAGCAGAACCCATGGTAATGGTGATGACTTGGGGATGGTTGATGAAAATTGGGTCTACCAAGTGTTGCAGCGCCAACTTCCCGCCAGTTGGGCTGGGCCCTTCATGGCCGCCGTGAGGATCGCAAAGGCTTGGTCCAAAAACATGGCCACGGCAGCGTTGAGCGATGGCTTTGTCCTGGCTTGCCACAAGGAGTCGATTAATGGGCATATGTTTTCTGAAGTGAACATGGGGGATTTAAAGATGTCAGTTGGTTCTTTTTGGACAATGGGGTAGAACTTGACAACCCGGGTTCATCAACTCAGATTTGGGGGAAGGGCGGATCTGAATGGATGTCAGTTGAACATGTACTACTACAAACCTCCACAAGATGGCTATGGCTCAAACATGCTGCAACATGGAGTACAAATGGAACCAGAAAAATTGGTACTTCCTTCGAATGAAGCCATCCAAGTTAAGGGTAGATACCCTCCAGCAAACTAACATGAAAATCCACCAGTTGTAGATCATTTCCTACCGAAACTCTGGATTTTCTATATCTATGTTGGTTCACTGAGGGTAATCTTGAACCAGACCCACAATCTATGGGGAGACTTTCTTTCAGGCGGCTTCTTACTCCTTTGGGCTGATCTCTGCCAAAAGAAAACACTACAATGAATCTCCACACTACAAAGAGAAGCTTAATGAGATTTGAAGCAAGTCCATTTCTTTGGGTGCTCTTAAAGTATCGCGTCCTATGGCATCTTTTTTGAAGGTGACTGCTCTCCTGCTGTGAAGGATGACTTCAGTCAGTCCATGCACTGCGTCAGCATGCTGTCGGGTGCCACCTTGCTGCGGCAAGGGGACCGCAGCAGTGTCACCGCTCCGGACGTGGAGATGTTTGTGATGCAGCCCTTAAGTGCCAACAAGGTGGGATGTGGGGGCCCCTTCAGGGTGATTGGTGGTTGCACGGATAGAGATGAAAAAAACGACACAAATGGGGAGTCAGGCAGCAAACAATGGAGATTCATGCAAGAAGACAGGGATCTTGACTTCGATTTTTGGGCTTTGGGAGGGGTATCAATGGAAATGATGGTGAACTAGTGGTTGGGGGCCTCTCCAAAGATGGCTGTTTGTAAGGAATTGGATAGTGTTCCCAGTTGCCAAGGATCAGGCGACTGCCGTTCGATCTTTTCAGGTCATGGCTTGCTACAAACTGGAGATGAGCAGCACCTCATGTCGCAGTCTGGAAGTCTCCCCTGAGAGCAGCAGCTTAGTTCAAAGCAGCGAAGCTCATCTCAGCACGGGAGATACATACCACCTTTCACTGGCGCGTCTCAGCGATGAGAAGGGCCTGGTGTGTTTTCAGTGCCCTGGATAAAAGCTGAGTTGGTGATGTTCTTATGTTGTCATGGCTTCACATCCTTGAAATCGGCAATCTACTGGGAGGATTTTGTGATATGTATAGATCTTCCTATATAGAACGAATCTAATTGAGACAACATTTGATCTATGCGGGGAATGGACAGGGTTTATCTGCCAACTTTTAGGCGTCCTTGAAGACACAATTTCCGTCAACAAACTCTCGAAAATCCAGTAGCTCCCCCCCCCCAAAAAGTCAGGTTTTTCTAAACCGTTCCAATATGTTCCAATCTTTTTCCACAATTTTGATGCCACTTCCGGCAAACAATGATCAGGATTTGGACCACACATCAACATCCCAATTGTTCCCACCATTTATGCAAAAAGAGAGAAGGATTTGAACAACTCCACATTTTTTTTCTCCAACTTTTACCTCCCAAAAAAAAACACAGGAGCGGCTTGAGCCAGTGGATCTGCCGCGTTGTTTTTTCTGGCGTCTCTAGTGTCTCGCTGGGCACGGAGCTGGTGGTGCTAGGGACGCTGGCAGACCTTACTGTGACGGCGGTGACGGCAGAGCGCGCAGTGGTCTGTGCGGCGCGGGCAGAGAGACAAACAGAGTGGCTGGGATGGACTTGGAGATCGTGATTTGGGGGTTATTAAAAAAATGGAGGATCCCAAAAACCATGGGTTTCAATACTAAAATGGTCTAAGTCTATAGGATGATTTGGAAGGACCACCATTTTGGGACACCTCCATTTTGTTTTGGATGGTTTTCCATCGTCTTTTGAAACATGGAGTGTTTTTCTTTGTTTCTTGTTGTTTCATGTTTTGGCGAGATATATATTTGGCGAAACATGGATGGGTTAGTCGTTCCTGAAAAATGTTGTTTCCAAGCGTTTCCAGTGTTATGTTTTCTTTTGGGTTCCAATCATTACTATACAGTTTGATTTGGGATGTTTCAATATTCGTGAACCAGTGTTTTTAATTGTTTTGGTATAGTCATTGTCAATAGAACGTCATATTTCTTCAGGATCTTTTGAACACTGTTGAACCGACCCAGGTGTTATCTTCTGTCGGTTTCCGCCACAGATGACTTGAGTATTCTCAGCTCACGTTTGGTGAGCCCTGGCGCCGCTTTCCTGACGACCGAAGTTTTCGCTGAGTCCAGCCTGGTGGTGTTGTGCTTTTCGCACTGGGCAGGTGGGGGTACTGGGCATGGCACATGATTTCACCAAAAATTAGAGACTCTGCTATCTGAAAGTGACCAGGAACGCTGGGTTTTAGGAGGCCAGAATTTGTGACCTTTAGCCATCCTGCAGCCATTTTTGGGACCATATATTGCACTGCGGATGGTGGTCGGAGATAAGTCCCTTCGTGGACCAATGATTCGACCCCAAGAAGATCAGATTTGCCGGATGGATCCCCATTTTTTTGGGTCAACAATTGTTGGCACATTTTTTCATGCTTAGCCATGGGTGAAATTCAAAAAAAAACTCATTAGGATCGCGCATCCCCAGGTACCAGTGAGGCCATTTGCAAGGGCTTGGAGACCACTGGTGACTCTCTGCAGGAGATCAGCAATGTCACGGTAGACCTGGGCATCACCAGGCGGGGACAAAAAGTAGAAGGCCTAGAAAAAAAACCGCAGATTCTGTTCATTTTTGGTATGAACCATCAAATTTTTAGGGGTATCTAATTTTGATCCATACTGATATAATTGGGGTATAGACATAATTTATATGTGGTTCTTCGCCACCGCTTTGGATGTGGCATGCACATCCAAGTACGGGGATTTTCCAAGCCAGGGATGATCAAGTGGTTTCGGCCCCAGCTCTTTCCTCATTTTGAGGGTCAACTTCGATCCCCTTAGCTCAGTGTCACTTGTTTGTTCTATGACCCCAAATTGACTGGTAGCAACCTCAAGTGACATGCAATATGCATGGCGGGATGACCCCACCGATGTCCTGTTTGTCCCTTTTCCGATGATTTCTTGACGAAAAAGAAATGATACCTTTCTCTATCAAGAGCAGATAAATGATTGCAACTGCTATACAAAACCGACCGTGTTTTTGTTTTCTTTTCCTTGTTGGCACTCTGGAAAGGGCATCATTGTTGACACCCCAAGTTGAGAGGTAGATACTCCTAGTGACTCCGATGGTCAGCAGCAATTGTGAATGGTGGTGTAAAAGATGCATGTTCAGCTGTCTGGATTTGGAAATTAATGGTATTGTATGGGATTGCCAACTTTTACAGGATAGGCTACCCAGCTGCAACTGGATTGGTACAGCTTCCGGGCCTTCATCTTTTGTAACCACAAGTTTTGCTTCTAAGTATAGCTCTTTGGATCATTTGTAGCGATCTCAACCGATCACACATGGTTATGAATATCGCGGGCACACCATCAAACATGATACTTTCGGGGGTTTCTAGAAAGTACTCAGATCCGTAGTATTTTGTGGTGATGCTTGCTTTCACCAAAAAAACCAGGTACCTCACGCTTGCCCATGTACGCCCGGATCGGCTACTTCTCTGTTTTGAGCGACAAGGTCCCGAGGAAAATATGCCCTGCATGGACCAGCGCTTGCAGTGTGAAGAATGGGCACCTGGCCGTAAGAGATGAGGGATCCACGATGCCATACACCATCCCTGATTACCATTTGGGGGGGCTATGAAACATGAATCATCCCAACTGGGGGTATACACAACAATAAACCACTTTGGGATGGATTATTAGGTATTGTGAATCCCAGATTAATTTGTTTCAAGCGTTTGCTGAGTCGCCTTGTCTGGGTCAAAATCAGGGATACACCCCCAAGATGGGCCTTATATCTTGTCTTATTCTAATTGTGTGTCTTTATATATCGTGATGGTTTAGATATGGCCAACACTGGTGATTTTTCATTCAGATTTCCACGATTGGATATGGGTCACTTCACCCTGGTGTTCGAGTAGCCTTGCGAAGAATGCAACACTTAGATTGAATTGGTTGAATAGACACATATCCAAGCGTAATGGATGAGAATACATGCCCAACTAGATGATAATATATACCTTACTGGATATGGGTCAGTTACATTATTCCATCACAGAATATACCCAACCGGATGGTCATCCACCTAGATTGGGTGTCTCACCCCTTGATCCATGGCCATGATTTTTGAGGCAAATGATGGCGAGTGCGCCTTCAATCCCAAGTACATGGAGGAGTTTTGCCAGTAACCTGGCTGCCGGCCCGAAAGTGATCTACCAACTTTGGATGATTTTCCCATCACGACTGCCCAGGATTGCTAACGCCCTCTGTCAACAAGGTCAACAATGGTTTTGCAGGCATCTTCTTAACTACACCCAAATTTAGTAAGCCTCACATCATTGATGAAAAGAAAAAGGAAAACAAACGGAGAAAGCGAAGGGGAAATCAAAAGGGTAAAAAGAAACAAACAGCACATAAGGCAATTAATTAAGGGGGAGCTCACTTTCAATTCGGGGGGCACCCCATGAGTACCCTTTGTGAGCTCCCAAAACTATTATTTTTAAGAAAATTAGGAAGAAATTGATCATTTTGGGAATGGTGCCTGAGAAGACGTGTATTTTTTTGTCAAAAGGGATCAAGAGAACACTTTCACCAATGCAGAGCCCTTTCGCACGGCTTTGGAGCTAGCATATCCCCAATATTTTCGGGTTGATATCAGACTTAGTTCCACATGTTCACATCTCAAGCTTTGTTCATGTCTCGTGGTTGTCAGATGGACTTTAGTTTCATACCTCCTGGATATACAGCTGATATGATTCACATTTTATATACCTGTTGCTTGTGCCATTGGCCCTTGGAAGTCCACCGGCTTGATACTATTTGTGACATGAATATATATATATATATACATACATATCCAATTGACACACTATGAGATCTTCACAGGCTTACATCGCCAGCTATTCACAGGTATTTCTCTTGCAAACCATGAACGGTAGATGAGTCTACAAATCACTTTATCCAACAGAGAGGAGATTCCCCAACATGACCATTAAACATGGGAAGCACATGATCATCACAGGGTCCCCAAAAAATTGATTGGCTGGCGGCTACGCATCCTTTTCCCTATTCAATACCCTCCAGTAGACTATATACTGTAGGTGTGGAGAATCCACCATCTATAGATCATTTCCGAATGGAAACCCATGGATTTCCATAGCTTTTTCGTACGTTTACACTCCCACATATCATGTTCCGGCTGGTTATATCTTCCAGTAAAAAAAATATAGGTTATGAGTTATATCCCCATTCTATCCCCGTGTTTGTTGCTTTTTTCGTCATGTTTCCTGGTGAAAGTCAGCATTTTCGCTGCTAAAGTCAGCATTTCTGTTGGTGAAATCCGCCCATGATCAGGCGCTCCTGTGGCATCTGCACCGATGTGGGACCCAGCAGGGGCCAATGTGACTAGCAGCACAGATGGCCCTCCTGGGGCGGTGTTGATCCCGTGGATTCTTCCGGAAGAAACGGTGATTTAACATGATTGAGCCACGAAACATGGGGATTTATATACAGTACTTGGATTCACCTAGCCAAGAATCCAATTTTCAACTAGCTACTTCTAATAGATTCTGGATTTCATTGCCCAAGTGAACAAGTTCGCAGCTGCTTCATATCCCAAATATAGGGATTTGCACGCACAGCATTTTCCTCGGACGAATCCAAATTTCAAAAGTCCCGATCAGTTCAGAGAAAATTGGCAGGGGGGGCTACGGCAGATGTAATTTTGCAGCTGTGACCAGTGATCATTGGAAGTTTCGATTTGGATGTTCAGCAGATAGACATTGAATCATGGAAAATGAATTCAGCCTCTTCTTGATCAGCTTCTCAATAGACTTTGGATTCTTTTCTACTTTGACCTGCCTCCCGGGATCATTTTTGAAGATTCTGGAGGCTGTGAACGCATGTAGCCGGACAAAGGAGGTGACATAAGAAGATCAGGTTGCTGAATGTTGGTGGGCAAAATATCGGTGAAATTCTCAATCATTCTTGGTTCCATTCCCACTTTGTACTGGGTAAATTTAGAATCATCTCATATCATCTCTGTTTTCGTCGTTTCATATCCTCATTATATTGATACCCATGATCGGGATCATGGGTGGCTATGCGTCTGTACGATCCTGTCTTAAAGTGAACAGTAAACAACGACCCAAACAGCCCACTGCTGAGTATGTCATGTTCCCCATGGTTATTGGCTAAGACCCCCTTCTCAGATCTTTTGTCTCTGGTCAATTTCTTCGCGATTTTTCGTTTTGCTGTCCGTTCAATTCCCATGTATGGGCTATAGTTCCATGATGTCCCATGTCTGTTTTTCTTGTTGGTTAATAGACGCAGTTCCAACTGAAACCAGTTGCATCACTGAAAATCACTACATCTTCTTGCAATGACTTAACATAATTGGTTGCACCACGAATTTTCTGTTGGTAAACCAGCATTATCTTGGTACAATCATCCATTTGGCCTCAGGTAATGTCCTGGGCCTTCAGTCGGGTGCCGCTCTCCACAGCGGTCCGCCCGTGGTGGTGAATCGGGGCATCACGTGGAATCTGGCAACGTCCAAGGCGGGGAATCGGGTGGAGCTCGAGCTGGGACGGATGAATAGATGCAGAACAAGGTACAAGCATCTATATTAATCTACTCCCCTAACGAACCAACCAACCAACCAGCCAACCATCCAACGAACGAACCAACGAACCAACGAACTAGCTATCAATAAATCCAACCAAGTGAACCAAGCATCAATAAATCTTGTCTATAGTTTTGTCATCTCATCTCACCTCATCCCCATTAGAAAAGGGTTTTTGTGGCTTGAGCGTGGCACAGGTGGACAACGAAACGGCCCTGGTGTGCTTTAGCGACGCCACGGTCCGCGACGCGGGGCGCTGCCGTTCTGTCTGGGCCCCGCAGCACTGGGAGATTCTCGAGGCGCGCGCCTGCGACGCGGCGAGCGACGGAAATGGCGAGGTGGTGGCGACCTGCTTGGCGTGAGGAAAAAATGATGGATGTGGAGGAAATTCATGGGAGACTTTGTTTGGTATTGTCTGTTTTTCTTTGGGTAGATATATGGGACGTTCTGTTTTTGGGATGAGATGGGATGGATTTACTGCTCACGATCGGGGATTTGTTTGATTTCGAGATTTGCTGGCAGATTTGTTGGATTTGGGGGTGCAGGAAGCAAAACATGTTAAAGAACAGTGAGCCAAGGCACAGGGTATGAAGAGGTATCAACCAAGACAGGATCGGCATGGGAATCCAAAACAGTGGGTGTAAGCCAGGAAAATGGACGAAAGAACTCGGAAAAAGATTGTACGGGCCAATTTGCTTGACTTGTAATAACCTCCAAAAGACTAGCCTCAAGCAACTCATTTCATGGGTGCACCTTTCAGTTGGTGAACTAGTGTGATTCAGCAGGGTGGATTTGGAGCCGATGGGTTGGTTTACTGATCACCTGCCGGTGCGTGTTTCGGAACTTGGGCATGAAATGTCGGCGGTTGAAGTTGAATCAGATGGATGATGTCAGGTAGTTGGTTGTATGTGTGCCCACCTGGAATTTGCAGCAGTTTTACCGTTTTAAGCTGGTTCAATTGGAAGATCTTGCTCATGGAATCACGTTGAACCTCAGGGTCTAGTCCCAAAATTTGTGCAAGTCTGAGTGTCTCAAGCTATTTTTCCCACCTGCGGTGCTCATATCCTGACAGGTGTCTTGGGCAGTATTCATCTTCCCATTCTGTTGGTAAAAAATGTATGGGCTATATCAGCTAAGCTATATCCCGATTTATCACCATTGGTATCTGTTGTATCAACCAGCATTGCCGGTCAAATCACGGTGCACATCCCAAAGTAGACCAAGTGGACGATCCGGAATATTCTATTCACATTCGGGGTATTCACCGAGGTATTCCTGGTTCATTGGGGTTTGAGTTACAAGCCATAAGTTATTGGAGAATACAAGCTATAAGTTATTATATGGAGAATTTTCACTAGCGGCCCCATTGTCCCAACTTATGGTGGGTAAAATCCCGTGGTCGTACTTATCACCCATTATCAACCATTGTTCACCATTATTACCCACTAGTATGTCTTTCGACTTCCAACTGGAAGTTCAGGTTGCAGCTCCAGTTGGATGGGAAGTCACTTGGCAGTTGACTGACGGCCTTTTTTTGGTTCTTCAGATCCTCAGCAAACATGAATTTTCACACAGAGAGTTCTAGGGACACAAGACACTTTTTAAAAAGCGATCACATAGTACAGTACCCTTCGGATTTCTTCGGTAGTGATCCACATGGAGGTTTCCTAAAATAGGGGTACCCCCAAATCATCCATTTTAATAGGATTTTCCATTATAAACCATCCATTTTTGGGTACCTCCATTTTAGGAAAGGGTGGCCCTGCAAGTGAGCTTGGGCGACGGAGTGGCTGAGGCCGAGCCACTGGCTGGTGGGGGAATGGTAGATGATGACTCCAGGGGGAACTGGCAGAAATCATGGCAGCTTGACATATGATGAAATATGGCATACCATTGATGATGTATATGGTATGATATATGGTATATGGTATATGGTCTTATATAACATGGCAACTTCATGGTATACCATTGCGATTCTTAAACAAATACGTTTTGCTCAGATTTGGTCCTTTTGGTACCCCAGGTTGATATGGGTCCAAATTATCATTCCCGAGATGCATTCTTCCCAATTTCTGTTGTCTCCCATCCCTACTTTGATGGGATTTCCCCACAATGTTTGTTGGTTCAAACTACCACTTAAAGCCAGTCGCTCTTCAGCAAAACCAAGATAGATATGGAACACATTGTAGATGATTTCCTGGGACGACATATTGTTTCTTCCGCGAAGAATGGCCGGTTGCAGATGAAATAATTTACATCAACCGCCATCTATCTTAGTTTACCTCAGGGTCAAATCCTCAAAAATCAGACATCAGACCTCAGTTTACCTAAATTTACCTCATGGTAACATCACTTAAAGTCAGTTGAATTCACCTATATCAATCAGTTAAATCATGTTAAAACCACTCAACCATCCTGTAAACTTGTTTGAAACTAGTTAAGAATCAATTTGAACCACTTAAGTCACTTAAGTCGAATCAAGTTGTGCCCCCCCACAGTTGACCTTCGGCGTTCCCCGCCGCAGCCGCTCCTCCGCGCCTCACGCGACCACCTGGCGGTGCAGCTGAAGCTATCGGATGCCTGGCTGGCCAGGCAGCATGCCAGGGCGCAAGGACCCCCAGACTGGGAGATGTTTGTTGGCCAAACAGCTGTTTTTCAAAGATTGTTTCTGCAGATTTTTGGAGATGGAGATGTTGAAAAAATATATTCTGGAGACTTTGCGAACATTTTTGAACTAGAAATGGAATGTCAAACCAGAGGATGTGGCACATTTTTATCTTAAGAAAACGATCAGATCCCATTTGGCCCATGGCCTGAAGAGGACCTGACCTGGCGGAGGAGTCCGAGGAGTGCGAGGCCACTGGAAGTGGAGGATTTTTTTCATCCTTTTGATGACCAAAATATGGTGGATTTGGGCACCAACTACCAGGGATTTAGGCATCAACTATGGGATTTGAAGTCATAGAATGGGATTCTTGTTGAATATTTTACATGGTTGGTGCTTTTGTGATCACTGACATCGCCAAATGGGATGATGAAAACCGTTACATCCATTTTTTTCCTGGGATGGGAGGCTCAACCACCAACTGCAAACCCACAGATTGGCCAGTCCTTTTTAGTCCATCAAAATTTTGGGGTTTCCATTTCTGACCCTTGCCTGATTTCAAAATCTCACGACCGTGACATGCGTCCGTATTGTCAAGCACTTTTATGAAGAGCATGTCAAAAGTCCACACCTGAAATCGGGGTAGCTGTTCAATTCTAGACTCTATTCTAGACTTACATACTCCATTCTGTAGTACGAATGAGGCCACCTAGGGAATTGCAATCACAGTCAGTGTATCGTCCACAAATCCAGCAGATTACAACCGATTTTTCACCATGGACGTTCACGGATCATCCGATCATCCCTTCCCGGAATTGGCTTGTTCGCGGAAAAATCTACAGAATTTAGGCTTGGGACAAAAGTGTAGTTTTTTGCGCTATATTTGGATGGTTAGCCCTCTCGTAATTGAACAGTTTGCTATGGAACATGGCCCATTTAGTTCGATGATTTGCCTATTCAACATGGGCATTTTCGATAGTTATGCAACCAAATTACCAGAGGTTAGAGATGTATTCCAAATATTTGGGATAAACACCCAGAGTAAAACATGTTGATTTTTTCCCAAACCAAGCAACGACTGATGGTCCCCTTTCCCCTGACAGGTGGAGCTATGTTGTCGAGCCTGTAGGGCTCCCTTGCTGCGTGAGCGCAGTGCTGAGGAGGACGATTTCATGGAGCTATGTTTTTCAAGAATTTAGAAGCCAAACCTCGGGAAACTGGGGATATATTGGGGATACAATGGGTATACAACCAATGATGATCTGGTTTCAATTCTTTGATTTTCAACCATAGAAATGGGAGAATGATCCCCAACGACGAGCATAGTTTTCAGGCTCAACCAAGTAGCTTGGTTTGGCTTTATTCTGGCATGCTATCGGATTTGAACAAGAGGGTAGCAAGGTGAAATCTTCTACACTGCCCTATCTCTTTCATGCCCCCCAACTCGCTCTGTCATGGTGAGGTTTGCGGGAAGCCATCCTGGGTCAAGGGCCATGCCTCCAATATTTGACACACATGATATTTGAGTTCCCAAAACCCCTTGGTCTATCGTCATCTTCCTTCTTTTAGGATTGCAGTGATATTTTTGGGGACTCCCATGCTTGCGATGTAGTCTGTGTTCAGCGACAGTCCTGGTGTGTACCATGGCTCAGCATTTCAGGGGCCTTTGCAAGCGCTGCATTTGCCGACGGATCTATGGCAAGCGTGTGCAGAGGCCGATGGAGGATCACCATCTGCCCGATATAAACCTGGTTTGGTAAGGCCGCAAAACTGAGGCTATGTTGTGAAAGGCCATGAAAAAACATCTGGGTGACATTGATACTTGGCCGATGACATTCTTATTGGAAAACCATGTACAACATGCACATGGCATCCAATGTATCATCCTCCAAGTAGCCGTGACATCTTATGCCGCTATGCCGCTACGACTTGTCAGGTGGTTGCCTGCGAAGAGTGCATGCCAATGGGCCAAGGTGGGATTCAAGGGGCAACATGGGCACCCCATGGAGGAACCTTTGAATCTGCAGGAAAAACTGGGCCATGACTATGGAACATCACCATTTTGACATTTTTGACAGAAAGTCATTGAAGTAGACGGATTCCAGCTTGCAAACCCTGAGATGTCCACATGGTATTTGGTTTATCAAAATGTTTGAAGAGATAGCAACTTCATTGAACGCGCGGTGTCTTCAGCGTCGGATGACGAATTCAAGCTATCAGTAGATCTTGTTGAGACGCTTAAATAAGGTAAGCGTCGATTCAAGACATGACTCGACTGAGAGAAAGCAGATTGAGCTCCAGACTTATTTGTTTGATTCTGTTTGCATCTCAAAAGGTACCGCAATTGGTTCCAGAACAACTCACGGTGTTCCCACAAGGCTTGAAGAACTGGCTATTTTAGCTGGGGACATCCTCATGATGTGGGAAGAGAACAGCTAGATATGGACGGTTTGAAATGGGGGATCCCCAATTTATAGTAGTTTCTTGTTGAACACACTACAATCAACTAGTGTTCTTTTGGGTGCTCCGGTTGCTATAGTCAATGGATATTTTTAGTGATCACCAAGGTTGACCTGGGAATATCAACTTTGAATGCCGCTGCCTATCCATATTTTGGGATGGCCATACCCCCATAGGGAATTCTTCAGACACACCTAAATATCATATTGTTGACTATATATAGCTATATATATATATATACATAGTTATCCCATTCTATCCGCATTACATCCCCAAGATAGACCTAGTAACCCCCAAAACAGATAGAACAGAACACCATTTAATTTATCACCTAATTTTGATCAAGATTTGAACTTTTCGATGTTTTTTTTGGGGTTACCCCTAGGTCCCTAGGTCATCTCCGTTGCGCAGGTCATCTCCGTGCCCAGCCGGGAAGGCTCTTCGTGTCGGCCCAGAGCCTGCTGGCGGCGAGAGGAGCTGGGAGATCTCTGGTTGTTGGAGGTTTTAATGGGAAAATCCATACGAAAACTGGGTAAAACAAATAGGAAACATGGGGAAAATCATGGGAAAACCCTTGTGAACATATCAAAAAACATGGGACAATTATGGGAAAAGATGGGAAGATCATGGGAAGATTATGGGAAATCACCAGTATCAATGGAGGTTTCTAGCTGGGAAGATGATCTATTTTTTGTAAAGTGGGGAATTTTCCAGGAAGCCACGTTTGATTGCTTGTAAGGATGGTGATTAACTGTTAAAACGGGGTATTAGTATGCAGCAAAGCTGGCAATTTTCTTTGGGACTTGATGATGAACTGGCTAACTAGTGGATTTATGGTGTACTGACCCCAGTTTCGGACAAAGCCATATATGATCATGTATGCTGATATTTTCCATTTTTGGGCCTTCATTCTTTTGTCGCGGATGCAATGAAGATATGTCTGTTCTCCCCACCTAAGCACCAAATTTTGTTGGGGATGCTGCTAAACACAACAGGGAAACCGGGGGGATCTCACCAACCCAAACAGGGATTCAGCCAACAGTATATACCCTCTGGTAATCTAACGAATCTAACATAGCTATGGAAAAAATGGACGATTTGTATAATGATTTATCTATACAGACGGTGGTTTTCCATATGTTAGATCACCAGATGGTAAAGATGAATTTCAAATATTTCGGTTTGTCCAACAATGTGGGATGCCCCAAACCCACAAGAATGGTCCGTTTTGAATACAAAGCATTGCATCATCAATCAAGATCCGAGTCTCACTAAACAAAAATTAGTATGTCACCAACACTGGGACATAACTTTGGGTGAGATCTTCTGAGCCGGGGGTTTTGTGCATTATACCTTAGGGAAAACAATCCATCTGGCAATGTAACAAGCCTATTTTCAACGCAGCGATTATGTACTAGTCGGCGTGTTTGAAAATGTGGTGTGCCCCCAAGTTTGGTTGTTTTATCATGCTTTTACCGAGCAAAACATGCAATTTTGATCTATTTTGGGTATCTCTAATTTTCAGATCAACCTAAATATCAGATCAAGTTGGTGAACTACATTATTTTCCATATTTTCCATTACATGAAAAAAACACCATGAAACAGCATTTTGCAGAGGATTTCCAGAGGACGGGCAATGCCAGGAGATCTCTCGATGGCCCTGGTGCCGTCTGAAGGTCTGGTGCGCTGCAGCTGTGGCGCAGTGGTGGGAGAGGCCGATGGAACCAGGCCACGGGCCGAAGGCTGAGACTTGGGGCTTGTCTGAAAAAAATCCTTTAACGGTGTTTCATGGTGTTTATAGTGGAAAATCATACAGTTCACCAACTTGATCTGATATTTGGGTTTGTCTGAAAAATGTTGAACAATTAGGTATATACCCCCAAATTGGCCATTTGCAGGGAAAATGATGCTTGGGTACCCATGGTACCCAATTTTCAGACAAACCCTTTTGTGGTATGGCACTTTCAACTGACATAGGGCGACTTGGCATGGCATGGAGATATACAATGGCAATAAGGATCTGATTCTATATCATCCCAAAAATGCTATTCCAGATCTCATGAAATGCCTCGGATGTCTATAGACCCTGGATTCCAACGAGTTTTGCCGCCCGGGCCACCAGGACCTCAAAACGCCCGGGCAAAGTGGCTCGCAAGCTCTGCAGCTGGGGACATGTTTGTCGCAGCGCCGGGGTGTTGCTTTACAAGCACCGTGCCACCTGGGCCCTTGGGGGGGTGAAGCTGGGCCCGTTGGGGTTGGTCGGGTGTGCCCCTGATGATTTGCAGGGTGCAAGTTGTGGGGCTGAAACTGCCATAAAGTATGCAGGAAGCATCCACATTGTGTCATTCTTTTGGCCTTTTGGGGTCCCAATTCATCCTTGCGCTGGCTGCAGAAAACTGCTCAATGAAAATTGAGCTGCACTTGAACAAAAAGTGGATGGCCTTGTAAAATGATCACTTGTAGATTTTAGATTATGGATCCTTGCCTGTGTTGTTTTTTTTGGTCAGATTTCTCCAGTGGAAGAGTACTTCGGGGTGCAGTGCGACTTAACAAGCGAGTATATGCCCACAATATCCTACAATTATATACATCATTCCAACTTGTGAGGCGTATTTCCATGGTGAAAAGATGTCAAAACCAATAGATGTCACCCCAACTGCCCCGGGGTCCCTTGTGCAGACTCCAGGTGCATCCCTGCCCTTGAGATCCCGAGATGCCTTGGCGGAGTATACTGAGGATGGGGAGTGGCAAACAGGTCTTGCAGGCAGTAGAAACAGGAGTGGTGACATCATGTTTATATCATGTTTATCATGTGGGTTTGTCTGAAAATAAGGTATACTATACCCCCCAAAAGGGAATCTAAATGGGGATTGGATTTACATAATGCATTTCAATTAGGGGTTAAACCCATGTCTATATCATCTTTATGTGAAAAACCGTTTATCTTATCTGTACTTACTTACTTAACATCTTAGAAATGGTAAATCGACCATATAGTTGGTTTGTAACATGTATAACCCCATCCAACTATGGTTCTATGCAGATTTCTCATGCTCGCAGCCATATCTCCAGGAAGCCTCCGTGTTGGCGCACCTGCTGACCTTGCGCATCAGCGAGGCAGTGATCAGACGACATCCGGAGATGGGTGGATTTACAACAGAACATGAACATCTTGGCAGATCTTCACCAGAAATATGGCTTTAGATGAATTTACCCTCTGGTAAACTAACATAGCCATGGACAATTACCATTTTTAATAGGTAAATCAACTATAAATGAGCCCGTGTTCAATAGCTATGTTAAATTACCAGAGGGTAGTTGCTGGTTTCAGATATGACTTGTCAATTCTGGGCATCACAAACTTGTCATTTTAAAGGAAGATTTGATGGGTTCGTCCCAATTCCAGGGACCATGCAACGATCCTAGATGGCTGCAGCTCAAATATTCAATAGCAACGGTCCCACAGAGGAGGCAATTTTTTGGATCATGTTGGATATTGAGCAAAGAATCTCTTAAGAATTTCTGAATTTCCCAAGAAAAACCGTCACCCTCAATCACCATGCCATGGCCCATGGTGTTGGGGTTTGCTGCCCAGGGGCAGTCGCGATTTGTGGTGCTTCCAAGTCATCCGCCGCCCGACCGGAAACAGATGGGGGAGATCACAGCCATGGCCATTTAAATGACGGTTTGGGTTGGTTTGAAAATGAGGGGATATCACCAACTGTGGCCATTTTAGATCATTTTAGGAGGGAAAGGGATCGTCAATTTTTTGGGTACCTTATTTTCAGACAAACCCATTATGCGCCCAACCAACAAGCATGCACCGAGAAGACCCAAGTTCGAGTGTGCATACATCCATTTCAAAGCTGATTCCAGACCGAGCGTTTCCTGGAAGCCACTTTTGCAATGCATGTTACGACACGGACTGGGAACATTGTGATGAAAAGATAAAGCATTGGGTACTGACGACTTTGAGATACACCCCTATGGCGTTGCTTCTAGATGATGTTCCTATCCGGATCGGTCGAATTTCATATCCTACAGTTAACTTTCGAGAAAACCCATGTATATCCACAAAACCCCACAAACAACCGAGTAGCCATAGGTTTCCCAACGAAGAAACGTCCGGGTGTTTTGTCACGCCGGTCTCAGGTCCCTGGAGGTTTTGCGGGACGGCCAGGCATTCACCAAGGAGGCACAGCTGGTGGAGAGTTGGCCAAAAATGGATGGTTTACTCATGGTTTCATACAAACCGTCACCCATTTCCTGGCTTAAACATGAAGATTCAATGTTTGAGAGAGAGAGAGAGCTTTATGTTGAGTAAGATGCCATTCTTGTGCAGCTTCATGTTGACCCCAAAACATCTGAAACCAGAACCAAAGTTGACGGTTGTGATTTGGTTGGTGCCTTCAAACAACAGACCAACTGGGGGATGACCCAATGTAGATGATGCTCCCATCCATATCCTTGTCCCCGCAAATACTGGAGCAAGCCAGACTGGTGTTTTCAATAATTTTTGCGAATTGTTTTCCCTTCTAGATATACTGATATACTTGGAATGATGATCCGAAACGAATCATATTAGGGTTGTTTCAGAATAGGGTCCCCTCAATTTCAATGCATTGATATATGGGATTATCCTCATTTTCCCCGTGAAAATGGTTGAATTTGTGAAGTAAACCCAGTTCTCGGAGCCATATTTTCGGGGGATTGAAGCCAGCAGCCGTTCCGAGCCAGGCCTTGGAACTTCGCTTGGTACTGCCAGAGCTTCTCTTGCTTCGAGGCGTTGATGGGAGATGCTGGGGAGGTTCAGGGCCATGAACCAGGAAATTGCAGAAATTTTCATAATTTTTCATAAATTTCACATATTTCACATATTTCATTTTGACCAAAATGAGAATTAAGCTAGACCTTGAGACTCCCTCATTGAGGAAAGCAGTCTTCGGATCAGCATGCTACTTGGGTGGATGGAAAATGGCAAACGTCGCAGCTGCGGATCTGGGATTTCACAGTGGAGATGATCTGCAGTGGTTGGGTGATGTGAAAATCGGACATTTCGCCACCTCTGTTTGTCCCAAGGATTGTGCTTGCTGTTTCAATCCAAAGCCTGCTGTGCTTCTGAACATGACCATGCTGACCATGGTGATGCAAGATGAACACCATCCTCCTCATTCCAGTTCTCACAGGCTTCCACTCCCCCAATCTTCCATCCTCAATCGCTAGAAATTCGTTATTTTGGACGCTTGATCTCAGAAGATCATCTATAGATTTGGGCTGTGGCTCCAAAAAGCATTTGCACCTCCCACATGGGATGGTTCAATCCTCGACCAAAATTTGTGGGTCTGTTGGATCCCAAATCATCCCAAATCCCCAAGTGACTTGATCTCTGGGTCGCTTGAAGGATCCCAATCTTTGTCGGCCAATTTTCTTGAGCCATAGGAGGGTTCAATGGTTGTGATGCAAAATCTCACCGTGCAAAGGAGGGAATTTGATAAATCCCAGCAAATCGTGTAGGTTCATTGGTCCCCCATCTTCACCGTCCATGGCAGGGGACCAGGTGCAGTTGGCCTCCAAGGCAGTGGTGTGGCAGATCTGAGAGATATGGACGGGTTCGACCACCAAAGTAGGGGGATTTAAGCGCCAAATAGGTTAACATTTGGACAAACATGAGGTGCTTTCCTGGCATCCACCATTTCTGAGGGGTTCAAGTGCTTAAATAAATGGGGGGGATTTAAGCGCTAATGATGGGGTAGAATGAGAATGCAAGCAATGATTTCGCTGGTTGTGTGGTTTCTTTCATATTTTTTTTGCTTCCGTCCCTACATGCGCTGATCAAATGACTTTTGAGTTGTAGGTGGCTTTCTATCCATGGCTGGCCATCATCAATGGGACGATGATGGCTGCCGCATCCTGTGCTGGTTGCCAAATCTTTGTGTTTTCTTGAGGCGTATCTATCGTGTGTAACAGTTTGTTCACGGATGTTTGCCAATGCCAAAGTAACTAGTGTCAGACAGATTTGTGGTTTGTGGAGTTGCAAACGTTTAAGACCTTTTGGCCTGCCGGAACATAGGTTTCGGACATGTTTCGGTGTTCAATAAGCAACTATTCATGTGGAATCTATATACCCAATTTCGATCCATACACATTTGATTGGGTTGATGTTGTTTGATGCTGTTGGCGATGCATAACAAAGACAGCAACACAACAACACGTCGATGACGACAAAGAAGAAGGAAGAGGAAGAGGAAGAGGAAGAGGAAGAGGAAGAGGAAGAAGAAGAAGAAGAAGAAGAAGAAGGAGAAGAGGATGACGAGGCAGAAGAAAGAGGATGAAGAAGCAGAAGCAGAAGAAGAAGAGGATGAAGAAGCAGAAGAAGAAATAGAAATAGAAGAAGAAGAAGAAGAAGAAGAAGAAGAAGAAGAAGAAGAAAAAGAAGAAAAAGAAGAAGAAGACGAAGAAGAAGAAGAGGAAGAAAAAGAAGAATAAGAAGAAGAACATGGAGGAGGAATCCTAATGATATGATCATGTTCTTGATGATCCTGTCGTTGAGGACTGACAATGAATGCTATTTTGACCCTTGTCATCCCAGATCCATTTTGTTTGCAATGACTCCGGAGGTTCTGTTTCGAGCATGCAGATGTGCAGCTTTGCCCGAACTAACTCAAGTTGTGGTGCCTCAGGACCTGAGCAGAACCTGGGGAACCAGTCATAAGGCTGTGGATCAAATTTGGGGCACGATACATTTCAGCCGGGAATTCATTGGATTTTTTGGGGCTCCCAACTATATATATATATATATATACATATATATATATATACACATACATATCATGTATATCCACAACACGAGATCACACAGATTGCCGCAGGAGGCTTTCGAGGCTTTGTGCTCCAGCTTGGACTTCTGGGTGCAGAGGTGCGCTCATGGGAAAGTACTCTTTTTTTCATGGGATAAATAGGAGATTTCACCACTAAACATAAGACACTTCCATGGGAAACTCCAGTTTTCCGGTTGGGAGTTTGCCTTAAGCTATGTAATCCAGATATGTTAAACTACCCTTACCCAGATAAGTTTAAATCTGTTGGAAAGGCATCCTTGATTAGCCATGCATTTCTGATGGGGAAAAGAGATGGGAATTGGTCATTTCGACCTGGTGCCCTGCTGTTGACATCCCAAGAATGAGAATCGTATTTTCTCACGGGAAAAAGAGATCTATGTCGATTTCGAATATCTATAGATACGCGCAAACACCCCGTGTCGCCCACACCCTTTTGTGGCACATCTTGGGTTTAGAGTTTATGGTTTCTAGGGTTTAGGGTTTAGGGTGTTCACCGGTCGTGGCGTGCGCGTTTCAGGGGGCGGCTATTGATACTTCTTTAACGCCGCCGCTCATCATTGCACACGCCACATAGTTGCAGACAAGCCCACCCAAGGCCACCCAAATACAACTCTTTCAGGGTTTAGGGTTGCCCTCAGTCGCCGGGCGGGCTCTCAGCTCATATTTTTTCTGAGAACGTCATGGCGAAGCAGCAATCGCAGCATGGCACCTCCACCCCACGGTCCGAGGGAGTGCGACGGTGGCAGACGGACAAGAGTACAGGCAGCCCGCGTTCCCCTTTTGATGGTTTTCACTCGCGACTCACGTTTCCTTACATAATTATACGGAAAAGATTTGCGCAGGGGACCTCCAGCCTGAAAGGAATTAATGGGCACGAAATATGAGTATAGGGTGGTGACAACATAAGATCGGTCTATAGATACAAAGGCACGAAGAACTTCACAGTCTCCGCACCCGGCAAATATGTTAGTACAGGTTTCGAATTTATCCTTGAAACATCAGATACGGATAGAGGTGCTCAGCGCGATGGCAGGGGGCTAAGCCAAGAACCCCGCAGAGGCTGCGTCTCTGAGTCGAAGCCTTGAAATCAGAACGGTCAGAGCAACAGGACAGAAACTAATTTCCGTTCCGTAGCAGCTCGGAGCTCAAACCTTCAAGCCCCAGCAATAGACGCGCTCGTGATGGCTGCAGTCATGACGCTCCGCTCCATTGCCGTGGCACTCCATCACGTGGACGAAATGCTGGGCTGGTGGGCCCTGTGGCGGCTGGCGCTGTGTGCCAGCTGGACACAAAGCCCGGCGGCGCGGCAGCGTTGGTGGAGGTGGGCAGGTACAACGTGCGGGCGTTGCCGACACCGACGCTAACCGGCGTCAGGTTGCTTGGCCACCACTTGTACCTCTTGTGGGTCGTTGCCGCTTTGCCACTGATGGCGTTCGACAACACCACAGACGCCTTGCCGCCAGTCGAACGTCGGTGGGTGCGCGCGGAACACGTGGTGTTCCGCAAGTGTGTGGAACGAGTGCCAATCCTGAAGAGGAACATGCGTGCAACGGCATGTGCCGACCTTGAAAAGCTACTCTACAAGCAAGCCGTCCTTTGTGCCCGCGAGCTGGAGAAGGAGGTTCGCTGCGGCCTGTCTTACTTTGACAGCGTCACAAAGGTGCTTGGCATGTTCAAAGACACCCCTGGCGTGGTGCACATGCTGACAAAGCTTGAGGGCTTCATGAGCACTCTTTGTGCGAAGGAGATCGAAGCGCTTTCGGATGCTTGCCCAGAGAACAGGTCGGAAGACATTCCTGAGGACTTGGATGACCACCTCAAGCGCCTGATGCCAGCAATGCGTCAGATTGAAAAGGTCCAGGAGCCGTCCTTGCACAAGAAGCTCAAACTTGTTTTCTGGTGGCACTTCTGTCGCTTGAACGGGCTGTTCCAGGCAGATCTGGGGACATGTGGCCATAGGTCCATTGCCATAGGTCCTAGTCCTAGGCCTAGGCGTGTCCTAGGTCCTAGGTCCTAGGTGCCACAGGTCCGGTCATACGTCCATAGCTGTAGCTGTAGCTTTCTCTTTGGGCTGTTTTTCCCCACATCAGTGCACGGGGTTCTTGTTATGCTTGTTTTTCTGCTATGCGCGGACCGCTCCTTCTCCTTGTCCCCCTACCCCTCTCCTCTTCCTCTCCTCCTCCTCTCATCCTCCTCTCCCCCTCCTCCGCTCCTCCTCCTCTCCTCCTCCTCTCCTTCTCCCCCTATCCGGCCCTATCTGATCCCTCTATCCTGTCGGTGCAACGCACCGCCTGGAACAGGCGCGCTGCCAGGTGGATGCCCGTTGCAGATCTTGCGGAGGCTACAGATCTCTTGATCGACCCCGCCTTCGGCGGAGCCGTCGCGGTGCTGCGCGCGGCGGGGCCTGCCGTGGCATACTGCCGGGCGTGGCAAACCCTCGAATGCAAGCGCTTCACCGATAAAACCGTCGTGGAGCTGCAGTGGACAGCGTTCCAAGTGGCAAAGAGCGGCTTCTGGTTCGAGTTCCTCGAGGAAGCGGTGAGCTTCCGAGACGCAGAGTCGGAGGACGACCGTGGCACGGCACCTGAAAGCCGCCGACCGGTAGCTTCGGCAAGTCCTGGTGATGTAGAGAGACGCCCCTGGATATGTACAGAACCGGCCCTGAAGGGCCAACATAGGACAGTGTTTCCTGGTTGGGGCGTCATGTCGGGTAGAAGAAGCAACATAGGTTTACTAAGATCCGTAAGCTGGGGGGTGAAACGCTGTGGCAACAGCATGGCAAGACTTAACCACCTTTAGACACTGCCAATGCTTTTGCTCTTGGAGATGACGTAACTGTTCCAGTGAGGAAAACAGAGCGCAGCAGCGATGCATGCAACGCAACTCAGTTGTTGTCAGTCTGTTCAGGTGTGATTGACATGTTAGTGACACAAGACATGGCGCAGTGGAAGATAGGATAGCATGTGAACGTACATATCAGGTCGAGATCTGACATGTAATGCAATGAGATGCAAGTGCTTTTGGATTGAAGCAGATGTTGCACGAAGCCAATGACGCTCTTAGTGCCGCAGTGCCGGGTGAAGGATCTTTGGGGAAGAAGGTTGTCACCCACGAGATGTGACATCATGCCGCAGCAATTTGTAACCAAGAGTCCGCCAAAGCATCGCAGTATATTGTACGAAGCGCCCGCTCCTAGTTCACCATGGCATACTGCCCCAAGGGAAACAAAGGCAGCGGCTCCTGGGGCAGCAAAGGCAAAGGCAAGGGCTGCTACAAGCCTCGAAAAGAAAGATCACGCGAAAAAGGTTGCCTGGCAGAACCGGCTCAGCAAATGGTGTTTTCGGCCGTATGTGGACGTCAGTGGGAGTCCCTTGTCGACGGGACAGACAGAGGAAAGCCAGTATCTGACCACCTGGAATTTGGCAGAGCTGTTGGACGAAGGGTGCTCCGAATACTGCGCCCGACAGGGCGTGGCCTTGTCGGAGGGCGCTGCCAATCTGCAGGTCGGCCTGGGCGTCCTGGAGCACCACATCGGCGAGGCCGCCGCCCCTGGGAACGTCTGACAGCGGCCAACAACCCCCGTGCCATGGCGGCCGGCGGCCGAAAAGTGGGACAGGGCATGCATTTGCCATCGGACATAGAGAGAGAGAGAGAGAGAGAGAGAGAGAGAGAGAAAGGACGAGAGGGAGAGAGTCAATGAAAACATCGATGCATGTTCTTGCTTTTGAGCCAATTGTATATAGATCGGCCAACCGGGTTCCCAAAGGGTCTCGTTCGGGTCTCGTTCGGGGTTTCGTTAGAACAGGCACCGCTTTCCCCAAAGAGATGAGATGAGAGGGCGGGGTGGGAGTGAGAGTGAGAGAGAGAGAGAGAGAGAATGTGTAAGAGAATGAGTGAAAGAAAACGAGTGAAAGAGTGAGTGAGAGAATGAGTCAGAGAATGAGTGAGAGAATGAGTGAGAGAATAATTAGGTGAGAGAATGAGTGAGAGAATGAGTGAGAGAATGAGTGAGAGAATGAGTGAGAGAATGGGTGAGAGAGTGAGTGAGAGAATGATCAACGATGTGAAATTACAGAAGACATTTTTCGAGCATTCTCATTGTGTTTTGCATTTTTGCTGCGACCCTGCTGTGACGGGGTCGTAGCGATGTCCTCCCATAGGAATTACAGTGATTCCAGAAAATTGCTGTGAGTGAAGTGTTTGCCTGTAGTTACTGTAATTTCTATATCAATATTTACATCAATATCTATTTATATTTGCATCTATATGTCCAATTTTCCCTTCCGAGCTCCAGGTTGGAGTTAACCAGACACATTTCTTCAAATGGGAAACAGACATCTTAAAAAACATAGGATTTTCTACTTAGAGGGTGGCTGGAACGTAACAGGACTTGGATTTTCGGCTTCCTGGCTATAGTTCGAGAGTTGGTTTGTGCTCCTGGAACCTTGGCTAATCTGTTTGTTTCAGTCGGTTTCCGAACCAGTTTTTGAGGTTCCAAAAGTTGCATATCGTTTTAGAAATTCAGGCTTTGGGGTTTGGTGGTCCAGATGAACTTGTCGTCCATCTCAAGTTCCTGGTGATCTGGTATCAGTCCTCAAGAAAAGATACGCGCGAAATCACAAATATGATCAATCAACACCTTTTATGTAAATGATATGTGCATGTACATGCATATATAGATGTGTATATATACATGTGTATATATATATATACATACATATATATTCACATACACATATGATATATGTATAATACATACAGCATACAAATGGACATACATGTAGACAATATAAGATAAAAATGGAAAATTTATACGGTCCCAAGGTCCCAGCGCTCAAAATCATCTGCTTCCAGGTTGCCTCCCTCACTGACGGCTGCACCTGGAGCTGATTGGCAGTGCAGCTATTTACCTCGCCCGCCCGAGTGACATAAAAAGGACGCAACTTCGAAAGTGACGCAGAAACTAAGAACTGAGCCATCAGCTCAAGTTGTCCAGACAGCTTGATCGGAGATTTATTAAATTTGGTAGATCCACAAGTATTGGATCTCTCAAAGTATTTGGGTTATGTGTCCAACTTTTGAATTTCAAAGATGTCAGAGATGTCCTTTCCTCTGGTAATTTGATGAGGAGCAGGGTAACCCCCCATTTTTCCAAGCCATTCTAGGTACTTGATGGCAAGTCTGCCAATTGGCCTCTCTACTTTTCCTATTTCAGGAACTCATGCGAATACATAGTAATGTTACTGTAACATCCCGTCCCTGGGACCCCAAAATACACAGATTCACAATTGTCCGCCACGGTGTGCGAGATGTGTTCATCGGCAGGGAGAGCAATATGGTTTTGGGTCAAAATATGAGGTTCAATTTCAAAATTTGACTAATGAACATTGACACTGTACAGTGCTTTGTATATGTGTCCCTGGAATCAAAACACATCTAATTTAAGAGGTTTTTGACCCATAGAATTGAGGTTACTTGTCCAAAAATAGAGCTCAGTTGGGTTCCATACATAATGAACATAGATATGATTTATTCAATTAATGAAGCATAAATTTCCATATATACATATATAGATACCTTTACATTTCGATGGTGGTTTGAACGACTTTTAATTATATGATGATCCCAATTGACATTCCTATTTTTCCGGGGGGTGGCTCAACCACCTACCACGCATATGTATGTAGATATATACCTATGATATCCTATAATCATCCTAAAGTAGATAACATATGGAACGTTCAAAAACAGTCCCTACTAACATGGTTTCATCACATCGAAAAATCCCCAAATCCAAAAAACTTAGCTAGAATATGTTAGAATATGGAACTTACTAAAAATCAAAAAAATCAAAAAATAACCAGCTTTTTTTTCCCCACGTCCAGGATGACTTTTTTGGAACACGTCCAACTGCAAGGCCTGGACCAGGCGTTGCATGAGGAGAACCTGGCCGCGGCCTTTCAGGGTACTGGCCGCGTAGCGGAGGCAGAGGCGCAGGGTGAATGGTGGAACCATGGTGACTATCCTGCACTTAATAGTGATGTTGCTTTTTGGTGAGACACGTCAGACACCACCAGCAGAAACCCTGCAGTGACAGGTTCTGAAATAGGGATCTATAATGATCTATATTCTTATGTTTTTGATGGTTGGCTCTTTGTGATTAATAGTGATTAATAGTGATTAATAATGATGAATAGTGACCTATGATTTTCATGGTGCAAATAGCATCACTGATATGGCTGCTATGGACATTTTCATGAAATTGATGGCTTTCCCTTGGACCTTGATCTACAAATGGTGGATTTTTCGTATCTATGTTCGTTGACTTGAAGGGATTTCATGACTGGAGTGGTCGCTGAGCTCGGAACAAGAAATTTGGTGGATGATCTCCAACTTCAGGTTTTTTTCAAACTAGCAATGTACTTGGAAATAGAGATAAAGATGTATAATGATTATATCCATATTGCCACTCTATGTATGTGGATTCCTATGTGTATGTATATACATACATATACGTATGTATAGATGTGTATAACACAAGCATATACATGTACATAAACATGTATACATGTACATACATATACACATATTTGTTATACATGTATAGATATGCATGTAGTATATCTTGACTTTATTGCTGATCCACGTTTTACCCTGTTGCATCCCCTGAAGTGTTTCAAGCTCTCCAGGCTCTAGTGCGCAGCGTCGACACCTTAGTATCCCAAGCTCGCCCCTAGGGGATTGCCTTTATGCTTTTCATGGCGACTTAATGTGGGTTGAATGGGATTTAATGCGCTTTCTTCGTTTCTTAATGGTTTTTCCATCTGGAAATCTAACATAGCTATGGAAAACATGGTGGTTTAACCATCGAGAAATAGGGATCTAATGGGATTTAATGGGCAGATACCCTCTGGTAAACTAATGTAGCTATGGAACATCACCATTGAAATGATAGGTAAATTATCGAACTAAATGGGCCATGGCTCCCGTAGCAAACCGTCAGTTTACTGGAGGATAAAATGAAGGCGCTATCATGGGACGTAACATGGTAATTTCATGTGTTTTCTGCGGTAAACCCTAAAGCATAAACCATCCCCAAGTCACCACCGCAAAAGGTAGGATCTTAACCATCCCCAAGGGGTAGTTGTTTATGGCATTGGGCTTCCCACATTATACGTGTGTGTTTGATTGATACTTTCAGGATAGTTCAGCACATGGAGCTAGCCATGTAAGGCCTGTAAAAGCCAAGTGGTGAGGGGGGAATAGGGACCCGAGGCTGTGCCGGGTACCTCCATTTCAGGTACCAAACGGGCTATTTTCATCCATGTTCCATAGCTATGCCAGGTTACCCGGAGGGTATCCCCATTAGTCACTATTAATCATTATTCATCTCCATTAATCATCATTAATCACCATTGATCACTATTAATTAGTCACTATTCATCACTATTCATCACTATTCATCACTATTCATCACTATTAATCACCGTTAATCACTGACAGGGTGGATGGCAGATCCCTTGCGACTTGATGGCGCAGATCCAGTGCTAAGGCCCTTACAGTGCTGGAAGGAGCCTTTCCAGCTGAGGCCGAATGGGGCATCGGTGATGGGAATGGTGGGAGAACTTAAGAGTCACCAAACATTTTGGGTTGAAGTATAATCGTTCAGCAAGATCAGGATGGTTTAGAAGCACCAAAATTGGCCCCATATCAGTTGTCTTTTTCTTTCGAATATCGGAATTAGTGAGAGTAATCCAGCAAAATGGGAGGATAACAGCCAACAAGAATGGGGAATCTCGTTTGGCAACGGATGTATTCAAGACTTGAGACCTTCAGGGCCTACTTTTTTCTCGGCTCCGAAAGAATCATTTACCCTACCGGAATCAAAAACACCCATTGAAATGGCCCCGCAACAAGGATTTCCCAGCGGCCCTGCCATGTTCCCTGGATCACCTGGACAATCAGCTGAAGTTCCTGATCAGCTGGTCAGCTGGAATGGCACCATAGGAGTTCGAAACCTTGGAGAAAACACGCATATGGTTGCGCTCTCCAACAAAAAAAATGGCTAGCCGGAAAGTCTGCCAGATTTTTTCATCTAAATTGATGGAAGCTCAAAATCTCCAGCATTTCCAGTGGGAAAAGTCTAATATTCTCCCTGTCAGGTGAAAGATGTCCGCCCTGCTGGCACCCGAGCCAGGCGGACTATCGAGCGCTGAATTTTTGGATGGAACCCCCTCCGGAAAATGTTGGTCTATCAGTAAGTATCGCATTGTTGGTCTAACTATCATTGTTGGTCAATCTATCTATTTCTTGGTCTATCTAAATCTAAGTATCATGAAGTATTTGTCTATTGCATCCATGCCTAAAATTGGGATGGCCGGAATGAAACCTGTGAGAAAGGCTCCGGGTCAGGCGGTCGCGGGTGCCACGCCAGGCTTGCGCAGATCCTCCACCAACAGGGTCGATCCAGTGAGGACTGGTCCAGGGGTAACTCTTCCCTGTGAACAGATTAAATCATCAACCATGGGAGAACCGCCACCTTCTATGGGACACAATGCAACATATATATGTTCATATATGTATGTATACATATTGATAAGTTTCAAGAGCAATGAAAACAAGGTTTTCTGGCGGTTCAGCACGCGAGGGTATGTACAATACATACATTATTATGTAGTAGTTGGTATACAGATAAACAATATAATATCTGCATGGGGTTGTCCAGATATGGGGTGTTTGACCATCAAACTACATTACACATGAGGATGTTAACCAATCAACCAGTAACAATGGGATATGATGGGCATATTTGTAGTCAATGTCCATAAAACATATAATCAACACTTCTATGGCTATATGAACGGGATGGGATAGCCCACAATCTGGGTACAGGTTTGCCCAGAAATGGGGAATTTACACAATTTAATTACTGATACACATCTCAATTTTTGGGGAACCCTGTCTTCAAGCCCATGCATTTGTCTGAGATCAGTTTTCAGGGGAAGCAACAGCCATCAACCAGTACAACAGTGCTGGAGAAAAGGATTACCAAGGGTCAAAAGCTTTGTTCTTACATGCAAAAACTCGTTGGCCTTCTGGTTTTGTGACATGTTTCCATGGACATCTAAGAATGCCTATCCCAAAGTCAGCCCCTCACCAAATAGATCCTTGTGTATGTATATATACTGTATATATATATATATACATACACTAGTTATACATATATGACCAGGAAATTACTATGGCATCCCCTGTTGTTTTGGGGGTTCAGCAACAGGACCCCTAAACCCCCTTCGCCCCTTCGCCCCTTCGCAGGCTGTGGGGCTCCTACGGCACGCCTTGAAAGAATATGAGGGTTCGCTGGGTAAAGATCATCCCCAGACCTTGAACTGTGCAGGGCAGCCCAGATTTTTGGGAAGACTCTGGGAAAGATTTCAAAATCGTCCGGTTAAAACATGTTGAACACCGAAACCTCTCACCGGCAATGGGGATGATTGATCATAAATTGGGGCATTTGCATCCCGCATTCGGTTTGTCGCTGAATTGTGGGAGAATATAAATTCCAATGGATGAAAAGCCGACATTTTCCTCATGAAAACTGCCAAGAATTGGGGACAGATCCGCAATTCTTGGACAAAAACATGTGGATTTTGAGTCAAAATTGACGGGCACCAGATGATGAGACAAATCCGGAGATTCAACTCGTCATTGGTGGTGACTACCCTCCAATTTTATAGCACAAGACGAGTCTTGAAGTCCTGGTGCAACTGCGCCGGGGTATGGGGTGCAAATCCACTTACAACTGTGTCACGGGCATCGTTTTCCCCCATCTTTGTTGGTACATATTCCAATATCCCACTCAGTGACATCACCAATCTCTCTGGTCCAATCCTCAGCCTTTGTATGTTGCAGCTTCATTTTGGTTGGCTATACCTTCAATCAATCTCAGCCATTGTCATTGGTTCAGTTGGTCAAATCAACATTTGCCTTGGTCAACAAGACTTTCAGGAGGTCCGATACTGTACCTATGTAAGATCTATGTAAGGCAATCGCAACCCCCAATTGACTACCCAAAATGATGCAGACACCACTTGTCCTGTAAACAGACATGGAAATGGAGAGAATCGCCATTTTTTCTGCCATTGTCGCTAGGAATCTCATTGACCCAACAGGCGCGGAATTTGGCCGTGCTGCTGAAGCAAAGTTTGCCGGCCGCGGGGAGCATGGCCGGGCAGCTTGCGGTGCGGCTTGCGGAAGCCGAGGCCTGGAAGCTGTGACCCACGGGGTGCCTGTGGTCCTGGTCCACCATTCATGGGGGTTACTAAGTGTTCCATTCCTTTTACTCATAAGACTCACCGTTCCTTATGAATCACTCCCTTGAATTTTGCCAGGTTTAGGTGGTTTCTTAGGATTTCTCGAATCTCAAAACTTGGTGTATTTTCAGAATCAAACTGATGGCTCTAAGGCTAAAGGGTACAGTGGGGGTCCCCACTCTTCAGTTTTTCTTGGTTCAATCCCCAGTTTTGCAGGTCATCATTGCATTCTCATTGATTCCATCTAAGCACCTTCCCTCAGGAATCAAACATGGAAATGGAGACTCCGCCATTCGTGGCCAATATATATATATATTATATGTATGTATATATATATATATAGACATACATACTATGTATATAGTATAGATATTGTATAACATGTATAGATTTCCCTCATGATTTTCCACTGCAGGCGTTGCTCAAGCGAGCAGCTTCTGGCTACGCAAAAGTCCTGGGTGCTGAGCACCCGGAGACGGAACGATTTCGAAGGCAGGGAGCGATTTCGGAGGCAGATTGCAAGGGAGAATGAAGATCCATAAACAACACAGCTATTTGGGGTGAACCCCAGAGTACCAGAGGTTTTGACCCATACCAATATGTCCATGTCCCTGTCCATGTCCATGTCTATGTCATTTTTATAATCTGGAACACAATTGGGCCATATTCTTGCGAATTGGACCTATGGGATGGAGAGCGACATGTTTCGAGGAGTTTGGGTCTTAGGGACATACACCTGACTGTGTGAGCAACTCCACCAATTCAGTGGCTAGCAAATGACCGCTAGATGTTGCCCCTATTCCCGGTATTCCATCACAACCTGATTACTTGCTCTTTAAGCGAAGCTTTGACAGGCAACCCCATTCTGTTTGTCTGTTCATTTTCTAGTAGTTGCCTTCAATTTTTTGCCAATCCTGAGGACAATAAGGGCAGTGCAACATGACATCAAACAGATCAGCTGATCAAGCAGAGATTACCCTCAAGATCAGGGGATCCTGGGCTTAGGTCAAGTTACAGATGAAATACCTTGATTTTTTTGGGTAATTCACATCCATAAAAACAGCAACTATTTTTTTTTCGGCAGAAGGGGATGATCCATGCGTTCTGCCTCATCCCATGACCAATTCGACGTTCACCAGGAATTTGGCGAATTTTCGCAAGTGGCGTCGGCGCGTTTGGGCCTTCAGTGACTCAATCAGACTGCTGGTGGTTGAGGATCCCTGCCTTTCTTTGTTAAGCTCTGATGAAACTTCGGAAATCATGTGACTTTCCCATCTTAAGCAGGGGAAAACCATGGCGAACTGCGGGAGCTTCACGGATTTTCACCGGATGGAATGGGCGGATCCATGGGCCTGGAGGAACCGCTGGTATTCTGTGTGTTTTGGAAACACGCAGACACCTCATTCTTGGTATTTTTTTGAGTATGTCTCGCAGCCGGAGTAGGAGACAGCAAGAACTTGCTGCTGGTCTTTTCTTACCGAAGTTTCTTTGAAGGGGGTGTATTCCCTTTGGAGTTCCATATTACAGTAATCCAGAGAAAGCTGCTATCCAGCTATTCTCAGAGTTGGTTCAAGGAAAAATCATTAACAATTAGCTGTGTCTAAGGCTAAGGTTAGATACCATGGTTTCTTATAGAACAAACACTTCTCTCGAGCTGGAAGCCATGGTGTTGGCAAAACATGCTGCGTTGCGTTGGGGCTCCCAGTTTCTGCAGGGTGCGAGGGCGCGTGTTCCAATAAGAAGTCATTGTCATCCTGAATGTCTTGCCACTTGCCACCAATTTCAACGAAGAAGTAGGACAATGTCCTCTGAAAACTGGGCAGACAGCTGGGAATCCGTGGTTCTCAGGTTCTCATCCCCTGCGTTAGGTTCCGTGCCACATCTCACAGCGAATCGCGGCAGGTGATGCTTTGGCCGCTTTCTATGGCAATCAGGCGCAGTCCCCGTGCGCCCTGGTGGGCAGCTCATCCCACAGAGGAAAGTGGCTCCATCCATCCATATTTCAATGGCCACAACTGAGGTTTCATCCCCATTTTCAGGTCCACCCCCAATTTGTTACATAGAAATTCTATAAATTATGAACCACTCATACCCAACACTCCCTAGAAACATCTAGAAACCCTAGATGAGTATTGGATCTGCAGCCTTCCAACCCCCATGTCATGGCTTGGCATGTGATGCCAAGTGCAGGTTGGAACTTGGTGGCCAATGCCGGGTGAACCGACCTACATGCCTCGCCTAAGGTGCTTGGGAAGGGTGAGAGGTGGGGAGGGTTGTTGATTTGCAAATTCACTGGATTGGTTGAAGGGAAAATCAAAACCGGAAATCCATGGTAAACCCCCCGTCAAATAGGATGGGGTTTCCGGTTTCAATTTCCCAATCCAACCAATCCAATGACACATGGCTTGTCTTCCCTTTGTTACACTCTGGCGACCAGCGGTCTTGAAATATGATTCCTGCAAGAGACTGCTCAATGTGTAAACCTTGAACACTCCTTGAACAAAGTTGCTACGCCAAGTTCAGCGATGAGACTTGGACTACAGATCTTTGAAGCTGCCTCAACATAGAAAAGTTGCACGGGTTACACGCCTGGAAATCAAGAGATAAAGATGATGAGTTTGGCGATTCTTGAAACACTTGTTTGGGCTCTGCTCAACTTCATAGTCGTTATAGGGGACTTAAGGGACATGGTGCAAGTGTGAGCAGGCGAGGAGGTGGCTCATCGTTTCTCTTTGTAGGCGTGGAGAGATGGGCTGCCGACACTATATTGGGATCCCTTAATGGTCAGACATGGTCAGCGATTGGGGGAGGGGGTATCCCGTAGAATCTCCACAGTGAACACGGTTGTATGGAGTTACAACTGAGTTGCTGGCCACAGGATCAACTGACAGGTTCTACAACTTGGCTGATTTGCCGGTTACAGTTGCAAGTGGATGTCTATAAATTAGTCTACTACGGTTCTTGAGTTGGATACCTTCCTATTGGTTGACCTGTGCCAGGGGACAAGTCCGACGATGCAGTTCCTGAGAATGTTCCTGATGAGGGAGCACTGAAGGAGAAGGAGGAGGCAGAGGCAAGGGTCCTGGACCAAGATGGGGTTCGCATTTTGTACTTCGGATCCCCTACTCGGATGAGCATTCCAGCTTAAAACATAGCTCAGGACCAGTACAGGCCATGAAAATTGCCAGTAGCCAATGGGATAACTCCCCAATGATTGGGTGGGTCAACTATCAAATACAGGGTGTGAAACTTTGACGGTCAAGTCGTGCAGGTGCCACTGCCGGTGGTTTCGACAACGATTGGTTTGTTCATTTTTTTGGGGCCATTAAGCAAGAAGAAGATCGTTTATCATATGTTTCCTCGTCAAATGACAATGGTAGCCCTTATTTTGAGACACCCAGACCAAGTCTATGCCGTGCAGCTGTTCTTTAAAATGAACGTGGCTATCCCGTGGTGTAGAGACAAGAAGACATGGGACGAAGCCACTGCTCAGATCAGTGGTTCCCAACTATGTGATAATATGTAATAATTATATGTCACACATGCTGGTTTGTTCATCAAGGTGTGTGCAACCTTTCGTGCGCATACTGAATACTCGTCTCGCATTTCGTGCAGAGTTTCACATCAGACAATCTGTTCTGTACCCATCGAAAAGAATTCCGGCAAGTGAAGCTGGATGCCAAATTCTTTCTTGATAACTCGTTGGATTGGTTTAAGTGCAAGGTGAGGCCGCCCCAGTTGTAAGTTGTTTTCTAGATCCACTAACTATATATATATATATATGTAAATAATATACATACATACATACATGCATGCATGCATGCATGCATGCATACATACATACATACATACATAAATAAGTTAACCTAGTTATAAACCGACTTAGCTATCGTAAACGGGCGCCTCACCTTGTGAGACTCGAAAAATCTCCCAGGAATTCGCCATGGACGAGTTTCCGAAGACCTGTCGAATGGCATCTCGGTTACTGTTTTCATCACCTTGGAGCTCCAGGGTAGAGATGGCCATGATTCGGGTGATATCCCAACTTATGGGGCCTGTTTCATGTTGTTTCATCGAACCATCTATCGAACTATCGAACTATCTATCTATCTATCTATCTATCTATCTATCTAAATGGATCTAGATGGAGGATTTAAACCATTGCCATGTTGGATCACCGGGTAACTCCATGGCCCCCCTGTCCTCCAAGGAATTGAAACCTGGCGAGGGCAGGGCCTGCGAGTCCCCCGAGGTGGTGGATGAGGGTCCAACTGAAGTTCGGAAATGGAGAGGAAGTGAAGGATACTCCCCTATACATATATGTATATTTATCATTGGGATATATTTGGGATATTTTGGGATATATTTTCAGGTGAAGGGTAATCCAATCATGTTCAACACCTCAACCATCTTCAAACATGTTAATCATTTTTGGCTATAGATTGTGGATAAATTGGGAGATCTACTTTCCTCTCTTTTTTCAGGGCATCTCATGAATTGACCCAGGCAAAAACGCCTCGACAGGTGGAAGGATGCATGGACAGTTGCCGAAGCCAGTACCTGGTACCAAGAAAAGTGGTGCAGAAACCGTTGCCAGAGGAAGGTAGGAAGGTGTGTTTCTCGGATGCAACTGCGGATGTCATGGAGGTCCAGCTGTTTTTGGCGTGCTTTTGGCTTGTCAGTGGTTTGTTTTTGGCTTGTAAAAGAACAGAAAGGCCTGACCTTCTAGTTGTTATTCTTGTTATCCGAGCTAAGTGCTTGAATAGATCTTCGTGATTCTTCATGGAGAAGATGTCCATGCTTTGATGATTCATACGGAGCTTTGGTCCCCAGCTTTTGAAACAGCTACCTCTTCCTTGAGTCAGCTACCTTTTCTCGGATCAATTTCTCTCAGTTTCGTCTTGTTTGAGGCACCTCCTCCCAGAGCTCGCTCTCTCTCTCTCTCTCTCTTTCCTCAGCCATCTCTGTCTGAGTTACGTCTCTGAGCCAATTTATCTCAGGTTACAATGCTTGCATCGACCATTGCGTCATGGGTCGGACACAGGATGCGGGAACCGGTTTTGGTTGCTGGGAACTTTCAAAACATCATCGTTGGAGAATCAGAATCAATAAGACAGAATACATTCATACAGGTACATGCTAATCCCCAAAAAAACAGCGGTGTTTGTTTTTCACCCCTGAATTCCCTTTCTCGGTTGATGTTGGTGGAAGAAGTGTCTGGCGAAAGCTTCAAAGCGTCAAGTTGAGACCCTCAATCCCATTAGGTTTCCATATGTGTCTAGTGTTTATTGAAGCGAGGAACAACATTCAGAAAACATGGAGTTTGCATAGCAAAGATCAACAATATACATTGGATATGATGATTTCATTAATTGGATTGAAGTTGGATTGGAATCCTCCCAGACTTGGAACAAGTTACAAGTATAATCCCGCATTTGTGGGATATAATGTTATACCAAGATACCTGTTGCAAATCGATCTTTGATGATTGGATCGAATTCCTCAGTTCTAGCCTTTTCAAATCCGCAGGATGGATTTGCTCGTCCTCAATGTCCACTTGTGTGGCTTGGCGGCGAAAGTGTTCCACCCCTCAAAAAGTGATTTTGCCCAAGGAGAGTGCCAACCATTACTGTCGTCTTTTTTTTTGGGGGTGGTTGGCTGAATTCCCATGATTCCCCATGATTCCTTAAGCCTCACTTTCCACCCATGAAATCATGACGGCTGAAAAAACGACTCAGGAACGGCTACAGCGAACGGTTCCGACCTCAGCTGACATGGCTTGACTGGGGGTGTTTGATAACTCGAGCCGTGAACACCACATAGTTGCTGTAAGTCCTGTTGGGACCTACAAGTCTGCTGGTCATCCAGATGAAAACTTTAAATCATTAGAGTTTTAGGTGAGCGGATGGTCCAGATGAGCAGTTTAAACAACATCCATTACGGTTGATGATTTCTTTGGGTATTTTCCTGCCCTTGGTATATTGGGGACTACATGGGACTATGATAATCCATGATCAACCAGCCATTCGTTTGGAATGTTTTGGAGATTTTGCAGTAGATTCAACTGACACTGCTCAGATGTTTCCAAGGTATTCTGTTTGGGAGAGTCTCTTGGAGCATATTCCGCTGCTTTGGATGCTGCTTTCGAAGATGTCTCAGATGTTTCATTCGGGCGTGGGTCAAGATCCAATGCAAACCCCATCTGATACAATGGGGATACATGGGGATATAATAAATGTTTCGGTTTACCTGCTGAAGCCTCAAGCGCTTTGAATTTAGATTTGACTTGGATTGCTACTGTGCCTTTTCATGATTTTGATTTCATGGGTTTGAAGAATCACTTTGTGAGGTGCTTGTCAGTCTCTAAGGGTGGCAGAAGAACTGTGTTAAGACTTGTCTGGAAGGAGGAGTTGCCAAAGAATTTTGCAGTTTGGTAAATGAGATTGTGATATCAAATCTTCCGAAGACATCGTTTGATATTTTGTTCAATATGCAAACTGATTGTATATAGCCAACTGCATATTATATATATACACATGTTGTCATAGGTTGTCTCAATGCGTTTACCCCCTGGTAATCAAACACGGCAGTGGAAAATCTCCCATTTATAGATGATTTTCCCATTTAGATTTTCTATTGCCATGTTTGATAACCGAAGGGTAAAGCAATTTGCATTGCGACAACCCAAATTTGGGGATGGTTTTTTCAGGTTACGAGAAACTGGACCCGGAGAAAGAGGTGGCCAAAGCTGCTGCAGGCGTGGCGTGTTTCCGGTCGGTTGACACTGGTGGAAGTCATCATATGGGGATGGGTCAAGTCATTGGTTCATACTGCGGCGGTAAAAATGATATACATATATATATATACTATACATATATATATACTATACATATATATATATGTACATATATACATATATATATATAGTCTTATTATCTATTCTATTCTCTTCTCTTCTCCTCCATTCTGTTCTCGTCCATTGTGTTCGTTTCTCTTCCATTCTCTTCTCTTCTTTTCTGTTCTATTCTGTTCTATTCAGTTCTTTTCTGTTCTATTTAATGTTATACTGTATCATGGACGTACTACCAGCATACGGGTTACATCGAGATATTGTCACCAATATATATATATATAATATATACACATACTATTTTCAGAAACTGGGCAATTTCACTCGCAATTCGTGGCCATTCAAAAACGGTAGACATAGGGTCTAGACTTTAGAATGACCATCCTGAGACAAATCCCTTTTTTTTCTATGGGTCAAGTCAGTGAGATTTGTAGCAAGTGATTGGGCTTTAAGTAAGAGACACATGGCGATTTTCTCAAGAAATGGAGGTTGAAGCAATCAAAATATGAGGCTTAACATGGTTTAACCAGTGCATATATGGCCACATGAACAAAAATAATGGAGATATTGTAAATGGTTACTAGCCTTTGATTCCTGGGGTCATCCCATTGTGGGAAACGACCATGATCACTATGCAGTTTACAATTCCTGAGACGGATCCAGAAATTTTCAGGCAATCTTCAGATAGGGTACACCATGATCAATCACTGGGTTTTGATGTTCCATATTTTCAGGCATCTTGCATCACTTACATCACCTTGCCGTATTGATTCAACAGTGATTTTACAATACCTTGCTGTAGGAATCCCGCCAGCCTATCAGCCAACCTGTAGAAGTGCAAATCTAAGGCCGAGGGGACCACGATATCTAGTCATTCCAAGTAGGAACGGTTCCAATTTTCGGGTACCCAATGGCTTGACCAATGAAAGATGGTTTTCTTATGTTTTCTTCATGTTTCTTCCACTATTCTCATCCTAAAACATGGGATGATCCAAGTTGTCTTTCGCACGTTTGGCTTATCCTTTTGTGGCCCACCGTTTCGTGCGTCTCATCAGCTGTGATGGCAGGCACAGGTCCGAGCGCCGCGTTTCTCGCTCCGCCAAGCTCCAAAGCCGAGCTTCCGAAGACTGAGAGCACTTTGGCGCATGGCCTGGGAATGAAGTCACAGTTTGGAGCTTCTGGTGGATGTTTGGGATATTTAAGGATGGGGCTATACTGCGAAGGTTACAACCAGCATTGCTCGTTAACAACTGTACCAGCATAGTCATTGCTCCTGGGGTCGAGGTATTTCAGATGGGTGGTGCAACCATTACAAGCGGCTTGGGATCTTCAATCGCCCACTATTCAGAGAATTGAAGCACGAAAGGTGGGAGATGATGGGAGTACAAAAAAGAAAATGCTGCGCCTTTCAATTGTTCCCATGTTTCAACTCCTACTAGGGACAGGACTATTCCAGCCGGCTGATTCATCTGAGATGGGTTGCAGCAGTCGAGGGTTTGGCCATCCAAACTTGGGTACCTGCCCACGAGATGACCACTTGATACGACGGACGCGGCTAGAACCAACGCCACCAGGTTTGTTACGATCAAAGATCCCAGGAAGCGGAAGCGGAAGTAGCCCTGATGGCACGATTCCCACAGGGGAAGCTACGATCAGTGTTGCTCAGCACTTTGAACTATGAACTATTGGTTACCAATGGTTATCATTGCCTTCCTACCTATGTTGTCCATCGCTATCCCATGTTGACTGCTGGTTTTTCCTCCGCCTTTTGGCTGGTTGGCTCATCACTAGGGCTTGCCCCAAAACTCGGATCCTCCAAAAATTCCAAGGCCCTCAAGAGGAGCGCGGAAGGGGAGGGTGAGTTTTTTGAGGCAGGTATCAATGGACCGACCTCGCAGAAGCTATGTCTGAAATCTGAAGTATGTATGATGTCCTCTTTGATCCTCCAATTTCCAAGGGTTTCCGAGGTTTCCTGTACGATTTGTCTTGCAAAAAAACTGCATACCAGTTACCAATGATGACATTGATCTGCCAGACATTCTGTCACATAAAGCAGGTCCCTTTCACAGCTCTGGTTGCGTGGCTATGTTTTCGTCGGCCAGCAGGATTTGGGACCTCTTGATCCTCATGGCCACCCCTTCAAACAGAACAAGGTGAGCTCCTGTGATTTCTGATGGCTGGAGGGGAGGCACATTTTTTGACCTGGGAATGGGACAATATGGTGACAATCAGTTTCCCTATCTCCTTGCCCCTCAGTGGCATAGCTACCTATAGCGACGAGGGGGGTGCCACCTTTGGTTGCTGAAATGAAGGGTCCTTTGGTACCCCGTTCTCAAGCCGCGCCAGTTAGAGATGCCAAAGAAGTGCATGAGAGCTTGGAAAACGGGACCTCACATGTACTGTACCAAAAATGATGATCAATGGAGGAAAATCCGAAAAATGTACCCTCCGATACTTCAACGTGGCAATGGAAACTCCCCTAAACATGGAGGTGGCAGTGGGAAAACCCATCTGTAAATGGGAGATTTTCCACTGTCACGTTTGGTTACAGAAGGGTAACACATGAAATGATCCATAAACTCTATGGTCAAAATGTCAGACCCTGTGACCACAGATTCTGGGCAGTTTTTGGTATTACTGTAAGTATCAACACATTTCGCTTACTTGACCCATATCTGCATTTGCCATGGTCACTACATGAGTCATTTTGCCACAAAGTGGGATGATCATGGGCCATTTTTGGTGGGAAAACACCAGTCGTGGGATGACCATACCCAATTCATCCCATGCAACTTGACCATGGCACACATGCAATTATATATTATATTATATTATATTTATATTATATTATATTATATTATATTACATTATATTATATTACATTATATTACATTATATTATATTATATTACATTATATTATATTATATTATATTATGTTATATTATATTATATTATATTACATTATATTACATTATATTATATTATATTACATTATATTATATTATATTATATTATATTATATTATGTTATGTTATGTTATGTTATGTTATGTTATATTATATTATATTATATTATATTATATTGTATTATATTATATTATATTATATATGTATATATGATATATGTATATATAATATATGTATATATAATATATGTATATATAAAATATGTATATATAATATGTATATATATATATATGTATATATATACACATACACATACACATACAGTAATAAAAGTAATCATGACCACATTTTCTTCTTGGCAGGATGTTACTTTTCCATCTTTTTTGGGCGTTTATGTTTATGTATATACGTATACACACATATATATATATATAATTCACACGTCGGATTTTTCCAGAATCTCGCGGGTAAATCACCAGGTCTGTGGCCATGTCTTGGCACCTGGGGAAGCCTGGCAGCAGTTGGATTCCGTCGCGAGGGATGCGTTTTTTTAGATATGGCCTTTATTACCAACATTTTCACCAACCATCATGGGGAATACATGTACAGTATGCAATATATATATATATACATACACGTATGTATATGTATATAATGATGATAAAGATTTGATGGGTTCCATCATGGAACTTCAAGTATGATCTGCGATTGTCCAAGAAATACAAGATTTATTATTGCTATCAACATCTATAACGCACGCGGATATTAATCAGTGATACCGTCAATCATTGGGGTATTTATGGCATGGGTTTCTCGACTCCGCTTTGATGGACACATGAGGCTTTAAACAGCTGGGGGACCCTTGGGAAAACCTCAGTGAAGGGTATATAGGTGGACTCTTATTTCCATGGGCTGTTTTGATGGAGAGATGGTCTCTACCCAGCAACCACTTTGCTATGTTGAAGGATAACCAAGATAAAAGCCTTGCTGAGGTATGACTATGTATGACTCCCCGAAAGAACACGGTTTGATTCAATGCAATCGGCAATTTGTTTAAGGGAAGCACGCATTTTTCTTCATCGAGGCGTTTTTTCCTCCGTTGGCCTTGCCAAGTTGAGGGGACCCCCAATGCATTAAATTAATCTACCTGAAAGAACCAGGAAGTGTATAGGAAGCCAAGTTCAATAGAAGAGTCATCCTCATTTTCCACTTTGGTTTCTGGGAGAGTAACCATGTTTTGTCGGCTGGCATAGGTCCCACCATGTGCCAAATTTTTGTTGCTGATCCCACCACAATTTGGGGTCCCAGTCATCCAGTCCTACAACGCCAGGAACAACGCTGCTGCGAGAGAAGTACGGTGGAAGCGTGCCATGAATGCTGCATCTTGCCAGAAATGGCGCTGGAATTTCACCAGGGCTAGGGTGTCAACCACGGTGTTGCAGTGTTGCGGTTCCATGGCCCCCATTGCGCCGCAGATTGGCTGGAAAATAACCTCGCCATTCTTGTTTGCGACAGTCCGAAGAATTCGTGATGGTGAATTCAAAATCGTGAGAAATTATGAACTGATGGAGGTCTTGCCCCTTACCAACCATAGCTTTGGGACACCTCGAACCAGACTTCTACCATGTCCAAGCACCTGCAGGTGTGCAAAGAAATTTCGATGGGATACAAGGAGAGCCCAGCAGCGACACTTGCAGAAGAACTTGCGTCAGGATGTGCTACAAAGGCACCGGGATGGAGAGGTTGGCTCATTTGGGCGAGGACACATAGTACGATACCCTCTGGTAAACTAACAAAACTATGGAAAATCACAACTTTTCATAGGTAAATCAACTATAAATGGCCATTTTCACTAGCTATGTTAGTTTACCAGAGGGTACATAGTGGAAGGAGTGACAGGTGCTGGCTTCTCCAAACAGGTTCAGGTGGTCGCATGGTTAAACGGCACTGGAGGTTTGACCCCAGTGATACACGGATTGGACATCTGAGACTGAGGACGTATATTGTATGTCATTATATATAGTGTGTAGACTAAAAACATGCCTAAACCATCTGAAAACACATCTGAAAAACAAGGACTGCTTTGCCAAGGACGAATGCTGCCACAGGACGACTTGAGCACGTCTGCCCATTTTGTTTTACATCAGAAAAAACCAACTCACAAAGTGCTCAAACGGCACAAATTTTACCTGAGTATGCAGAGCATTTGTGGAGATTTGTAGACATTGAAGTCTGATGATGAGTCTGTGCTGTGCCCATTGTGTTTTCTAAACATGGGGGCCGACTCCTCGTGATCGAATTCATGCTAATAACTTGACCAAGTGCAGGGTTGATTTTACGCAAAGGTTATCCCAGGCGACAAGTACGGGTCAAATCGTTGCCACAAAGTGAGATCGGCCATTCCCATAAAAATGCGATATTCCGACATTCCTTTGTACATACCCGGAAAATCCCTGCAAGGACGTGGCCGCGACATGGTCGTGGCACCTCCATTATTGAGTTCTCAATGTACATGAGTAGTTGCAAACCCGGCCAGATATCCAAGAAAATAGGGGTTTCTTGCTATGGACCTGATCTGAATTGCTGGGTAGTGATTTCAAGTTTTTTTAACCATAGTGCCTCAGAAGATGCTCCAATTCCTGAGATGTTTTCGGAGTTGAGCTCTCACAGTTGGCTGCAGCTCAAAATGTAAGGTCCCGATCCATACCCCGGACCCACAGGCGATCCATACCCCCTGATCCATACCCCCGATCCATACCCTCCATCCATACCCTTTTGAAGAGATTGAATTCATTTCAGACCATTTGTGTAACTCCTTCGTTGCATACGTCCGGATCACCGCGTACCGTTCCATACCCGTTTTTTGAGCCATAGCCAGTTGACATAGAGTCGTAGTCACTCTGGAGCTGAGGGTGCACAAAACAAAGGTTTGTTGGGAGGCTCCAACTGGTGCCCCCCAAGATTTGGGGATCTTCACCAAACAGATGTGGATCCCATGAAGGGTTGACCACCACGACACATCGGTGTCTTTCCTGGCTTCTCCAGGCAAAGATGGTGACAAAGCTGGGAAACATCTGCCCAGATGCCCGGACGATGCAGAGACCAAGGTGAGTTTGTATCCGACCAATGCGCAGGAGCGAAGGGATGTGTGTCTGCGACTTGTGAAAGTGGCATACCATACTATACTATATCTGGATGTTACTGGATGTTCCCTTGGTTTAGAATGTTTGTCGTTTTGCGAAAGTGCAGTTTTCTTATTCTTCTTTTTATCAGTATTGTTGTTATTGTTATTTAGATTTGTTTAGTATGATTGTGGTTTACTATCATTGCTATTAATATCACGACTACTATTATCATAACAATGGAATGATAGTCATTGTTTTTGTTAACGTTATTGCGATTACTGTAATTACTGTTATGATTACTTATTGTTCTTGTTATTATTGTTATTATCGTACTAAATTTCGTCTGTATTCTCCAAACACTGTTTCCATGAGCACCGTGATTAGGGTAGCCCAGAAACCTTTTTTCGAGGCTGTCACGTTTGTTCGGCAAACACCGCTGTTTCAAATAGAAACCGAATCATCTCGAAAGTTGCTTACCTAATGTTGACAACATATCCGATCAGATGTCAAAGTTGAAGAAACAACACCAGAATGTGCAAGCAAGAATATGTCTCATTGTCATCCAATTTGTTCATTTTTCCGCTGTTCACTGGTAGGGTACTGCTGGAAGACTCCTTAGTCGCCACGGAGTTCCCACAGGATTCGAAGCTCAAGGACTATGTGCAGCTGGAAGGATGAAGAGTCGTCTGGGCCTCCCAGACATTTTAATGGGGCTATAACATGTATCTAGTACATAGCTAGGGCTATGCAGCAGAACATATACCATACCTGCCATACCTGGTTGGTGATTTGAAACATCTTGCAAGAATTTGCCCTATATACCTGGTATGCAGAAGTCTCCCGCTAGGGTAGGATTTATCATTGGAATCATCTGCAATCATATGAGCAGTTTCAAAAATCACAGTTAGTTGACGACTATGAGGGTTTACACTTCCCATTTCTTGTTGGGGATTATCCATGTTTCCTTGGCGATATGAAAGTCCAAAGGAAATCCTTTTGCACCATATTGAGTATATATCTGTGCCAATTTGGAGACGTTTCGTTGATCAATTTCTATTGTTGACACTGGTCCTCTGCCTGTGGTATCAACATGTATAAAAACTGGATCAAGCCTCTTTCCTGCGGCTCCGAGGTACGTGTTGTTTTGCGCAAAGTGAGTGGTGCAAAGAGAGCCAGCAAAAAGTAAGAGTGACAGCTCTGCACCCTGGAAGGGTACACAGAGAATCCCTGATATTGGCAACTGGGGTTGGTGAACGTCATATCATCCCACTGTGCTTAGGTGTGCGTCCTGGTTGATGAAGTGGTTTACAAGCCTGGCTGGCAATCCTGGGGCTACCCCGCATAGAACTGGGACTGGGTCATAATCATGATTCCTATCCCTATCAATTTTTGGGAAACCTGCAGCGGTGGGTAGTTCAAACCCCATCAGAATGGTTGGGTTTCGGGTTGTCGTGTTGATTTGGGAAGGGCCCCATGGCTTGAGATAAACCAATACATATACACATAATTCACACATTATTGTAGAGCTTCGCACACCGGCGATGCCATAAGGATAAGGGTTATGTTGTTACCGTTGAGCATGTTGTGCTCTGCACGCGCGCACGCGCGCTTGCACTGTAATGTTCCTTATATCCTTATATCGCGCAGCTTGTAACCATCTTACCACACCTTTTTTTCGCAATTATTTTATAATGCCGCAAAAACCGCCAAATAGGTGGTGTTTTTGCATTTTTTTAATGCCTTCGAAGCAAACAACGCCGTACATACCGATGTTTTCAGAGCCCCAGAAGCACAAATCCATGGTATTTGCGTTATTTTTCCCTTTGGTATCAAAAACCACGGTATTTACATGTATTTACAGTGTTTTTGCATAGTACCATGCCAAAAAAAGAACCGGAAGCAGGCCCAAACGTCCCTTCTGAAACCACAAGAAAATTCTCCAGAAGCCGCCTTCGCCACGCTAAAGCACCATCGCAGTGAAGGACGGGATGGCTCCCAACAAGAACCGGAACGAGGCCCAAACGCCCCTTCTGAAACCACAAGAAAACTTTCCAGAAGCGTGCTGCGGCTCTGAAAATTGCACCGCTTTCAGCGGTGGCTCCTGTTGCTGTTGCTGAAGCAAAACAGGGCATAGCTCTGAGTTGTGGTTGTCCTTGTTATGTATAAAACCTCTTTCTCTTCCCTGACGCTCTCCCCCTTGCTGCCGGCCGGGGTCTGCGGATATAGTAATTTGCGCAACCATTTTATCTGCAAGTTAGTTTCAAAAACAGAAGGATTTCCAGCCAGGTTGCATTAGAGGGTAGTGAAGATCCCATTGAGCCGATTCACAATATCTGTTTTGATTGGTCATTATAGGGTTATGAACCTACTTGGTTTCATGAGGATAGTTTTAACATGTTGTAAGCTATGTCATAGAATACGGGATACCTATCAACCAACTAGTATAATGGGATGCGATATCCGTCTGAATCTCCGGATTTGGTGTAAGGATGTCTTGAAGCCTTCGCCTCCAAGGTCCATCCGGAGCTCTGAAAAGAAAAGAGTGCAGCTGCGCCAACTGGATGTGAGTGAAGTCAACTAGGGGGATTTTCCAGCGAATATGGGGTGTTGAACCGCTGATAGCCAACAAACAACCACTGCTAGCTTCGGTTATTGCATCGTTTCCCTATTGTTTTCATATTTTTTGCCAGGTTTGCTGGCCAGGGGGTAATGATCTCCCACTCGCAGATTTGGATGATTTGGGGACCTGCAATGGGTTGTGTGCTCTTCTCCAACAAACGTGACGCTTGCATGAAAAAGGGGTCCACTTTGTTGGTGTCATGGCTATGTTAATGTGCTTCGCTAGCATATAGACACCTTGGCAAGTGCTTTCATTCCATGGAAACTCATTCCCCCATGATCCTGGAATCCAGAACAACCATCAATGGTCAGCGCACCTAGGGTCAGGATTCCCTGCATAGTCTTTTCTCTTTTAAAATATCTTGAAATGTGATTCCTTTCTAGGTCTTGAAGCATTCGTCTTGACTTTATGCTCAGCAGGACAGAGATGATGAAAAGGATCTTAAGGTCCGTGCTCTGGTCCAGAGTGTGCAGGCTTGTGATCCATGGGCGGGGATGGGATAGGTGGAAGTTAACAAATGCGGAAACCATTTTTCTACCGGGTTCCTTGTAAGATTTTTAGCCAACCAATTCTGCAAAGGTTGGCTCTGGTTTGGCCTAAGACCTTTCCCCATGTGAGGACCAAGTGCAGCTTGTGGTAGTCATAAAAGAGCAAGGGCTTTGAAGGGAGACCACTTTGACATCCAGGGCTGAACAGGACTTCTCAGGTTGGAACCTGTCCAGTTTCCTTCCTTCTCCATATTCTGTTGTTGTGCTTCCCAAACAAAATCACCATATTCTGTTGACTTCCCGAGGTTTGGTTGGTAAAAAACCCAATTTCCTGCGCGATAAAAACCACATGTTTCTAGGATTCTAAGTAATGCCATGCCACATGGGTGAATTTGGAAGGATGAGCTAGTAGAAAATACCCGACTCTTGGTTGGATGTTGGTGGGTTAGACTAGCTTGTTTAATCGGGATTGTTATCATCATAGGAAGTAACAATGCGGGACACCAACCAACTAATAGTTGTGGATCGTATATCTTTGGTGGACGTTCCATCAAACAATTGTACACATTTGTCCAATGAGTTATAGCCATGACTTACACATTCTGAGTGAAAGCCCAATGTCCAGGATAAAATGGCTGAGCTGGTATCGAAGAACTCTCCGGAGCGGGAGTCGCACGTGGGCCCGCGGCGGCTGGGTTTTGATCCATTCCCAACTGGTGATATGTTCAAAAGCAACACAACAGGTTCTGTGCTGTTGCCCGAAGTTGATAAATGACGATTATTGTAAAGGGCTGGAAAAAACCTTTTACAAGAAACGGATGTGTGTTGCAAGATCAGATTTTAAGTCATCATTGGGTTGATGAGCGTCCGAACGTGGACTATCCAATTCTGCTCGATTTTCCGATGCGATGTGAACAGCAGGCTACGTCAACCCCAAAAAAGCCCTCGCTATTGAAATGGACCCATCCCAATTGAATCATTAATCTAGGCTCTGCCTTATGGAGGATATCTCACGATCTCGATCATCAGCGCGAGGAAGAAACTGTAGTGTGGGATTGGCGCAGAGGTTTTAGGCATTTGTTGAAAGCATATGGGGGTTTCCATCAATGGGGAATCCCCAATAGCTGGATGGTTTATTTCATGGAAAATCCCATCTACAAATGGATGATATAGGGGTACCCCGGTACCCCCATGACTTAGGAAACCTCCATACCCTCTGGTAAACTAACACAGCTATGGAAAATCACCATTTTTTATGGGAGATCCACTATTTCTGTGGCCATTTTCTATGTCGCTACGTTGACATAACCAGAGGGTACATTCTCTGCCCCTTGGGGGGAGATCCTGAGATCCTCGATCTGCAGGAGAATCCGATCTTCAGGCGAGGCCTGTGTTTGTGGTCAGCCAAAAGATGGATGGGGAAAGCCCGAAGTTCCCAGGTCCTAAGAATTCCTCAGACCAGAAGCTGAAATTTGGCATGCTAACAGCTCAACTTAGAATTACCTAGCAATTTTGCAGCAAGTTTAGATCCACTTCCACATCTTTGTTTTCGAATGGTTTCGGGATTGAATTTTAAGGGCGGCCTTTTTTTTACCGGCAGGACCCGGCGCCAGCAGCTGCAGTTTCCAATCACTGCCACCTTGCTCACCAGTGTCACTTCGCTGGCAGCTGATGGTTAGTAGTAAGGGGTTTGCTGGTTTGAATCCGTTGAATTGGAAATACCGTATATCTATGTATACACACATGTCTCATATATGAATACACACATATTGATATACATGTATCTGTATATACGTGCATCAATTTATACACCGTTATTCAGAATCCAGATCTTGGATAGAAAGTACATACTCTTGAAACCAGCAACCAGCCGCTGGAAAGTTGAACTTCAAAAACCCGTTTCTGAAAGGTTTGATCGCGTTGTGCTTTGTGTTCAAGAACACAAGCCACCACCTTCCTCGCCTGCTGAGTTCGTTGGGGCCGCCCTGATGCCTCTGACCATAGAGGACATCGGACTTCCGGGAGTCCCCACTGGTCTGATAACATACCTCGCTATCTCCTCAATCTCGTCCCAAAAGCCCCAGGTTTCACAACTGGTTTCATCAAGGATTGGGAGAACATGTGTCCAACTCCCCGGTACCAAGCACCTTGGGCCCATTTGGTCGGGGCCCTCGACTTGGTGTAGGAGCGGCAACAAATCTTGGAGACCGTTGGTCTGAAGCAGCGCCTGGAGTTAGTCTTGGACACTGGGTGGGGGAGGTTGGGTTTACTTGGAACGCGGGAGTCCTGCATGAAAGATAGATATCACACATATTTTTAGACCACTTAGGGACTGATCAGGTCATGTCTATAATTATTTGGTCTTCCAGCCTGCCAAGGCTTTTGCTATAGATTGAGGTATCCTGCCGAGCAAGTGGCTTGTCGGGCCGGGTTGGGCAGCACATTGGACTGCTTGTAAGGGGTTTGCAACCTGGTCGTGCTGCAAATGTGGGAATATAAAATCGAAACTAAAAACCAACTGTTTTGAAAGGCATCCAAGATCAGGCCATCCTATTGTTAATTAGTTGACGCCTCTGTTCTCTTGGGTAGAATGTATGTATATATATATATGTATGTGGATGCAACTATAGCCAAGTATACGTATGACATAGACACATCCAAATTCTATAGCCAAGGTTTTTTTTGGCTATGTCCAGATATATACATATGCACATATATATATATATACATACATATATGTATATATATATATATACATATATACATATATATATATATACTATATACTGTACATACATATTTCCCGGGTCCCAGATGAGCCAACCACATCACTTGGGGTGAGACCACCCCCCGGAGGACTTCTTGCAACGCGAGAGTCAAGCCATGAGGGTCTCCACCCAAATCAGTGAAAGCATCCAGAGGCCACACGCCTTGCGCCGAAGTCGCTGAAGTCATTGGGAACAATTAATGGCTTTGAAAATAAATGATAGGATTGCTATCACTGGATTACAGGATTACTTCATAGACTCAGTATTTTTAGAAGAATCCAATCATCCTATTTCACTAGAATACAGTAGATCCCATGTAAGATGTATGTACCTCAATACCCATCGTATCAAGGTTGCTCCAACCCATAATAAGCAAATTATAGCACCATTCTTTTGGGGGAAATAGATGAAACTGGGTCATTGTACCTCTTTAGCCATTGAACTCCCATTGCAATGTGCTGGGGGTGTTGGGAGCAACCCCGAGAATTGGGAGATCCCCCCCCAAGTTAAACACGCACTACATGGATCCAAATATATGTAATCCCTTACTAAACCAGGGCTTCTGGGGGGGTGTTTAAGATGAACGGGGAAGGGACGAACGTAAAAGCCAATAAGTCAGTCATCTCTTGCCCTCAACAGATGACGTATGGTTTTCTACGCATATGAAATAGTGGTTCAAAACCAACCTTTCTGGGGATACAATGGGAATATGGGGCGGCGCAATGAGACAAATGTAGTGGGATATCTATAGACAACAAGCTGTTTTTTTGCTCTCATGACAGGGGATTTACCCACCATACATGGGAATAACACCTGCAAGAATGGGAATGTAAAAACAATACATCTCCGGTTGGTGGTTCAACATTTAGATAGTTTGTTTTTTTTGAATGCTATTTAGGGATGATAACGTGACGAATGACATCTCATGATTGTAACAAAGAACATGTTTGGGATGGTTTAAACATAGATGATTGTGGGAATACCTATTGCCCTGCCACGATGAGAATGGGTACGCATTGCATCCAATCAGACACGCCGGCAGGCCGGCGGATTTCGGTGTGGATGTAATCTTTTGTCCTTTTTGGTACCCTTCGGTAATCGAACATACCTACGCAAAATGGTCCATTTATAGTTGACTTACCCATTAAAATGATGATTTTCTGATTTTCTATAGCTATGTCATATTGCCAGAAGGCAAACTCCCAGTATATCCCCAAAAACTCCTTATTTAATTGCCTTCGGCAAGCCCGCTGGCCAGACAGAGGTGACCCCACAGACCCCACACTCTAGGTGGAAGCCGGAGAGAGAAGCAGAAGAGAAGGACAGAAAAGAGGAGAGGAAGAAGAAGAAGNCAGACCCCACACTCTAGGTGGAAGCCGGAGAGAGAAGCAGAAGAGAAGGACAGAAAAGAGGAGAGGAAGAAGAAGAAGAAGAAGAAGAAGAAGAAGAAGAAGAAGGAGAAGAAGAAGAAGGAGGAGGAGGAGGAGGGGTAGAAGTGCTAGTGGTAGTGCTTCTAGTAGTGCTAGTAGTAGTAGTAGTAGTAGTACTACTACTACTACTACTGCTACTACTACTACTGCTACTAGTAGTAGTAGTAGTAGTAGTAGTAGTAGTAGTAGTAGTAGTAGTAGTAGTAGTAGTAGTAGCAGTAGCAGTAGCAGTAGCAGTAGCAGTAGCAGTAG
>BGPT01001121.1:113277-129333 GCA_003297045.1 Symbiodinium sp. clade C Y103
AAAAAGTTGCAGCAGGAGAACAAAGGAACAAGCACAAGCCAAGAACAGAACAGGAACAACACCTTCCAATCAGACACGCCGGCAGGCCGGCGGATTTGTTGAAGGTTAAACCCATTCAATCCCGTCAAAGCACCATTAAACCCCATGAATCACCAATATGACCTAGGGGAGACGGGTCTATTTACTAATGCCGTGAGTGGGTGAAAACCCCAAACTCTGCAGTTGTCAGTTGTCTGCCATCGCAGGTCGCGTGACCAGGAGATGAAGATGGCGGAGCGGACACGTTTTCTGGAAGAAGGACTTTTTTGGGTTTCACCCACCATACCCGCCATACCCATACTTACCCTTTGGTAAACTAACATAACTATGGGCTGTGGAACATTGCCATCTGTAGTTGATTTACCTATCAAAAATGTTGATTTACCATAGCTATGTTGGTTTACCAGAGGGTATCAAGATAACCACAGTTATAGGGGCCCCGTATCCCAACTTGTTTTGGATAAAATCCCATGGCCGTATCCTTTTGAGATAACGTGATAAAACCAATGATAAACCATCCCATTAGCCACTAGCCAATCATTTTGGGGCTATCTGCAATAAATCCCAAATAGGAGTGTATAAATGTAACAATAAACCAAAATGATATTAACTCAAATATCACTGGTTGGTTGTGTCCCACTGCCAGATGGCGCTTCAGCGACAGGCGCAAGAGGCTGGAAAATATTGAAAACTGGAAGAACACAACCGGGTTTGACGGCCTATCCCCTGGTAGTTTGACATAGCTATGGAAAGTCAGCTTTTTTATAGGTAAAGCTACTATCAATGGGCCATTTTCAATCACGATGTTAAGTTACCAGTTGGTAGTTTCTGACATTTTCAGGTTTTCCCCGTAAGCCCATTTCTTCAAGACCTTTTTATCCTTTCTGCGGAAGCTTACAGCAAGTAGCGCCAGAGGGCAGAATGCATTTGAAGTCTTTTGTTGGCCCAATCTGGATGCTAGACCAATCAGTATGGAGGTACGGGTCAACCATCTAGCTCTTGAGGACCACAGAGTTCTTCTTGTTTTTGGGAAGTGTCAGTGGTTAGAAGAGCATCCCCGGGGGGTAGTGCCGACCAACTCTCAAATTCTATATAGAGGGTTTATTTCCCCACCTGCCAGGTGAGGGTTTCTAGATTTTAAGAAAGGTCCCGCCTTTCTCCTTCCCCTCCTTGTCCGTGTCTCCTCCGCTTCTTGGCTCGCCTCCTTCTTGTCTGCCAGCTCTGGATGCTGTGGGCCACGCCTGGACCGGGAGTGCAGATGGCGAGCTCCAAAGGCTGTGGCCTGGGCCTGGACCCGAACACCATATCGCGAGCGCCGGAGGCCGTGGCGAACCCCATATTGCGAGCGCCGGAGCCTGTGGTCTGGGCCTGGGCCCAAACACATGTGGGGATGTCAGATAGAATGCCAAACAGAATGTCAGAATAGATGCCAGATAGAACATCAGAATATATGTCAGATAGAATGTCAGAGATCTCAGTGTGCACTGCCGGAACTCAACCGCGAGCGCCAGATCTCAGTGGGCACTGCCATCATATGGAACACCTTGGAAGAGGGTGAGTGCCATGTCATCAAGGACGGTGCCGTCATCACGGGCAAGGCAAGGAGAAGTCTTGGCAATGGGATGTTAATTTACAAGCATGTTGCTGCTTTGTAATATATATATAATACCCCTTGAAATTTCCACTATAAAAGGGGTGCCTTGGGCACCTCATAATGACCAAAACGACAAATGGAATATGAATAGGTTGCCGCCCGCTGTTAATTCTCTCAGCCCATAGACGGCTTCACCCGGGAACCTTCGAACACGCTGCAGTGTTGCCCTTCTATGTGGCGACGGCCCTGTTCTTTGGCCTTATGCATGGCGGCAAAGTGGCAGATGACACTGCCACTACCATTCTGTAGGTGTCCCAATACCATTTTATAGAGAGCTAGGGTGGGCACCCTATAATTTGGTTCGCCCATCCCCTCAGGGCTGACTTCAAGGGGGACTATATATATATATATATATACATGTATAAACATTATATACAGTATATATGCCAGAAAGAATGTCAGATAGAATGTCAGAATATATATATATGTATATATATATATATATATACACTTCCAGATGGTATGTCAGAAACTATGTCAGAGTATGTGTCGCGGTGGGGATCACTCGAAGTAAAGTCGATGATTTTTGTAGGGGGAATCTGACCTGGCAACGGGAAATCCTTAGAAAAGTCAGGGTTTTCCATGACTTTTCTAGATGGGAATTTCTTAAATTACCAGGTTAGAGTACATAAAAGCAACCACTTCGGACCCATACCCATACCCTATCAGAACCTTATCTTTCCATTTGCCTCAGATCCAGCGCGAACTGCAGCGTTTGCAACAGAAGAAGGACTTGTTGCTGCGAGATCGTTTTCTCCACTGTCAATGGGTCCCGGTCGGATGTTTCGAGGAAGTTGGTCTAGAGAACACTTTGGGCGCTATTCAAAACCATCCAACGGAGGGGTATAATTACTTAACAATAGACCACAAATTGGAGATGGTTCTCATTGTGGATTCCTCATTATACAAACCATTTTCAAAACATCGTCTGACGTTTACAACGCATCCATGTTGGGTTCCACTCTGAGAATCAAGAGTGATCTTGAATTCTTGAACCCGTGTCAGGACAAACATTCTGACGACGAAGGCACCAGTGATTTCTGGATTTTTTGTCTGAGGAAAACCCCCAAGAATGGTTCAAACCCTGATTTTCCCTGTAAACATATGGCCCTAAAAATTGGGATGAACATCTCTGAGACAAACCCATGTTGGATTGGTTGGGACGTGGCAAAAAGTGGGGCTTCATGGATCGGATCTTCTCCTCAACCAAAACTGCGGCAGTTTTTGAGGGAACCTGAAGATGGAAGTGCTTGAATTTTGTCCCAAGCAACTCCATCCAACAATTCACACAAACGCCGCAAAAATTGACTTTCAAAGTCATCCATGACCACTTCACCCGAAGCAAATCCCATCCACTGGAACCACTGAAACCACCGTCACGAGGCCACAGTTCTGAGGAAGAAGATGAACTAACTCACCTTGGAGAGAAGTTATCCAAGGCTGAAAAAAATTGTGGGACATGTTGGATCCGCAAAACAGGATGAGAACATAACACTTCAACAAGCAGAACTTGTGGATTTGAGCATCAGAACTGGTGGATTTTTCACCAGGTTGTTGTGATTTGTTGTGTATTTTTTGTTGGCTTCACTTGAGGCCCTTGAGCAATTGAACTTGGTGTTTGTTTACCGCAGATCAGTGGCTGCCTGGATAGAACCAATAGAGGCATCATGCGCACAGCCGCATGGTTGGCTGGAGCTGGATCCTCCGTCGCCAGGGCGCCACTTCAGACATCCAACTCTATGGCATGAGGAAAATTCTAACTTCTCAAACTTATCCTCCGGTAATCAAACCTCGCAATGAAACAAATCCCAATTTATGAATGAGTTTCCCGGTGAAACCTCCCCACTTATAGAGGATTTTCCATTGCCACGTTTGATTCCCAGGGGCTACAACTTGAAATGCTCCTCTGATTTTCTATACCAAAAACCCACTTCTCAGCTTGGGGTCTCCTCTGATTGTGGCGCCGTTACAAACAGGCCAATCTTCCAGAGGATGCCAAACGCATCGCCAAAAAAGAGTTGAAGCAGGGACGCCGAGAAAACCTGCGCTTTGGGTGGGGATTGACACCAGAAATGGCTGGTGAAACCTCAAAACTGAAAGTAAATGATATGTAAACCGATTAGTGAAAAGATCGTACTTTCGTAGATAAAACTGCCTTTTTGAGGTGTTTTTATTTCTGAACACATCCTAGTTCTTGAAGATTCCGGTCTGCCCTTCTTTTTTTTGAGTTGACATGGGACCACCCGGGGGCCTTGGTCGCCTCGCCGAGGCGGCTCAAGAGCCTGCAAGCTCATCATCCGGAGTACACCTCCACACACAGTGCCTTGGTGGCCGATGCTGGGACGATCGGCTTCAACTTCGCATTCGAAAAAAGGGATATAAACGGCTACCACTTGACAATTATATATATATATAAATATGTTTTTATACATGAATATGTGATATATGTAGATCATATATTATGCTATATGGCTATATGTATATGCATTATATATATATATATATAATATACACGTTTATATACCGCGAAATTGTATTCTATACTTTATACTATACAAGTATACCAAGCAAATGTACTACACAACTGAAGACGATGACGGACAGCCTATATTGGTCGGATACAAACTCTTCATGAATTCTTGCGGTTGCAACAGCAGCTGAGGCTACTTGGAGCTGCTGGCCAGCTTACCATGGAATACGTCAACCAAGGCACGTCTCGCCATCCATCCATCCATCCATCCATCCATCCATCCATCCATCCATCCATCCATCCATCCATCCATCCATCCATCCATCCATCCATCCATCCATCCCACAAGATCGATAGATAGTGTAAGATTGGCAGTTCACCCCATCAATCGGATGCTCGCCAAACCGACCAGGGTCTTGAGTCTTGACCACTACTTGGCGTTGAGTTTCTCAGTTTTTGGGAAATTTGGGATTTGATCTTTGTTTCCAAGGCAATTTTTCTCTATAAACTGAGGCTTGGTAGTAGCATGATGAGTCGCATTTTTTTGGCAGGTATCCAAGTTAAACCCTAGATTCGCCCTAGATCAACCATGATCACCCAAGAAGCACCAGCAAAAATGCATTCAATGTTACTACAGTGTAGTTAATTATCACGATTTTTGCTATATGCCACCCTATCTTACTCTCTATCTGCTATACTTTTCCAACATCAATGATCTCAACCTCAAAAGATGGTAAATATCCACCCAATTTTATTGATATTCCTTATCATGCAAAAGGTATTTGCCTCAGATTTTACATAGCTTTACTATTTTTCTTTGTTCCTGCAAACACATCCCGCAGAAAAATCACGTCGACGCCAGGAATCCTTCGACCTCCAAGGAGCTCGACGGCTGCTGGATGAAGATCATCGGGGCCTCGAGAAGGTACGCTGGTCATCCCCGTCCTTTGATGCTTTGCTAAGTCATGGGGGTACCCCCCGCTCATCCAAGTCATTATATAGACCACGACATAGGAATGAAACTCATGGTAACTGATAAGGATCCATTTTTGGTCAGTTCCCCTCGGGTAACATAGATGTGGAAAACCAATCATTTCTCCAGGAAAACAGTCTACAAATAATGGTTGATTTTCCACATCTATCTTAGTTTACCCTAGGGTATGTCAGTTTGACAATTTTGGTTCTAAGATTTGATGAGGATGATGATGATGACGACGACGACGACGACGACGATGATGATGATTACTATTTTTGTTATATTATCATTATTATTTCTGTTTTCGGTCAATGACGACCTTCTGATAATCTGATAATCCAACGTAGTTGTGGAAAACGGCCCATTTTGCTCCGGGATTTACATATTTAGTATAGCCATTTTCCATAGCTATAAAATAAATAACCAAAGGGTATGTCAGCTGGATAAATTTGGGCCTTAGAATCTGAAACCATGTTTGGCTGGGTTTGAGTCTTTTTAGTTTTGAGGACCTGACACCATTGTTGGTGGTAATTTGGGACCATTGTCACACGTCAAGCTGTGATGTTTCTTAGTCGTAGCGGCTTTGGTCATTTTGAGCCATTCACAAACCGATTAAGACGGACAATTTCATCCAAGTATTGTGATCAAGGTGCTGAGGGACCACACCAGACCGGTGAACCGCGGGCCTTGCTACCGGATGGAGATATGAAGAGATATGTCTTCCCATCTGTGATATGTATAGGAGATATTTCAAATATATGATATATTGTATATATAACATTATATAACTAACTATGTATATATATATATACACGTGATTTTATATCAATGATGTATCAACCATACTTACACCTCTCTATATATATATAACTATATATATACACATAAACACAGACTTCAGCTGGCCTTAACAATAAAATGTCGATCCCACTCTACGCTTTTATTTTCATTAAATATAATATTTATCCAATTTGCATTTTCCAGTCAGTATATATATATATATATGTATAGTATATATATATATATGTATACAGAATGGAATTTATATTTTATATGATATTTCTCACATTTATCTCATGATATGCATCCCATTTATACCATCATCGTACTATTGTCGTACCACTATTGTACCATTTCTGCTCAATTATCTTAAAATCATACTGTTATATACTGCTGTTATCTCAATATCATGATGTCATAAGCTGTTTTTTTCTTATTTTCCACCCCAGATTCCTGGGAGATCTTCCGCAACCGAAAAAACCCCAGGTGAAGATTCGCATCTTGGAGTTTCTGGCGGTGCAGAAGCTCCGAGGCGGTGATTTTTCTGGTTCGCCACCCTATGTTCTATGGATTTTTCATATGGATTTTCATGGATTTACTAAGTGTTGATATTGGATTGATGTGGATATATAATGATATATATATATATGCTCACCGCCCCCCCCAAGACCGTATTGATGTGGATATATATATATATATATAGATGGTGGTATATACATAGATATTTGGATGATCTTAGATGATTTGAGAAACCAATAGTTGCAAGTATCTATCTGTGAGGCAGAATGGGCAGGGAGATGTTCATCAGATATCCTGGATTTTCTGAGTCGGTGTTTAAAAAAAACTCTATTGTTTTTGCGTCCATTTGGACAATCCTTTGGCATTTTTCCTATTTCTTCCGGCCTTGAAGCAAATCCAGGCACTACCCACAGTACCAAAGGTTACTTGTACCAGATATTCCCAATGGTCAACGTTTGGTTCATCAAACCAAATGGAGGGGCTGCCTTTCTCCCATGCTCATCCCAGTTTTTTGCAAAAGGAACATGGATGTAAGGGGCACCAAACCGACCCCTCCAACTTTCGGCGAGGGACATCAACTTTTTTGGAGGTGGAATTCCACTGAAAACAGCAGAACACTCTGGTTGGTTGGGTGGACACCAGAAAAGTTGCCTGTCAATTTCAGGGTCACAAGTTCAGGTTCCACCCTCAATCAAACATTTTTTTTGGATAGAGAAAACCCGGCTGGTATCACTTCTCTTTTCCCGGACTTCAAGGTTGACTGTTTGTGGATCAAGTGCTTCGAGTGGAGCCCAGGAAATGGATGTCGGATTGCCTGTGGTATCACTGTTGTAAGGGAAACACCAAATTTCAGGTGCACACCAGTGGCTGAGTCTCCACATTTGCAGTCTTGCCATGGCCAATTCCGACTAGACTGACTCATGACTCTTGTTTGGTAGGAGGTTGATTTCCTAGCCTCGGGTAGCTGAACAGTATGCCATGAACAATTACCATCAATTACTGATACTAGGTATCTAAACCATCAATTATGCATGGTACAATCATCAATTACCTATTATCAATGACTCAATTACCAATATTATTAGATGAAAAAAGATGATAATTATCACTAATTATCAGGTATTAAATCATCAAGTACCACTCACTTACCTATTCTTGAGATGATTTGCCTCCCATGAATGCCAGAGCCATGGAACCTTCTCTGGAGCCATGGAGCCGCCCAGAAAGCGCTTGAGAGGCAAGCAGCAGAGTGAGGCCACGCCTGGCTGCGGTCAATTGGGTCTGCGGTCAGCCCCAAATAGCTGGTTTAATGGCTTAAAATCCATGAAAAAAAGCCAATGGATTTAGGAGAGTACCCTATTTTTAGAGAAAGCCAACGAATGTTTCAGTCATGGTGGTCCAAAACATGAAAGAACATGGTGTTTAATCATGGATGGTAGTTGGTTATCAGTTGGAACCACTATTATAACATATTCGTTGAAGATGATGAACTGTATCCTTTGGCCAAGATTTGGTCATATTCCCAGTAGCTCATGGGCTTGACCCTGGATCATTTGGAAAGATTGCCAAAGGATGTGAAAGGCTTTGTGATGGTCAAACACAAAGACATTCCAGTTTCATCTATTTTCCATTCCAAAACATGTGATGCCTATTTACACTTGAACCAGACTTTTGGGAAGCGTGCCTCCACAATCTCCTCTGTGGGATCCGGGACGACTGAGGTTTATGTTCCGTCAGCCGCACAAAATATTCCATGTGGTACACCGAACAATACATCCGGACTTTTAGGGAAAAATCAAGGAACCCCCATATTTGGCTGGTACTGGTACCATGGATGGTTTCCGGTCGATTTTCTCTCTCAGCAGTGCATCTATGGAGGTCTCATGTCCGGATCGACCGAGTGGCTTAAGCTTCGGACCCCTGCTGGATACCCCAGCGCGCGACCATGGCCATGGGTCAAACAAGTTGGGGTATGAACCCACAGAATCGGCCATTTTTCGTACTCAAGCGTTTTCGTTGCAACATGATGGATTTGAACCCCCAATCTGTGGTCATTTTGATGGGGAACAACGCGGATATAGCATCCATTCTTCATGAAGCAGACCATTTTTGCGCCATGAATGGCCAGTTTTGAAGAGGCACCTCATCCTCAAAGGCTGAATTATATACGAAGTGGCCGTTCTTCCGAATGTTGAACATCCCATTCTGTCGACCATCCGGAGGGCGTCTTGAAGCTATTGGAATCCAATGGAATCCCTATTCCCCAAAAATGGGGAGCCAAGGAGCTCTGACCTTTCCCAACCCCATGATTGTAAGATGTATCCTCAACATCACCATTGATGATGCCCCTATGGTTCCTATTGCATTACAAATTACCAATTATATTATTCTTGGATCCAACTATACCAATTAAATTACAATTCGATCCAATTATATTACTGCTAGATTGCCATTCATTCACCCTTGGATTCCCATCAAATGACCATGAAGTTCCTATTCAACTACGACAATTGAATTTGTATTACCAATAATATGTCTAAGATTACCATGACATGGGATGATCCCTGTTGGCTACAGCTTTTTCCTTTCGTGGGATGACTCCACCGAGGCAACGAGTTGATGCCGCGCTAAGCGAGTTGGAGATGGCTGGCTTTGGGAGGAAATCACCGGCGTTGGTTCAAGTTGGGCCTTTTCGGGATCGAATAAAGCAGCACCAATGGAGATATGTCACTACATGTAGATTCTACTGTACATATATATATATATACATACATATAAATATGTATAATTTATGGTCAATTGCTGGTTATGAATTGCAGTTGTGAAGCTGCTTTAGGTCGGGCTGCCTGGGTCATTGGGGTTGCAATATTCAGGCGCGGTAGTGATTGGCCCCATCTGCTGCACCATGTTGAGACCAGATCCGTCCTGATGACCTGATTTCATTCAAAACTGTTGGTAGGTGGTTGACAACTGCAGCGACCTTAGGTTCCCCCGTTCCTGCATATGTTCCAGAATCTGCGGAGGTATTGCGATACAAATCTCGGGTCGAAGAAGAAATCTAAGCAGTTAGAACCTGTACAACCTGTACCAATGTGTATGCCAGTTTGGAAGTTGTTTTCATGACCATGTTCACGTGGGATTTTTGAGAACCTCATATGTACTGCTTGTTCGCCAGCTACTAAGTGGGATGCACATCCAAGAGCTGGAAAAGATATATTTTTTTTTCATGATTTTCCCCTTCAAAGGTCCAATGATTATCCATTCTTAGGGTATGTCGGTATGTCCATTTCCATCAATCCTGGTGATTTCCCAATGGACACCTATGAAAATTGGGGATTTGCCCAGTAGAAACCTATGAAAATCTGGGATTTCGCAGCCTTGATGAAACTGAACCGCCGTCAGGAAGCGGCCAGTGATGGATCTGGGCTGCGCCTACCATGACTTCTCGAAGGGTCTGCTGCGCGACTCAGCGGAAAATGGCCAGTTGGAAGTCTTAGCCATGAAAAAAAGTGGTGATTTCCACAGCTGCAAGATATTACCATGAGGTGTTAGCTGGATTTGCTGAGTCGTCCCTTTTTTTTAGTCTTTATTTTTCGCATTGGTTGATCATTCACTGGGGAATCTACTAGGGACATGTTTTCCCTGTTTGCTGCCTTCCAGAGCAAGTCCAAGTATATGGGCAACATTCGGGCAGCTTTATTCCGAGAAGGGAAGACCTGCACGAAACCTCTATATAAGATATATAAGGGTGTAAAAACAAACAACTCCTTGGAGGTTTTCCCTGAAAACAATCCATGGACCCACAGCATTGGTATTGGATCAGCTCCATTTCGAGGTTATCATGTTGACACCCAACTTGTATCCCCATTTTTAAGGCTACCCATAACTGGGATGTTATCGAATTATATAAACATCTAGTTTCCCTCTATTTTCCTGCAAACATGGCAATGGAACATGACGCAAGGAATCCAGCTGGATTTGATGGACTTTCCTGAAGTGTTTGGAGCTGAGAATAATGCGTCGATGTGGACCTGAAACCAAATTTGGAACATAAGTTCCAGCAATGATATATGAGAATACACAGGTGTTATGTATGTATACATATAATATAGATGTATATAATTTGTGTACATGTATATGTATGATATACATACAGACCTGTGTCAATAGGTATTAACAAGGCAACAAGACAGATGGATAGATGAGATGAGACGAGATGAGACGAGACGAGGTGAGATGGCAGATAGGATCATAGAGGTTGTAGATGGATAGAAAGATAGACAGACAAATAGGTAATAGATTGACAGATGTAGTTGGATAGAAAGAAAGAAAGAGCAACATAAAAAATAACGATAGATAGATAGCTGGATAGAAAGAAAGAACAAAAGAAAGAACGGCAGATAGATAGATTAGATAGATAGACGCACAGAAATGTAGATACAGTTAGATACATAGATAAATCATGACAAATGGATATATATATATATATGTATACATACATATGTATATGTAGATAGGTTTATAGTGACCAGGCGGTAGGTTTAGATGGGCCTTTTTATGTTGTGACGATAATGCTGTGGCGTTATCGGATCCTTTTCCTGGCCAAAACCTTTGTAGAATGTGGAGTTGCAAGTTACCCATAAGGGCAATGAGCTGTTGCTGAAATCACATGCCACATGCCATATAAGCATTATATATCCTTGTAAGCATTATACATCCTTGTGATGGGACGTGCGACGTACCAAAGAAATCACCATACCACGAGGGTCGAAAAGCTGAAATCCAGGTTGGCTCTGATTGACAGATCCATGAAGAGCATGCACTGCCGGCATGGTGGTCTGCAAGGCCTATTTGCGCATTGTTTGGGACAATATACAACCTTTCCATCTTACTGTAAGGGATATGCCGTTCTTGACCCATGGCCAAATGTAGAAAAGGAGGTTCTTGACCATTTACCAGTAGCAAGTTGGAGCGGTACCCTGCGACAACGCAAGTCCCATGCAAGACTCACACAGTGATAGCAACTCGGGGATCAGTTATGCGTATGTATGTATAATACATACACATAGATTCACACAGACACAGACAGAGACAAAGACACACCAGGCCCCCAGAAATATCAGTTGCATTGGATATTTCCGGCCCCGGCCAGGCCTCAACGTGATCGCTCGCCACTACGAAGGCCCAGCACAGCAGGACGTGACATGTTGAGAAGCACTCCTGGCACCCTGGGTGGCAGGTTTGGGTATCAATCCATTCTTACCACTGTTATTTGAGTAGGATTTCAGGGATTTTGCTTTTCTATCTTTTGAGCGTGCCTATTGTGTTTCCAGATACTTACAGCGATTAATGGCTGTACAGGGTCATAACATCTGGCTTCATGGGGTTTATTACAATCCAGTGAATCCACTATAGGAATTGTCGGAGACAATGTCAACCAAACAGTATATCTAGGGAGATGACAGAAGGTTTGGTTGAGGCAATGCTCCGTACATGTTTTATTCATACCCCATGTGTGAGCAAAACAATTTGCTCAATGGATTGGTTAAAGGGAAAATTTACAGGAAAGCCCCATATTTCATAGGAAAATCCCTGGTTTCCTGCAAAATTTCCCTTAAACCAATCCAATGATTTGCAGGGAATATCCAGCTGCAACTGGGACTCACCACATGGATGGGATTTGCAGTCCCAATCAACGCGATACCTGGGGAGGGACTGGGTGATTGTTGGGGTCTGGGCTACCTACATCGGCTTCAAAGAAGCGCCAAGTGCTACAGGTTTCCAGATGAAGCTCTCATTTTGGTGGATAGGCAATCACGACTTTCATTTCTTCACTGAAACTCAACCAATGATGCAAGTGGTCTCGGACCTGGTGCTTTGGAATGACCCGCCCTGGGGGAGTTTCACTATGGCTGGATATCCTCAACGGTACAACTGGGCCAAGGGATCGCAAACTGACTCGTAGTACATACCCCCCATGTCTAGAGATGTCTGGAGAGAATTTTCCTACAGGAGCGTTTGGCGTTCCATGCGGACAACTTCGTGGTGGCTGACAGGGTGTCCCTGGCCGACAATCCATTGCTGCACGGAATTCAATGGAACTCGATGCTGATGGATGCTGTAGAGTAGATGAAGTACATGATACATCATGAATCATCATGAATCATCATGAATCATCATGAATCAACATACATCATGAATCATCACCATACATCATGAATCATCATGATACATCATGATACATCATGATACACTTCCAGCTTCACCAGAATAGTGGTTTGGCTGACATCATGTTTCTTGAGTTTATCACGCACTTCCAGAATATCAAGGAGTTCCAGGCCCTACATGTCCTCCCAAATCTGAGGTTTGGATGTATCCTGCGACAGGCTGCGGGACGAATGGGGCCCTTTAACAGACGATCCCAAGGGTCACTGTTGGGGGGTGCAGTTGGGGTGCTAAATGGATGTGGCTGTGGCGACCCCCCCATAAGCCACGATTGAGACTGTTTCGTCATGGTATGTTTTTGCCATATACCCATCTATGAAGATGGACTGCTCCCCCAAGTGCTTCCCACAGGTTTTTCCCTCGAACCCTGGGCTGTCAGTCGGAGGTTCAAACTGCCTTATCTGTGTACTGGAAATCATTCCACCAGATTGTATCAAAGTTTAAGATCTCTCCAACTGTTCCAATAACTGTCCAATTTGGACCTCAGAATTGGACCTTTTTGATGCCTTGTTGGCTCCAGGAGGGAAAGAACCCCAACCTGACGCTTCACTTCCGTGAGCACCAGGGCTCCGGCTACGTGCGCATGAAGGAGTGACCTGCGGATGCTGGGGCCCTGGGGGCGCCCAGGTGATCTCTGGATGGCACCACTCATGTATTTCTGTTACCCTGTGGTTATTTAACACAGCCATGACAAATGGCCCATTTACAGATGATTTATGGTGATTTACCTATTAAAGATGGTGATTTTTCCATGGTCTTTCCCAGTCAAGGATGATGCAATCGGATGGTGGAGGGGTTGAAAGTTTGCCACGTAGACCCAGGAGATAAGAGGACACTTGTACCTGCAGAAGGGAGAGGTGCCATGGTCGAGTTAGATGAGATTCTTCACATTGGGGGATGGTCATGAATCCAGGAATCTACATACCCCTTATATAAGGATTGCCATGGGATGGATGACCAGCCATATTTTGACCATGGCACATATGGATGGATAAGCACATTTGCCTGCAGGGCAACTTTATGTATCTGCAAAGAGACACAGAAAGTATAGGTAGCCATCATCTTGTTTCACACGCATGTGCATACATTCATAATCTTACTTTGGGGTTATAGTATATAGATATACTATGATATACTACAACATGGAACTATCGCCAAGAGTAGAATCATGCAATCAAGAACATCAAGACCATTGATTCTGAAGGACGAACTATAGACTTTAGCACCATGATTTGCTTATCCACATCCCATGGTCTCAATTCTCTACCTCAGCTAGTCCATAAGTTCTCTCAAGTACCGCAACTACTATGCGACTATGCCTATTTAGTTGGCTTTGCTCATTGATTTTTCAGCACCATGTATCCCAAATCCACTGGTGATCCCTGGAGGGTGAATAGCAATGGGTTTCTTGAGATGGGGGATCCCCAGTCGTCACCATGGACCATGGGAATGTGGGTTTCAATATATATATATATAATTATATATATACACGTATATAGATAGATAGAATATACGGTGTATATATATATATATATATAATGGTCTAATGACTTAGATGATTTGGGTTATCCCCATTTTAGGACACCTCGATATCATTCTCCCACGACTAGACGCATCTTCGCAGAAATGGCACAGGCACGGCATTTCTGGAGCCATGGCATCCCAGCCGGTGGCGAAGGTAATCACCGTGGGGGCCATTTCATCGGGAAAATGTCAGGAAAATGTCATGATCGTTCACTATCCATCTTGGAATCTGAGATCAGTGATGGAATCTGGAACCATCATGAACCATCTATTTTTTTGACCAGCAGAGATTTCGAGGCCAACACAATGCCATTTTGGAAATCCATCTTCTTCTCTGCTAGTTCCAACACATTTTTGGTTTTCATCTACTGAGATCAAGATGTTTGATTCTTGCTGATGTTTGTTCTTCCTTTTGCTTACTCTAGTAGAATGGGGAATCTGCAACTAGTAGACATGAGGCAGAACCACTTAACATGGGTACAGAATCGACAAGCAGCCAAAGACATGAGGGTACCACATGTAGCAAGCAAACATGAGGCACATGACTGTACCAGTAATGCCAGTTCCAAGGCAACATTCTGGGACAACCATTTCATGGCAAAGACCTTTGATGACAACTATTTGTTGTTCAGACTTTCCAACAAGATGAGGATGCAGCTGGTGCGAATGGTTTGTTTGCCCCTCGAACCTGTCACAGTAATCCTAGTAGGTCATCCCCACTGATGGTGGCTGCAAGAGTGTGACCCCGATCGTGCTGATTTGGAGCCATACAGAAGTTTAAAAAGCGTGCCCATCGTGCCCAATGTCAACATATTCAACCTGAACATATCTCCAAGATCACCTAAAATCCAACACTCGAACATCTAGAAACAACTAGATTGAATTTGCAACATCCGCAGCCGAAGGCGTGCGACAGCCGGGGCCCTATCTTATTCAAGGTTGTGGCCCAAATTTCTGGATTTCCTGGGTTTGGTGGATACCAAAAACTGGGCTACACAGGCGATACCAATAAAACATGCTACTCGTACATGTTTACTATTTTTAAATTGTTGTTTGATCCTTTGCGATGAGGAATACCACCATTTTCTCTGGTTATGATTATAAAACTATTATGAAGATCCATTTTGTGAACGTCTCCATAGACTGACCGACTTCCACACCAGAATTGGGTGAGGGGAAACTCCACAGCTGAACTACCCCTATAGCAAAAACCAGACGGTCTCCCGTAAATTCTGCCTTTAAAAAACCAATCCAATGACCACATTTTTCTTGGCACAAACGGCTAAATCATGCTACATCCCCATTTTTGCGTCCTAAAATCACAATTTTCATTTTCTAATCCCCATTTTTGCTTCGTAGAATCATCATTTTCATTGGCTAATCCCCTTTTTTGCTTCGTAAAATCACCATTTTCATTAGCTAATCCCCTGTTTTGCTTCGTAAAATCACCATTTTCATTAGCTAATCCCCTGTTTTGCTTCGTAGAATCACCATTTTCATAGGCTAATCCCCTTTTTTGCTTCGTAAAATCACCATTTTCATTGGCTAATCCCAATTCTTGCTTCGTAAAATCACCATTTTTGGCTAATCGCGATTTTTGCTTCGTAAAATCACAATTTTCATTGGCTAATCGCAATTTTTGCTTCGTAAAATCACAATTTTCATTGGCTAATCCCAATTTTTGCTTCGTAAAATCACAATTTTCATTGCCTAATCCCAATTCTTGCTTCGTAAAATCACCATTTTTGGCTAATCGCGATTTTTGCTTCGTAAAATCACCATTTTCATTGGCTAATCGCGATTTTTGCTTCGTAAAATCACAATTTTCATTGGCTAATCCCAATTTTTGCTTCGTAAAATCACCATTTT